>CM031683.1:22899142-23256642 GCA_006182925.3 Reinhardtius hippoglossoides | reverse complement strand
ACGACTTGTTTTCTGTTTCAGTATCACTGTATGACACTCAGACCAAGCCCCAAATTTCACTCACTCATTAATATCAGTCCACTAAATATACCTGATCTGCTCGCTCTCGCTGCAGTCCGATCTGAATGAGCCTACCCATCACATGCCGCAACCCTCACTCCATCTCCTACTTCCTCCTGACTCTCCTCTCCTCTCCTCTCCTCTCCTCCTTCCTCCTCTCTCCTCTCTCCTCTCCTCTTCCTCTTCCTCTTCCTCTTCCTCTTCCTCTCCTCCAGACACCATGATCCAGGTGGTGGCCAGTTTCAGCACAGAGCCCAGCCTCGACGTGGTTCTCTCCTCCATCCCTGCTCGGATCTACGAGGCCGTTCACTACCAGCAGGAGAACATGGACACGTTCACAGCCAGAGTAAGACATCTCAAGTCAAGTCCTCATCTCAGTCTGTGTCATCGCTCAGTCTCACTGCAGACGAGCACCCGAGCACATTTCCCAGGGAGCGTTTCAACTCCAGTAAGATGCCAGTTCCTGCTCATGTCTGCAGTCCTGCACACGCTGCTCTTATTTGTCAAACCTGCCTCCATCGGGTTCATGGTTGGATTAGTTTCGCAGGTCAAAGATCATTTGGAAAAAACGCAAAATCATCCAGTGTCGGCTCTAATTTCCATCGGCTTCTAATCCTTCTAATGTCACGAGGCAACATTCATATGCTGCTAAGCTCCCGTAATTTATTTAGGAAATGTCCATACTGTAGCCTTTGTGTATGTCGCTGCTCATTATTGGACATGTACATCCATAAACAACCTGAGCCACATGTTCTGACAGTTTGTAAATCCAAGCAGCCTAGAGTACGAAATGCTCGTCTGTGGTGACATCTAGTGGATCGTTTAAGCACTCACATCTGTTGTTGTGCAGAGTATCAGACCAGAGGTGTGTGAGGTCACATCCCCAGCTTCCAGTACATGTGTGTTGAACTGTAATGTGTGTGTGTGTGTTTGCGTGTGTGTAGGTTTACCAGTCGTGTGGAACGCCAGGGGAACCAGGCACAGGAAGTCCCGCCTCTCACGAGCAGAGGAGGAAGAGCGGCTCGCTGACGGCCTCCGAGTACAAACCCTCGCCGACTGCTGGGCTCAGGCTGGAGATGCAGGTGTGTACATGATGCACACTGTAAGTAAAAACTCTTCAAAAAAAGATAAATTCAAAAAAAGAACCTTTAAAAAGTGTCATATTATCAATAAATGGAAATCCGAATCTGTGAATTTGAGATGCTGCCCTGATGTCGTTGTGTGGTGGATTAGAATTCAAATTCAAAATGTTTGCATGACTAATTATGAGATCCCAGGTGATTTTACTTTGCATCAACTCAGCACACGTGGTCACACAGGGAATTTAACGTCCTTGAAATTTTGAATGTGATGAAAACACATTAGGACTTTCTTTGGATTTTAAACTTGGGGATATTGGCACCTGTGAATTTCAAGACAAAAACTTTTTCCTCCTCCCGGATGTTTTTCTGTCCTCAGGTATCGGACCTCTCCAGTAAACTGAGGGAGATGAGGCAGTACTGGGTCCAGCTCCCGGTGGCACTGTGCAGCAAACTGGCAGCAGGAGGCACCGCTCAGGATAAATGCTGGAACGGCATCACCAAAGCCAGGTGAGGAAGACAAAACCAGACACAGGCCGAGTGCCAGTGTTCTGCCTCAGGGACTCACAGACTTTGAGTTATCACCCAAAGCTCATAGCGGTGTGACTTGGGTAAACGAACCAAGCGGCAACGTAACAATGAAGAAACAAGCGGGGAAGGAGCAACCAATCCCGATATTGAAATAACATGAAAAAAAGTTAGGACGTGTCTTGATTCAATTAAAAGGGACTTGACTGAGGCTACTACTTTTTCATCTTGTAGGAAGTGAGATAGGTTTCCTGCAACAGAGTGAAGTTCACTCTGAACACTTTCCTTTGCTGAAGTCTGTTTGCACACGTTGCATTCGTGCAGCACAGACAGAAACGTCCGTGACAAAAAGAAAGCACGTGCTCTTTAACACCGAACAGCTAAAAGATGTTTCTGAGGGGAAGAGGGGGGGGGGGAAGGAGAAGCTCACGATGAAGCTGCTGTGATGCGGTTTCTGCCAGAGACAGGAAGCTGTTTCCTCTCAGACAAGCTGGAAAAAAATCGCGAACGGGAATTTATTCAGAGTTAAAATTTATTCCACATTCACGTCCTGCGACACAAGCATTCATGGCCACACAAACACACGCCCCTGATGTTGTCTCAGCCTCCATTAATCCATGTATAAATGGATTATAGAACAATTTGATGCCATGTTGACAAGCAAACATGTTATCCCCCCCCCCCTCTGTGCACACACACACACACACACACACACACCACACACACACACACACACACACACACACACACACACACACACACACACACACACACACACACACACACACACACCTCCCACCCTGGAAAGCGGTTGGATTAAAGCCAAGTGATGAGATTTATCCTGAGCAGAGCACACCAGAAATATGACGGTCATATACAGCAGGAAATATTGTGTGTGTGTGTTTGTGTGTTTATGTGTGTGTGTGTAGCATAGGTGTGTAGCTGTGGCAGAGAGTAAATCATGACTGTGATGAACGGTTTGAAAAGCTACAGCGACATCTAGTGGTTTTTCCAGAGAGCTCAATAAATGTCACGGGCAAAACTTCAGCCCTAATAACTTCTAGTGGAGTGGAATATGTGATACGGTCGTGTAAACATATATTTGTTATTTTGCCATTATATTAAATAATGGAACAGTGGTGTGGTGGTTGGCACTCTCAAGCAATAAGGTTCTCGGTTCGAATCCCAGTTTGGCCTGTGTGGTTTTCTCTGGCTTCGTCCCACAGTGCAAACACATGCAGGAGTTCAGGTTGACCGTAGGTGTGAGTGTCATTGTTTCTTACACTCTAGATAGAACCGTACTAAAGTGTTGAGCCTCACATCCCGTCCCCGTCCTTCCTCTCCTCCAATCAGATATCTTCCCGAGGCGATGGGCGACGGCCTGGCCAATCAGATCAACAACCCAGAAGTGGAGCTCGACATCACAAAGCCCGACATGACGATCCGGCAGCAGATCATGCAACTTAAAATCATGAGCAACAGGCTGAAGAACGCCATCGATGGTAATGACGTGGACTTCCAGGATGCAAGTACGTCTTTTTCAATATATTTTTTACACTGTTTATGTTTGTCCCTATTACTAACTTAGCTGTCTCACACCAAAAAAATCATTAATGGCCTGATTGTCTGTGTTAAACCAGTGTTAATAACAACTGGGAACTGACACTCCCAGTTAAACTTTATTAAAACAGTCAAAATGATTCAATTATTAAGGTTATTATTCCAAATTTAGTCATTTTTCCATTATTATTAATAAGTCTGAGCCTTTTATGGAAAATTAAAGGCGATTAAATATAGTTTTTTTCCAAACAATCGAGACTTTCTCTTACAAAAGGTATTTGCTGTCCTCCCTCTCTGATCATCTCCCCAGGTGAAGACATCAGCGGCTCAGGAAGCGGGATGTGCGTGGGCGGACATTGTCCTCGGGGCCGGCCGGGACTGTACGCCTACTCGCCAGAAAACAACCGAGTCCGAGGCGCGGCCACGTCTCAAACCGGCCTCCTACTCCTGCTCCCATCGGTCGCCCTGCTCTTCCAGCGATGATGGACCGCTGCCGCCTCCAATCAGGACTCTGAAGTCTACAGCAGGGCTGAACTGTGGTACGGACTGGGAGAGGTTGGAAAGTTACCTTGCCAAAAAAAAAAGTTCAAAAAGACGTTTTGGACAAGATTTTCTTTGACTTCAGAGAGGAGCGAAAAAACTGACAGTGACAATGTTCTTTATTTTGTTCGGCTCGGTTTTCAAATGTTGATTGTGTGATTCGGTTTCTTGAGCTGGTTCCAGTGGATTCCTGGGATGAGGATTATGGGAGATGAAGACGACGAAGAAGAAACCCGACAACGATGAAGACGATGAGGATATAAACGACGACTTCTTGACTTTCTATCAGGTTCATTTAGCTCCAGTGTCCAGGCGGCCTAGTTCAGTGAGGAAATGTCTAGTGGCCCAATGCGTGGTGCGTTCAAGAACACTTCTCATTTCATGTTTTAGCTGCAGGTTGTCGACCTTAAGGAACGTTGTGTAAGCTGTAAATGTTTGTGTGCATTAGCTCAGAGACTGGCGTCATACTCAGCCTTGAATGTACAGTATGATACTCACAGTATATTGGCAAAAGAATCCCCCATAATCTGTGATGTAGTTGTCCAGATGTTTCCAGTGTGTGTTTGTGTGTCGGCATTAAACGGATGCAGTCGGTACGATTCATTTGAAAGGTCGCAGACGAACGATCCCCGCTCCTGAAATGCAGTGACGATGTCGTGGTTGCAGGATTTTACCTCATTGTTACCGTAAAGCCAAACATTTCAAAAGAGAAAGAGGAGATGACACTTTTTTTATTTTTTTAATTTTTACCACCTCATCACCTTTGTAAAGAAACGAGCAGCCTCATGAAAGCATCTGTAAACAAGCACAGTCACGGAGGTTCCTTAAGTCAAGAACATTTGTGACACTGACGCCGGGATTTTTATTGAATGATGTTATGATGAATAACAGGATTTTCAGTTTTGTACATAACGGTTCAGGACATTTGCAAAAAAAATATTGACAACACGTAGACGTTACCCTGGTGATTTGGTTACTTGCCCGGCATGCCTGCTTCTCGGCCTGCACTACTCTACTGGTACATGCCAAACATAGAACTCACACGAATGGCCGACCTCTTGCACACACATGCACACGCACACTGGGGTTGTGTATCAAGCTGATTTTTTTTTTTGTTCATGAGTGTATTGAATCGCACATTTCATTCATTAAACTCTGTTTGATTGTCGCAGTGGATTCTGCTCGTGGACAGTTGATTCAATTATTATTCATGAAGAAGCAGTTGAAGCACATCCGCTGATGTCTTCACCCGGGGAGATGATCGGAGAGGGAGGACAGCAAATACCTTTCGTAAGAGAAGGTCTTGATTGTTTGAAAAAAGGACATTTAATTGTGTTTTTAAAGAGGCATCGGCTTTAATTTTCCATAATAAGCTCATACTTATTAATAATAATTGAAAATGACTACATTTGGAATAATAACCTTAATAAATGGAATCATTTTGATGTTTTAATAAAGTTTAACTGGGAGTATCAGTTCCCAGTTGTTATTAACACTGGTTTAACACAGACAATCAGGCCATTAATGATTTTTTGGTGTGAGACAGCTAAGTTAGTAATAGGGACAAACATAAACAGTGTAAAAATATATTTTAAAAAGACGTACTTGCATCCTGGAAGTCCACGTCGTTACCATCGATGGCGTTTTTCAGCCTGCCACTTCTGGGTTGTTGATCTGATTGGCCAGGCCGTCGCCCATCGCCTCTGGAAGACATCTGATTGGAGGAGAGGAAGGACGGGGACGGGATGTGAGGTTCCAAAACTTTAGTATGGTTCTATGCAGTGGAGGCGGCTCCTGACAAATTTCTCAGGGGGGGGGCAACTGTTGCGATGATGGGCTAAGGTTACCGGTTTAATGGGTAAATAAAACTTTTTTTTCTGGTCACCTCACATAGCAATACCACCAGTAACCACAAGACAAGGATTGTTCCTTAGGCTACATACTGTACAGTCATTTTGTAGACAGGTCTTTATTAAATTAATTTGGCTCTAAAATGACTGAAAAATCTGTAGCTTTGAATATGAAGAGACACCTGTTTTGATAAAAATAATTGAGTCATCAGATAATATTTTATTTAAGGTTCAGCAAATCAAGAACATTTATTTTGTAGCTAGTTGTTATTGTTATTAAACAAAGAAATGAATGTTGGCGTCGCCTTCTATTTACTACAGCTAGCAGTGCAGATCACAAAGTATCCACTAGATGGCAACATAAGACAAGGATTGTTCCTGAGGCTGCATCCTGTACTTCAGTGCAGTTTTTAGGTTCTTGTACTTTACCTGATAACTTCCATTTCATGCTACTTTATACTCCTACTGCAATACATCAGAGGAAATTTTACTTTTTAAAATTAATTTGATGTTACTATTCATTACGTTAGAGAAAATGGTCGAGACTTTAATGGACTCAAACACTTCCCCCACCCCTCCATCAGCATAGTGGTGAGTGATGTTTCATTTATATATATATATATATATATATATATATATATCTGATATTGGAATCACTTTGGCTCTAAAAAAAATCCATAAAAACATCCGAACTGTTCTCTTGACACTGTCTGTGAGTGATGATTCATCGCGACCAGATTTAATTATTCCCCACTGGTCCTGGTGCCACTGCAGGGCCCAGCAGGACTAATCACCATGTGCCACACCTACTCAAAGACTTTTCAACATCAAATCAAGGAGGATTTTCTCCTGAGATATTCAACTTGTCAGCACTCGTCATGCACCACTATAAATAAACCTATAGCTCTTTGCAACAGGCAGTGACGAGCCTCGTCTGGGCCTGCTGGGGGGGGGGGGGGGGAACCAGGCCACAGATTGTGTGGGTGGATGACAGTTCTGCACCAGTCAGGGGGTTTGGAGTTAATGAATGATTTATTTTCCTGATGCTGATGTTTAAAATCTGATACAACAGAGTGAAACGAAGCAGGAGGCACAGACACACACACAGACACACACAGACACACACAGACACACTCAAAGGCAAAAGAGTTCATGACAGGTTTCTATTTTTCGAGTGACAGAAAGTCTTGAATTTTTCAGTGCACATTTCATATCTCAACGAACGACGCTGACCCGATTTAACAGGTAGGTTTAATTGGAGCCTTCTCCGTGCGACGCCTTCTCCCGAAATGTGTCTTGTTCTGTAATTGTCGACAATGTGTAAATGAACTGAATGTTATACTGACAGTCACAGTCCTGCCACACAGTGGGTTTTCACTGGGCCGTGTACAGACACAAGGACGATTTATCGACGTTTAGCACAGTGTCTGAACTGTCTGTCCTCCATCAGACGCACCGTATTAAATCCCTGGAGGTGAGCAGCTGCCGTCGCACAAAAGGCTCCACAAGTCTTGCAGCAAACGGTTCAAGGGAACCGTCTGGAGACAGTTTAACAATAACAGTTCTGCCCGTGTGACAACCAACGAGCCTGTAATCGATTTCTAAGTCTGCACCTGCGGGTTTAAAAGACGTACACTCACTGATAATGTGTTTTCTCGGAATCCTCAAATGCTCCCAGTTGCCGGCTTTAAAAGACGAAGCATCTCCGTCTCTCTTTTGTGTTTCACCGACACACAACTCTTCTACATCCTGGTCAATGTGTACCTGCACCAGTAGCAACCGGATGAACGTGGCTCACTGTGGTGATGGAAGCTTTTGACAGTTTAAATGTCAGATTGAGAAACAAATGCAGTTTGATTGTCTGGGCTGCTTAGACGCAGACAGAGTAGAAGAACAGAAGCTGATGAAGGTGAAGGAGATGAGGAACAACACAACAACTTCAAGAGAAAATGTACCCAAGTTGTATTTTTTGCAGTAATACACAGTAAAGTTTTATGTTTTATACCGACATTTGTCAAAAAACTTTTTGTTGTTGCTTAAGCTGTTGCAGAGGGTTGGAAAACTTTTAGCACTTCCTTTTCACTGATCCACAGTACTGATGAGTATTATTAACCAAGCAAACAGATTCTGATTATTCCCATAGTGGTGGCGACGTGTCCAGGGTGTATCAGCTGGCGGTGGCTCCAGCCCCGATGGATGAATGGATGGATAGGTGAGCTGTAGTATGTCAGACTTTGTGTTCTGCCTCTTATGCTCTCCACACCTACGGTTTTCCTTTGGGAAACCAAAGCCTCTTCAAACATGATTGGTCAAACTAGAAACCGAAGTCAGAAAGCCTCCAGGCCCCAACATCTTGTCCCTCGCCTACAGACGCTGCATCTACAAACAGCAGAATCAGCGAGACAGATAAATGGATAAATGGGTATAGTTTAACTGCTGGTCCAGCAGGGGGCGATCACTGTCAGCTTAACCTAGCGCATGCCCTCCTGACCTAGAGCAAGCCAGTTATGTTGTGTTGTTTTGCCATGAAAATGGAGGACACCAGCGAGCAAAGCCATCCTGAGTGGACCACCATGACACCAGAGCATGTGAGAGGTCGCGCAGTTTGGGTTCTGCACCCTAGATGACAACACAACGATGAAACATGAGGCTGTTTGATGTGGAATATACTGAAACTAAATATGTGTGTCCTATCAGAGTTGTTCAAACTCGATTTTTGGAAAGTCTGACGGCGTTATTGGACAAACAGAGACCTGGTGCTGCAGAGGTAGACCCAGGATGTGCCTAAACACATGTGTTGCACATCGTCCTTTTTACCAAGTCAGAGAAAGACAAGGAGCACGAACCTCTCTACCCTGGTGACCCCCCTGCTCGTTCAGTGACAGGCTGGTTGCTGGACTGCTTTATGACCACTGGGTGTCACTGTCCCGTCGCGGAGCCAGCACCACGCCGGGGCTGGGGGGGGGCGGCGGCGGCGGGGAGGAGGAGGAGGAGGAGGAGGACCGGACCATTGGGCTTTACGCGCGGGTCAGGTGGGAAAGAACGGGTGATTGGTTTAAGAGCCGCCTAAGCTCGCTCCTGATTGGATAGAAAGGTGCGAGGAAGCGGGGGACGAGGAAAAGAGAGAGAGAGAGAGAGAGAGAGAGAGGAAGAGAGAGAGAGGAGAGAGAGGAGAGAGAGAGAGAGAGAGGAAAGAGAGATCCACCAGCGGTTTCCATCCACTTCAGTTCCCGCAGAGTCTGCAGGTGCCGCACGCTCACGCACCCTCGCCACGCACGGACACGCAGAGGACTGAGATGTGACTGCAGGTGCGGAGGAGGAATACAGTGTGGATTGGTCCCTGACAGCCGGATGATGGCAGCGCACAGGCGGGGAGTCGTGTTGGCCACGCCGGCCACCTGGGCTGCGGCGCTGCTGCTGCTGCTGCTGGTGCTGATCACGTCGGTGTGCGCCCTGGAAGGTAGGTGGATCTGGGGGGGGGGGGACGTTTGTCTGGCATCGGCCGGGGCAGGCTGGAGGAGGTGGAGTGGGGGGGTGGCAAAGCTTTGGATGCGTTTACGCACGAGCCAAGGAGGAGCTGCTCTCGTGTGTAGAGTCTTCAAACCCCATTAACGGTCCTGTCAGTGGCTGCGGTTTAAGTTTGTGTGTGTGTGTGTGTGTGTGTGTCTGTGTGTTATCCCTCTGCGATTTATCACAGGAAGTTTCCCCCCCCTCCCTCGTCAGACTGAGCTGAGTGATGGTCGATCACCTTGCAACAGTTGAATTGGGACGTGAAGGCTCCTGTGCTGCACTGGAGGGTTTAGGTCATTGCTCAGACTATAGGAACTATAGGAATAAGCTGAGCTGCAGGCTTTGGGTGTGTGTGTGTGTGCTCCTCTGTATGTTGTTTGCTCCACTTTGTTTTTGTCGTTGAAATTCTCTCATTTCCACTAAAACCTTGCATGATCGTGTTTATGCTACAAACATGTAGCTTTGGATTCACTCTCTCCCTGTGTTCATCTGGAGCAGCGTCTGGATCATAATCACAGCTCATTGGTAGTCGGCGACTCTGCGTATCTGTTGCCACCTCCCCGGCCTCTCCTCCCCAATGTCTCCCCCCTGAAGCATCATCACCCCGTGCTCCTTCCTTCCCCAACATCAGCCTCTTCCTCCTCTGCTGCACCTCTCCAAGCATGGCCTCCTCCCACTTTTCCCGAAGCATATACGCTTCTGCTGCTCCTCCCTGAACACCCCTCACTGCTGCTCCTTCTCCTTCAGCTCCTGTTGCTTCTCCTGCACCTCTCCCAGCATCTAATTATACTCCTGCGGCTCCACCTTGAGTTTCACCTCCCCCTTCTCCTCCTGCTCCATCTTCCCAAGCTCCACATTCTGCTCCACCTTCTCTCACTCCTCCCCAAGTACCACCTGCTGCTTCCACCTCCTTCCCCCTCATCCTCCACCTGCTGCTCCTCCCCAATATCACCTCCTCTGTTTCCCCCTGAAGCGTCATCACCCCCTGCTCCTTCCTCCTCTGCTGCACCTCTTTAAGCATGGCCTCCTCCCACTCCTCCCGCAAAGCATCGCTTACTTGCGCCTCTGCTGCTCCTCACGTAGACTCAACTCCTGCTGCTCCTCCCTGAGCATCCCTCACTGCTGCTGCTGCTGCGTCTCCTGTTCCTCCTGTTGCTTCTCCTGCAGCCACTGCACCTCTCCGAGCATCTAATTATTCTCCTGCTGCTCTTCCTTGAGCTTCACCTCCTCCTCCTCCTCCTCTTCCTCCCGCTCCATCTTCTCCTTCCTCCCCGACTACCACCTGCTGCTTCTATCTCCTTCCCCTTCTTCCTCCCCCTTGCTCCTTCTCATTCTCAAGTTCCCCTTCTCCTCTCATATCCCCCACTTTCATGCTGCATAAACAAGACTTCACACACCTCTGCCTGACGCTCCTCCTCTTGTAGCATCCTCTTTCATCCTCTACTTTCCCGTCCTCTGTCACGTCTCCTCCTGCTCCTCCTGCTCCTGATGCTCCTGATGCTCCTGATGCTGCTGCTGCTGTTGTACCTCGTGGAGGCGCTAGATTAGCCTACTGCTGTGTTTTAATGTTGCGTGTAATGCTGGGCTCCGTAGTGAACCCCCCCCCCCCCCCAATATGGGACATGCAAATGTGATGAAGGACAAGTCTATTTTGATTAAACAGAAGTGTGTGTGTGTGTGTGTGTGTGTGTGTGTGTGTGTGTGTGTGTGTGTGTGTGTGTGTGTGTGTGTGTGTGTGTGTGTGTGTGTGTGTGTGTGTGTGTGTGTGTGTGTGTGTGTGTGTGTGTGTGTGTGTGTGTCCCTAATGAACTGATGCACAAGCTCATCTGAGCCTGTTGGTGTAAAGTCCACTCGCTGCTGTTGTCTGCGCTCTGTGTTCACTTGTCCTCTGCAAACTTTCAGAGCCTCTTAATCGACCGATTCACCAGGAGTCTGCAAACTCTCTCAATTTTTTGCATTTGAGGAGCCGGAAACCACAAGTCTCTCATCCATGATGATTAAATAACCATCAAACCTGCTGCTAATCCATTTTCATAACAACTTATTGATTAATCGACTTCTAGGGTCCGCTGTAATCCACAGGTACTATTTGGGGAAAAGCTGCTATTGCATATAAAGCAGGGAGGAAGTTTAAATTAATACATAAAGATTTCCCCGAAAATGTTCCAGAGATTGTTTGGTCAAAGATGCATTTTGTGTTGATAATATTTTCAGCTATAGATTAGTTTATTTCATCACTTCTCGTCTATTCAAGTTTGACTACATCTAAATATATTTTGGTCTATTTGTGATATTGATCATTTAATCTCCAGTGAAGTTGAGAATGGAGCTGAATCAGTCTGTTTCTATATAGTTCTATAATCAGTCATGTGGAGAAGAGGAGTAGATATAAATGAGATATAAATGAGTTGCTTTGGTGATGAAGGAGTCTGCACACTGCTGCTGGTGATGATGATGAGGAGGAGGAGTGAAGCGTCGGGGCGTCCGACGAAGAGCGTCTGATTGGACGGTTGAATGAAGATGGTACTCACAGATGAGTCGGGGTGCAGGGAGGTGGAGGCGGGTCCCTCAGCGATCATGGCACTGAAATGAAAGCTGAATGACGTTTTACACTTTGACAGCTTGCAGGGGATTGGCCCGAGGCGAGCTTGTCAGGTTGTGATTGGATGAAAATTGAGAATGAGGTGGAGCCTCAGGAAGTAGCAGGAAGGGGATAATGCAAGAAGACGTTCTTCCTTACTGAACTTTAACGTAGCTCCATTAGCTGGATGGAAACGATTAATGTACAAATACTTCAGGAATTGAACTATTGGCATCTTCATCCCTGTATTGGTCAATCTCCAGTGTTTATCGGTCTCCGTCTGTTCTCCACTGCGTCCTGAAGTTTATTGTTTCCCCTCTAATGCTTCTGATTTGTTGTTGAAATATCTTTGATTGATATTTACACTGATAAGCAGCTTGGTTTGAATTGTGAAGTCAGGCAGCCTCTGCTCACCATGAGTAGGGGGGGGGGGGAAGGGGGGGTGAAGGAAAACAGGCCAAAATAGTTTTTTATAAACTTTGCTGTCAAAAACAAAAGTTTACTGTGCTATACATTATTCAGGCTATAGCTTCATAACCTGCTGAGACTGTTCCATGACCTGAACTTTCCCTCAGGATTTGCAGCTACACATAGAGCCCCCCCCCCTAAACAAAATCAGCACAGTAACCCAGCATTCGACCCGGTTATTTTGAAAGTCAATTCAAACCCTGACCCAGGGTCTGGAAGTATCGCCCAGTCAGCAGCAGGCTCTGTCACTGAAACTGCTGATTTGTGTCAGTGTTGAGTGTCGAGAGGTCGAGGAGTTAATTTCTTTTGACTTTTTCATGCAAGACCTGCTGGTTTTTTCGAAATCCTGGATCTGTGCTCTGCTGGTTTTACCACAAGCAAGCATGTTACACACATTATCTTCTGATCAAACATGTAAACGATTTCTCCCGGAGCCTGAGCCTGTGCGCGCTGTGGCCCGTCTGTCATCTTGTGGGAATGTTAAAGGTTAAACCTGGTAGATCCCGTTTAAGATGCTGCTATTAACATGACACGCTGCAATTTGTGACTTTGTTCAGTCTGTGTGAGTGTAAGTGTGTGTGTGTGTGTGTGTGTGTGTCTGTGTGAGTGTGTGTTTGCAACAAATAATGAACAAATGATCTCCTCGGGGGGAAACCGCTCAAGCACTTATTGCAGAGGGATGTGCAGATGACACACACACACACAAACACACACACACACACACACATGCTGTACCGTGCACCATGCTCTGCCAGCTCATGTTTTAAAGATGTGGTTTCTACATTCATCTGTTGACAGTTTATTGATGTGACTGACAGATCGTCTAACTGGGGGAAAGTAGGCGCGTGAAAGACGATCCTTCGCCTCGGTCCTGAGACTTTGACTCCAGTGTTTCCCAGCCTCTTTTTCCTTTAGGGGCCTCCCCTTAGTTTAGTTTTAAATATTTATTTCCACCCAGCATTCAAAAACATTTCAGAATAAATCAGGCTTCCTTCTCCCGAAAGGCACCCGGAACCTGTGGGAATATTTACTTTTCGCTGAGAGACTCCTGGGTTTTGGTGATTTATCGCCCGCAGAGAATTGTGCGTCAAGAGGCAATTTCCGATCAGTGAGTCTGCTATAAGACACCGTGCACCCCTCTACCAGCAGGCTGTCAGAGTTCACTATCCCAGTTTCCAGTGGTCCAGGAGGTGATTTCTAACAAACACGCCCGGTGTTTACTGAGGTGTGATTCATAGAGCTGCACCATTAAAGTGGACGTTTGGAATCATGAGTCGGCGACTCCTCGGTCGACTGCGATTCTTTAACTCAAGCATCTGTTTTGTTTTGGTCAGGCAGTGAGCAGTGCACCTCAGGGGACTTCTAGGTCTCCAGAAGCAGCTGAGAAAAAGAGCGCTCCTCTTTTTTTTTTTTCTCTGGGTAAAATAATTTCTCTACCTCGAGTCGGCCCGTCCGCCTGGTGAAGACGTCGGCGACGGACAGTGCAGCGAATGCAGAAGTTCCTCCTGAAACCTGTATTCTCTCAAATGACTCGACTTATAACAATCTCAATTTATAATGATCTTAATGTTAAGTTTCAAGTCTTCGTCAATACGGCTTGATGTTCATTTAGTCTTAAGAGTCAAATAAATGATCAAAAAACAAATGGGGTGTGGATACGAAGTGATTGGCAGCTACTACTGTGTCCAATGGAACGCAGGTGTGGGTGTGTCCTCGAGCTGTCAGTTAGGCTCCACCCTCTGCACCTCCAAACTTCAAAGTTGCTGTCACTCTGGACATTTCACTGAACCCCCTTTTTAAAAATCTGACAGCTCGATAAAGCATTGTGAATAGTCTACATGAAAAAAACTAATTATCAAAATATTCCCATTGAACCGCCTGATTTGATTTGATGGTCAGGTGCAGCTCTAGTGATTAATAAGTTATATATTAAATAAACTGTAATCTTCACACCTTGGCTGTGAATTTTCACACAACTCCTCAACAATCCTGACGAAGAACTTGTTGATCCACAGAATCAGTGATGAGTCATAGGAAATATCAATTTTTTTATGTATATTTAACTGGCAGCATTTGCACATTGAGTGTTTCGGGTCAATGTTCATCTCATGCTGATGATTACGTAGTCTGCATAACATATCCTGAAATGGTTTATAGTGTTTGAATACTGCCCAATAAACTGACACAGCATTTTGATCATTTCCTTTTGAAACTTTGTTAATATTTGAAATTGAAATTTCATTATTGACCTTGGAAATAGTTATTTTAAAAAGACCACACGTCTATGAGATCATTTAATCTGGCGATGAGGATCCTGAGCTCTGGCCCCCGAAAAAAATCCTGAAAGAAAACTTAAGTTAAGAAGTTTTATTCAAACCGTGTGTTCAATTTGTGGTTCCTGTGAAATGTAAAGTTCAGCTTGAGTCTGTGTTTCTCAGGTCTACAGACGAATCTGTGCTGTATAACAGGACTGCACCTAAATGAAGGTTATTGATATTATATTTTTGAGGGCTATATATATATATGCCTTTTTTAAATGTTATTTTATAGAAAGAGAGAGGTGGAGACCACATTGAAACGAAGGGAAACAGTTGGACACAGACCAGGGACCTCGATGGTTGATGCCATGTATTCCTGAGACAATTGGTCAGTTAATCAATGGATCGATCGGTTCCCTCGTTCCAGCTTTTCCAGTGTGAGGTGGAGCTGTGTTTTTTTGTTAGATTAAAAATCCGAAGGATGTGGCCCCTGATTTGAGACGCAGCTATTCTGTCTTGGCCATTTTCTAAAACCTACTGACCGCAGCTTTAAGCTTGACATGGGGAAGTTACTGAATCCGTGCTGGTGTGACTGGGATGCGCTGCAAGCTGTTACACATGTAGAATGTTCAGTGACTGGTCCCTGCTGTATCCAGCCTGCTCGCTGACTACACTGTTTATATCAACAGCCAACATCTAAACCTCCATTACAGACATTAGGCTACAATCACTCTTTGTCCTCCACAGCTGCCATTGCTGCTTAAAAAAGCATAAATTGCTTTTAGCTGCAGAAGGAAGCAGACGGGCTCGCACATTAGAAAGCACTTCACCACTCAAAACTCCTCAGGTTATTTGCATAACAAACCGGTCTAAATAGATGATATTTCCTGATATGAAAGTATAATTGATACTGTTGGAGAACAGATCACTCGTGGGCATAAAGGGAATGAAAGAATCTTTTGTTTTCACCTAAAATTCTCCTTTTCCTTTTGACTCGGGCCCATTATACAGTCACTTCAACTAATTTGCAGCTCCGAGACGCCCGTCGATACGCCTCAAAGTCGGACAGACGGCAGTGGCATGCTGCTCGCGTTGTTCTGTCTCCCGTATTGATTGAATTAACAATAGCACCAATTAGCCTTTGTTTGGGCAAAGGCAAAAATGATTTCTCTATCCTCTTCACCAATAAATATATTATCTTGCCCTCAGGCCTCGGTGACTCTTCTACCTGCTGACCAACGAGAAGAAAAACAGAAGATCTGAAAAATGTGCTTCTAAATGCACTGCATGCGATTTCCCTGAGATTTTGGAGAGGGTGGGGCATTAGCCAAGGAAGAGCCCATTAAATGAATATTATTATAATATAAGAAATGAACCGTATTTCGATTTCTAATCATAAGTCCTGCAGCTGATTCATTCCTAGAATATGGACCTGAGGAACCTGCTGAGTTTCCTCATAACTCACTAATGAAACAGGGAGTTGACGGCGCTATAGTAGTACAAAGGCTGAGAAAGTTGCACGTGTTTTCAGTCTGTCAAGAGGCTTCCATGTTGGATTTCCATGTTGTTGTTGTTAGGAGGAGGTTATGTTTTCACCCATTTCCATTTGTAAAATAATCTACTGGATGGATTACCATGGAAGGTGGTGGAAGGATGTTGCGTGGGTCAGGGACGATCCTGCAAATGTTGGTGCAGATCCGGAGCAGGGGCGGGATCATGTTTTGTTGATTTCTCTGAGAATAATTCATAGATCTTAATAAAAACAATATATATTTATATTTACTTCTGACGTATTTAGGGGACTGATATTTATGTGTGTTTGTTGCCGATCCAAATAAAAATCCAGATGCAGTGAATTTAAACGTGGTTTAATAAGGGGACTGTTGGGACCTGCAGCTAATTTGCATCTGTTGTCGCTGCATGGGGAAACTGTGGATCGAAGTAATCTGATGAGATTACTTTGTAATCGTTTCCATGTCTTTTTCTTTCAAGAAATAGACTGGAATCAGTTATGCCCTTGTAACTTGCCTTTTTTATTCTCTCCCATTCTATTCTTACACCACAGTGCACGCTGCATGCTGCTGCTCTGAGCTGTAGACCTTTATAGCTCAGCATATGATTGAACATAATGGCCCATTATTTATTTGCTGGTTGAGAGTGGGCTCTTTGCCAGCCTCTTCGGGTTCCTGCTGTGGACATATGGTCTCGCAGATAGCCATGCTGGGTATTGAGGACTGTGTCACTGTTGTAGCAAAGGAAAAAGGGTGGAGAGGATGTAATGACTGAGGCACATCACTGGTCTTGCCTCACCTTGAAACGGTTGTGGAGGAAATGTGCCTCACTGGGCATTTGAATCGGTTTAGATTTCAAAGTAATGTTACACTAATCTTAAAATACACAAAGAAGATGAGCAACTATTGCAACGACAAACAACCAAAAATCCTGATTGTGATTTATTAATTATGTACTCTTTCAATCTATTGCTTCTATTAAAATAGGTAATAATGTAATCCCAGTTTCCCAGAGCCTAAGATTATATCTTAAAGGTTCAGTGTGTAGAATTTAGTGACATCTAGTGGTGAAGTTGCGTGTTGCAGCTGAACACGCCTCACCTCACCCTCCCCTTCCAAACATGGACGAGAACCTGTGGTAACTTCAGTTGTCATTAAAAACTCAAAAGGTTTTGCTCCAGACAGAAATATAAAGTATTTAAATATACAGGGCCCATTCGAGGGGTAAAGAAAATAACAATTCTAACAATTTAGATGAAACACACTAGTGAAAACATCAGTAGAATGATTTTTATATTCAATTTCTGCCAATAGA
This sequence comes from Reinhardtius hippoglossoides, assembly GCA_006182925.3. NCBI lineage: Eukaryota > Metazoa > Chordata > Actinopteri > Pleuronectiformes > Pleuronectidae > Reinhardtius > Reinhardtius hippoglossoides. The sequence goes on along the minus strand of CM031683.1, from coordinate 23,239,382 downwards.
TCCATTTCACCTAAATCTTACACACTGGACCTTTTTTAAGATGAGCAACCAGCCAACAAAATCATTTACAGTTGCATTAAATAGGGAAAAGCAAATATAATAACGTTCTCTCAGCTGTGTTTGACTAACACTGTCAATTATTGTGAGCATAGTGGTGTGCTAATGATAGCACCTCAAAGCAAGGGTTTTCATATGTATAGATAGACATCATGGCCCCACAGGCCAGACCTTTTTTTTTTTTTTGTGGTTATATTTATTCCTCTTGTTCTCCTCCACTAAAGTTCCAGCACAACGGGGGCAAAGCAGAAACCAGGAGGGAGCAGACAGGCAGGGGGCTGACAAGGGCAAGTTCATTGACAGTTTTAGCCTGCATGACAGCACATATCCTAGAGAGACCTCCTGAGAGATGGAGGGAGCAACAGAGGGATGGAGACCAATAGAGAAAGAGTTAAAGCACAAAAATATGAAAATGTTTCCTGTGCTACCAAACCCAAACTTTAATAATGCTGGAGATACGACTGGTAGTTCTAATATTTCAAAATCACAATTTTTTTAAGTTCGGTTTATTGACGGGTTGCAACCAATGTCCAAAAAGGAATGTACGGCATGTGCTATTTCACTTCTCTCTCCCTTTTCATTACTTTTTTTAAGAAAAAAAAAAAAAAAGGGCGGAGGCTAAGATCAAAGAGAAAAAAAGGCGGAGCCTAAGATTAAAGAGAAAAAAAAGGTTCCACTGATGTTACATTATTATCGGAAATTGATGACATGATCAAAGCATTTACACTTCAAAGGTGGAATGATAGTTAGAGATACTGCTACTAATACGAAATAGCTCAGGATATACTGTATGAATTACTCACAGCTGTAAGTTGATACAAGTGTGTGTATATACAGCATTTTGTATTGACAGAGAGGAGAAATAATAATGGTTAAGCCTAAGAGACAGCTCTGGGCTGTGAGAGAGGAACTCCAGACAGACAACCAGGACATCGAGACAGAAAACGTGACCCTCGAGGTAGGAGACCAGGACTTCCAGAGAGAAAACATGACCCTCGAGGTAGGAAACCAGGACATCGAGACAGAAAACGTGACCCTCGATGTAGGAGACCAGGACTTCCAGAAAGAAAACGTGACCCTCGAGGGAGGAGACCAGGACATCGAGACAGAAAACATGACCCTTGAGGGAGGAAACCAGGACATCGAGACAGAAAACGTGATCCTCGAGGTAGGAACAGGATACTCTACAGAAGAAACGTACCCTCGAGGAGGAGCAGGAATCGAGACAGAAACGTGACTCAGGTGTGTGAAACCAGGACAATCGAGACAAAAATCGTACCCTCGAGTAGGAAACCTGGGACTTCGAGAAGAAAGGACCCCAGAGAGGAAACCAGGACATCGAGACAGAAAACGTGACCCTCGAGGTAGGAGACCAGGACTTCCAGAAGAAAACGTGACCCTCGAGGGAGGAGACCAGGACATCGAGACAGAAAACATGACCCTCGAGGTAGGAGACCAGGACTTCCAGAGAGAAAACGTGACCCTCGAGGGAGGAGACCAGGACTTCCAGAAAGAAAACGTGACCCTCGAGGGAGGAGACCAGGACATCCAGAGAGAAAACGTGACCCTCGAGGTAGGAAACCAGGACATCGAGACAGAAAACGTGACCCTCGAGGTAGGAAACCAGGACATCGAGACAGAAAACGTGACCCTCGAGGGAGGAAACCAGGACATCGAGACAGAAAACGTGACCCTCGAGGTAGGAAACCAGGACTTCCAGAGAGAAAACGTGACCCTCGAGGGAGGAGACCAGGACATCGAGACAGAAAACGTGACCCTCGAGGTAGGAAACCAGGACATCGAGACAGAAAACGTGACCCTCGAGGTAGGAAACCAGGACATCGAGACAGAAAACGTGACCCTCGAGGTAGGAGACCAGGACTCCGAGAGAAAACTACCTCGAGAGGAACAGACATCGAAGAAAACGTGACCCTCGAGGTAGGACCAGGACATCAGACGAAACTGACCTTGACCAGGACAGAGAGAAAACGTGACCCTCGAGGTAGGAAACCAGGACATCGAGACAGAAAACGTGACCCTCGAGGTAGGAAACCAGGACATCGAGACAGAAAACGTGACCCTCGAGGTAGGAAACCAGGACATCGAGACAGAAAACGTGACCCTCGAGGTAGGAAACCAGGACATCGAGACAGAAAACGTGACCCTCGAGGGAGGAAACCAGGACATCGAGACAGAAAACGTGACCCTCGAGGGAGGAAACCAGGACTTCCAGAAGAAAACGATGGACCTCGAGTCCAGAAGAACACCAATGCCAGAAGAAAAAGATCAGGCCAGAGACAAAACCAGGCCTCAAGAAAAATGGTCGTCCTGAAGAAATCAGACTCCAGAGAAAACAGAACTCCAGAAAAATACCGGACCCAAAGAAACACAGGACTCCAGAGAAAAAAATCCAAGAAAACCGGATCACAGAAGAAACAAGACATAGAGAGAGAAAACCAGGACCTCCTGCGACAAAACCAGGAACTCCAGAGAGAAAACCAGGATCACCAGACAGTAAAGCAAGACATAGAGAGAGAAAACCAGGACCTCCTGCGACAAAACCAGGAACTCCAGAGTGAAAACGAGGTCGTCCTGAGAGAAATACAGGATGTTCAGAGTGAAAAGGATGAAATCCAGACAAAGAACCAGGACCTCCAAAGAGAAAACCAGCAACTACAGGGAGAAAACCAGGACCTCCACAGAGAAAACCAGGACCTCCAAAGAAAAAACCAGGACCTCCAAAGAAAAAACCAGCAACTACATGTAGAAAACCAAGACCTCCAAAGAGAAAACCAGCAACTACAGGTAGAAAGCCAGGACTCCAGAGAGTAATAAGTTACTCCAAAGAGAAAAGAGGCCACTACAGGTAGAAAACGAGTCCCTGAGAGTGACTCCAGAAAAGCTGGGAGTACAACTCAGGTTTGTGGCGGACCAAATCAATGATATGGGCAAATGCAACCGACCCAGCATATTTGGAAAACTGTTCGGCCTACTACGACCTTTCTCCTACACAAATTGAATGGTGGCACTGAGGGGCAGTGGTTAGCACTTTCCACTCACGGCAAGTTTATTTAGAATCCAGGTTCTTTCTGTGTGGAGTTTGCATGTTCTATGTCTGTGAGGTTTTCTCCGGGTACTCCGGTTTCCCTGGGCCTTCAAAGCCAAAAACTTTTGTTGCTTGTTTTATGTTGTTTATGTTTTAAACATTCCATGTAGGGCTGACATTGGGAAAACTAATGCGAGATTTTTCCCCAATATGCATGGATTAAATGCGATTCTTGATTTTAATACTCTTTTCCCAAAAAAACTAAGTAGAATGATTAAACACCAACAACCAGACAATATTTCGGCCCAAATCATTAGTGGAAATATTCTTTCCCACATTTTAAACATGTTTATTTACTGCTCTTACAGAAATGAAGCAACAATCGGGTGGTTAGCACTTTCCACTCACGGCAAGTTTATTTAGAATCCAGGTTCTTTCTGTGTGGAGTTTGCATGTTCTATGTCTGTGAGGTTTTCTCCGGGTACTCCGGTTTCCCTGGGCCTTCAAAAGCCCAAAAACGTTTTTGTTTGTTTGTTTTTATGTTTGTTTTTATGTTTTTTATAACATTCCATGTATTGATACCTTAACAGCCAATGTCACAAACTGATTCATGGACACTTTTTAAACCAGCATGACTGACAAGTCCTATAAATATACATAAATGTATATTCATGAATGTATAACAGCCGTTATCCTGTTCACCATCCTTTTACATTCATATACACTTCTCTAACTCTTGAATTTCAGTATACTGCACTGTTTTATAAGTGTCCGTGGTCACTGCACTGTCATCGTTGTTTTCTTTCTTGTTTTTAATTGTGTTTTGACGTGTTCCATGTGCCTAATAAGTTCTTTTGAATTTGATATGTCTCTTATGTCAGTATACATCTTATTGCTACCTCCACCAAGGTCCTTCTACTTGTATTTCTTGTTCACTCAGTATGTTCCTGTCAATAAATATTTACTTTGCAGCACATAATATGTCACGTATCGACTATTTTTAATGCAGAGTCTGAGAAAATGGTCAAGACCTACTGTTCAAATTGTTTTCGAAAAAAATGGCCATGGCCAACAAACGACATACAAACTAATAATACAAAGTATGATGAACCAAGCGATCAATCTACATGCATAGTACTGGAAGAACTGGTGAGATCTATACAAATGAGTCAGTGGGGTACATCGTGTCCAAGTTCCAGACAAGGTTTTAAAAAAACAGCATGAGAGGAGCAGAGGTCGAGATGAGAGGGAGAGAAGCAGAGAGGAAAAGTGGAGTTTGATGCTACTGATGTGTTACAGTCCTCGGGGTAGATCCAGGAGACTTGGGTCAGACAGCAGGTCAGACCGTGTGTGTGCGTGTGCGCGTGTGTGTGTGTGTGTGTGTGTGTGTGTGTCAGATGACTAGGTATCGTAGTGTAGTGTGCGGGTATACACAGGTTATCAGTGCTATGTGCCGTGTTACACTTGTAATCGCTGTGTGTGTCGCTCATACCTTCGTGTCTGCGAGCAATTTTCCCAGGTCAGCAAAGCATCCTTCCCCCTTCTCTGCCTCTGATTGGTTAGTTAGGATATCCCCATCTCTCAGTAGTTAGGCAATCAACCAGAGTAGGCCTCATCGGTTTGGTCTCCTGTGTAAACTTCACTGCCCTTTATCGACCTGCCTGATTAACCAAACTGATTAAAATAAAGCAACTAAATTTTCAAGTTTCAGAGGGGATGCTGACGGTGGCCCGGCAGAACCTTGTAAATCGACTATAGTAACATGCAGTGAAGTCATTTATATAGTAATATTTGTGATATTTGCAAATTGTAACAGTTCATTTCATAATGGCGGCACACTCCGGCCGACCCTGTCTGTTGCAAATCAACTGATCCACGTGAGACTAGTGGCCCATAGACGACTGAGTCCAAATGCATCATCATGTAGCTGCAGCACCCTGAACTCTCTGGGCCAGTATTGATGCAACATCTGCATCAGAATTTAAGTGACAATTTGCCCATTGTCAGCGTTGTGCCCGTCAAAGGGACACGGACAACGCTGCTGCTGGTTGAACCAAGAGACCAAACTTCGTAGTTTACGAAAGTTAGCAAGATAACGCAAAGATTGCTGGATTAGAGGAACGATATCTCCGGCTGCTTTCAGACACGCGCAGAACTTTGAGTAGTCTCCCTAAAATGATCCGGAGGTGTTGTATGTGTGAATATGTTTTTCCTTGCCAGCCCTCTAGTGGAAACTCTGGATAGTGTCCTAGTTGGCCCAGGGAGAATACAGCAGGATATTGTCCGGAGGATTCACCACAAGTGACCTCAGAAATTCATTAATTTGATGATATACATGACCAGATGCTATAAGGCACAAGGGAGAAAGCCACTTTTTGAATGTTTATACATAAACACACAGACCGGGAGGTAACAGAGTGAAACAGACGGAGCTCTGCAAAGTCTCCTTGGTCTCGGGGGGTAACACCTGCAGCCTTTGTGGTCGGCAGTGTCTCAATATGTGGCTCCACGCAGACGCGACCAAACTTCTCACTGGCGAGCATGTGTCTCTTAGCCTCATGGCGAGTTGGCACAAGGCGTCTCACCAAGCTACCGGATGTCTTCCAGGCTGGTTTGGGAAGAACACGTGTCACCGGATTGACTCGCTGGTAGATTGAGGCTGTCAGGGGAGATGCAGCAGGGCCATGGCGGCATGTGGTCGGCTGATATCTTCTCTCTCTCTGTTCTCCACTGGCTGTGTCTGGACGTCTCCTGGGAGACGAGCAGGGACACGTGCTGACATGTGATAAACACATCTGTGACTAAGGGTCTGCCTTAAGAGAATAGAAATGAGATGATTAGACCGACTTAATTAACTTGCTTAAAACTCCTTAATGTATATCCAGATAGTATATTAAACCAGGACATCAGTTTGGTCGCATGCTTTATGTGTTTCACAGGAAACTGGACTCATTAGTCCTTTTTAGGTTAAGAGTGGCTTTTTCTTTTGTGCATTTTTATAAATAATTATAAAATAATGAATCTATTGCCAACCAATCGCATAAAATGACCAAAAAGAACAATGTTTTAATCTTGAGGAGTTTTAAGACCTGCACTATGCAGCTCAAAACCGTAAAACTTTTACTTTGAAGGCACAGTGTCTCTTTTTCAGTTTCTCAATTTCCATAGTTTATGTTTTTCGCTGAATTGCATTCTACAGCACAAACGTTGACGGCGTCAAGACGGCATTTGCTAATTAACAATAACATCAACATCCCTGATTTGCATATGTACACAAAAGAACCAAATTAGGAAAATAACCCCCTAAAGGGATGTTTTCCAATTTACGGTGTGAACAAATGCTAATTAATCGTTTTTTTCCCGATGGTTTATAACACAATCTATTGTATAAGCACAAGATATTAATAGAATTATAGCACTACAGCGTTTTTAAATACATAACTTGTCCGTATTAAATGTATCTTTCAAATCCTCATTCTAACTGGGCCACTTTCAGATCAATCTGAGAGTCTGAGACACGTGGACATGAGGTGTTTTCTGTCCTAATTCGTCCACCTCCACGTCACCTTCTCCGTGCTCCGAAGCCGTCGTGCTGCTGTGGGTGTGTTCTGTGTGAATAGGACGAGCTTATCACCATTTTGAGATGCAGCGTTAGATGCACTTAGACGCACGCGGTTCTCGACGTGGCCCATTTCCTTTCACAGGAGTTCTATTCAGCTACCGAGCCCTTTTCAATCAGGCTTTTTCACTCTTCACCCCCACTCTGATTGACTTTGACTTCTGTGGGTTTTGAAATTAACGTCAGTTTACACGTGAAAATGCGAAAGAATTATAAAGTGGAAGTATATTTACTTAGGAAGTATTTGATGAAAATGTAGGGGGGGGGGGGGGGGGGGGGGGGGGGCTTTGATGTTGGGGCTTGGAGATTACATTTCAGTACTTTGGAGTTTTAATACTTCAGTGAGAAGCTCGCAGTCGTGCGTCGTCTCATTTCGTGTCCCGCTCGTCTGTCGCTCCTGACTGGCAGCTCGGAGACGCACACAGTAAAGACACTGGAAATCTCTTGATGCTCTTAAATCCTGGGTGGATTTCGACGTGTGGTTTTTGTGAGTCTGTGAGTTTCATGACAGCTGAACTCGTTGTCTCATATGGAGAAGTGTACACGTCGTATTAAAGGTTGAGCAACTAATGCAAGTTCACTAGAAGTGCATTTCTGAATCAATATCACATCACAAGCTCATTAATGATAAAGAGATTAGAGATGCAACACACAATTATTTGTATTATTGATTCCTCTGCTAATTAACTTATTGTAATAATAAAATAATAAAAATGCATAATATATGCATTTACATTCTCAATGATTCCTAAGATGTCAAGTCAAAAGGTTTGATATTTTAAATATAAACTTTATTATAAATAACTAAGAATTAAAGAAAACACCAAATACTGTAAATAAAATGATTTATTCTGTAAAATATACTGCCACAGGAAGACTTTCTGTTTTTTACCTGGTTGGTCAACGTCACAAACGCACCATCAACTGAATCCGACCAGTGGAAAAGGGGCTATTTCTTTATATTCCCATTAAACAGGACATTTCCTCATCCGACACACAAACCTTTTAGACTGTGCCCACAGAAGCCATATCATCGTCACCCGTGCCCAACTAACAACGTGTAATGTGGCGTCGCTCTCCCTTTTAAAACAGAGCATGTCAGTTAGGGGCATGTTCCTCTTGTGTTAATCACAATGGCACAAAGGATTCTGCCACAGTGACAGACTGGAGGCTTCACGCGGCGCTCATGTCTCTGAGCGAGCGTGCACGTGTGCGTGCGCGTGTGCGTGTGCGTGTGCACGTTTCTTTTTGTGGTAGTGGCAGTGTCATGTTAACTTTTCATCCAGAGAGGGAGAGAGAGACAGGCTTCATCAGTTCTAAAAATAAGAACCCAATATGTTCTCCCTCATTTTTGTGCCGTTCCCGTTTTTCTAGAAGACAATACGTTGGTTATTTATTTATTTTACAGTGACTAACACACCCTGTTGTCTAAAAACTCAATGTGCTGCAGTTATATTTATAGTGACAACCCTCTGCTGTGACAAGCAATCATGTTCTGAAGCACCACAATATATCTTCTGTGTTTTAAAGCCACAAACCTGCGCTGCTTCTTTTTAAAACCGTTGTAGCGCGTTGACAGGTCTGTCCTGATTTACTGTTGTATTGAATTATCCAACGTGTGATCTGTCCTAGTGACACCTTCATCAAACTGTACTATTGTAAAGAAATCCAACGCCAGAGAAGCGTGTACGAGCGTTTCTCGTCCTGGATTTGAAAAAGCTGTAAACTGTCAAAAAATGTGATGATTCAAGAGCCACATTTAACGGACATTTCTTTTTCATTCTCTGAAAAGCTGAGGGTTTCTGTGGCACAGCGATGATGTGAAATTCATTTTTTTTTTTTTTGCCCGACAGTGACGAACAAGGCCTCTTCCATCAAACAAAATCGTGACACCACACATTTTCTAGGTCAAGGCTGTTAACGGCGAGCGGGGAAAGACGGGAGAGGTGAAATCAGAGGGAGAGTGAGAGACGCACAGGAGGAAACAAAGAAACTGTGTGTGTGTGTGTGTGGTACTGGTGATGCTCCTGTTATTCTTTTACAGACACATTTTTGGGGACTAAAAGCATTTTTTTAAGACTATGGTAAGGTTAAGTTTAAAGTGAAGGTTAGGTGAGGTTTCGGTTCAGTTTAGAGGAAGGTAGGAGTTAGTGTCCAGGATGTACGTCAATGTAATGTCCTCTGAAGTCATAGATGTGTGTGTGTGTGTGTGTGTGTGTGTGTGTGTGTGTGTGTGTGTGTGTGTGTGTGTGTGTGTGTGTGTGTGTGTGTGTGTGTGTGTGTGTGTGTGTGTGTGTGTGTGTGTGTGTGTGTGTGTGTGTGTGTGTGTGTGTGTGTGTGTGTGTGTGTTGCTTGTTCAATAAGAAACGGTGACACAGATAAGTGCTCATGTGTGACAGCTGGCTTGTTGTTTTTAACACGGCCGCCCCGCGCCTTTCCCAGCTTCCATTCACAACAACCACGACGTGTCAGCGACGAGGAGAAACAACCTGGTTCCTCAAGGCATCGGTCACACTCGTGCACACGTCTGATCCTAAAGATCTGTCGCTGTGAGACCTCGCCGCCCTGTGGACGGATGAAATCTGAAATATATTCAGCTCTTGCAGTGTCTGTCCGCCACCTGGTGTTGCGTCCTCTTCTGTTCTTGCTTCACTCTAATGGTTTCAGGTGGTTGTTCGGCCACTTGGGAGTTAGCTCGATGAACTGTAAATAACTTATTATAGCACCTTTCAATGGACCCGAGGACGCTTTACATGTTGAAGGACATATTCGAGGTGACAGAGACAAGGACAGATTCTATCAAATCATATTTTGAATGTCCAGAGGGATGTGGCTTTGTGAATCTCCATTGGCAGAGCATTCCAGAGGTATCCTATATTTTATAACAACGTTATGGTGATACATTAGCAAACTAGAGAGCCCATACACTATATGGACAAAAGTATTGGGTCACACCTCTTAACCATTGAATTCAGTTTCATTCAGTCCCATTGCCATTGTTTGGACTAGGCCCCTAAGAAAGGACATATTAATGCTTCAGCTCACCAAGACATTTTGGACCGTTCTATTCTCCCAACTTTGTGGGACCAGTCCGTGGAAGCATGACTCTGCCCCAGTGCACAGAGCAAGGTCCATAATGGCTCGGTTGGGTGAGTTTGGTGGAGAAGAACTTGACTGGCCCGCACAGAGCCCTGACCTCAACCCGTTTTTTTACGTCTTGACTTGTCCTGCAGTGTTCTTCATTTCATATGTGGAATTTCCGTATAATGTCCTGACCTCAGTTATCTGGACATTATACGAATTTGCCTTTTTTTTTTAACTTTGATGGTTTCTCTCTTGGTCCCATCCTTCCAACAAAGTTTCGTGGATTTCCGTGAAGTCGTTTTTTTGCATAACCCTGCAAAACAACATAGCTCTCTTGCTGGAGGAGGTTAATCTATGTTCACATCAGCCAGACACAGAGAAACATTCCCATTTGGAGACTTGTGACTGGGAACAGTCAACTGTAAATCCAAGACACTGAGCTGACAGATATTTTGACTCTACAGCTGAACTGCAGAGTCGGACGATGACTCTTTGTGGCTCCAGCAGTTTTCACGTCTCGCATCATCATTTGATTCACGGTCGATATGAAAATATTGATTGAATCATTCTGTACATACGAATTAAATCAGCTCGGTTCCAACAACATCACTCATATTCATATTTCAGACGGCATATCAGAAATACGCAGTACGGTGCACTGGTGCATGTCGCTGTGAAATAGCAGCAGAGGTCAGGTGTGTGTGTGTGGGTGGGTCGTTCAGGGTATTTACTGCTGAGGACAATTATGTTTTTAAAATCCTTTAATGTCACATTAGTATGTATGATGTCATAAAAACGTCATGATTGACAGCGGAGACTGATTTGCGATTGGTTAAGTGCATGTTTGGTCGGGATATCGATACTTTAGCCCCGATCCCCCGATCGCTTCTGTGTCGACCCCGGGTAATGAACGTGGCTTCTTTTATTTTCCAATTTTTTTTATTTTCATAGACCTGTTTCTCTTGTGAGTGTCTAAAGATTATAGAGGTGCTTTGCTAAACTGCAGCAGTACACCTGAAAATAAATACTGGTCGAGACACAATCTGCATTTTGTAAGAAAGATACGTGTCAAACTTGGCTTGACACTGGATGTGTATCACATCAAGAATTGAACATTTCTGATAATGTATCCTCCGCTGCCGTTCGAGTATCACTGTGGGTGGTGCACGGAGCAGGGATCTTGTGTAATATGTGATATGTAAACTACAGCGTGCCCATAAATGAGTCAGTATCTGTCTTCCTCTGGGTTTGAGGTGAACTTGCTCCTGATCCCACCGCGAATCGACGACAACACACCAGTCGGTGTATCTTCAAACTGCAGTGTGCACGTGCTCCTTCCCCACTCCGGATAAGTGGATAAACAAATAAACTCTCTCTTTAATTAACGACGCGACGGTGTCACGCCACAGCGAGGGAATGGTGATTTCCCCTGCAACATGTGCATCTCCCCGTGTAAATCCACTGTTGTTGTGTAGTTATCTGCGTCTTTTGCTGATACGATGTGTTTTTTAAAACCCGCTGAGCAGACTCTTTTAAGACAACGGGGCCGACCCATTAGCCGGCCCCTCAGATTGATGTTGAATGTGGAAGTTATTGGGGGGAGAATCTGCAGCCTGTGAATTCACTGTGTTGCAGATCAGAGCAGGTCTGACACAGCAGAGTGTGAAACGAGTGAAGCTGCTGTTCCTAATGCAGGAACACAGATTCCCCAGGAGCTCAAACTTGTTATATCTATATACTTTGGTGGAATGTGCATCTATGTACATTAACTGCATGGATATATACTTTACTTGCTTGAGTCTTCAGATGTTATATTTAGCAAAATATTCAGTATTCGAATTAAAATGAACCCCACACTGACGAGCTACATTATAATGCTGCTTACATCTTGTTGTAATGTGCGTGTTATTCTAATAAAGTAATATTCTCCATATGTAATTAACATTGTAAAAGAGGGCGTACTTTTACTTGTGATACTTTCATTTCACTGGTAATACTTATGTAGACATTTGAACTTTTCCTTTTAAAGGCTACTTTACTTCATAAAGCTCTGCACCACTAACTTTCTTTATTCTTTTCTTCTTCTATCTCAAGATTCCTCGTGTTTAAGTTTAATCACATCGTTTCCTGTGGTACAAATGTCCCAGGTTTCTTGTTTCATGTGGAGTTTCTGCCCTTATTTCTCCTCCAGGTTCTCTGAGCAGTTTGCGCTGCCTGATAATTGTCTCCCTAATTGATTTGGGGGGGGGGGGGGGGGGCATGTGGGGTTGGATTAAAAGAAGAGCTGCTCTGCGGGAGTCCTGCCGAGTGTGTGTGTGTGCTTTTCAGAGACCACACATCTGTGTATCTGATCTGTGCAGGTGCACATCTGTGTCTGGAATGCGTGCGCTCTCGACTGAGTTGTTGTTTCGTGATGCGTCCTGCAAAGTGTCATTCCACTCCAGCGGCTGATTGGTCCACGGGCGGTCTCCGCGGGCCATGTGACGTCTCTCACTCCGGGAGGCCTTTTAGTGTACGTTGGGCTTGTGTGAGGGTGCGTGTTATTTCCGTTGTGCTTCCTTAACCGTGAGTGTGACGCTCCCAGGCGTGCTTTCTTTCTCTGAGAGGCACGTGCAGTACAGAACACACACACACACACACACACACACACACACACACACACACACACACACACACACACACACACACACACACACACACACACACACGTTCACACAAAGGGATTAAACAACATTAGTAACTTGCCGTCTCGGAGCATGAGACTAATCTGGTTCGAACCCACCGGCTAATTAGGATAAGAAGAACCAGGCTCACTTTGTGTTTTGACCACTTTCATATACATCACACTTATGAAAACAGGTAAAGACAGAAGGCGACGTTGAAACGGTGAAATTACTTCTAAATCAGTGCGATGAAAATACTTTTATCTCTCTCTCGTGGGCCACAACAATGCTTTAACAGCCTGTTTGACTGCTATGAAACAGTGCAGATTTACCTGCTGTTTTCCTCCGCCATAAAACTGCTTCTTTTTTTTTTCTTCATTTCGTCGCGTTGCATTGGTTGAGGAGGTGCAGCGCTTGTGGGGGGGGGGCGGCGGCGGCCCCACATCGCAGCGATCACAGCCTCCAATATGTCAAAAGTAATTAGGCTGATCGGAGAGTAGACCCTATTATGCACGGAGAGGTGTGTGTGCGCTCCGTGCTGTTAATTAGACTGATGAGTCGACGCTAATAGAGCCTCAGCCACGAGACTGCTTTTCATCTCATTAGACTTCTTATACCTGTTTACATCGAGGAATGTACGTTTGCCGCTTTGCTCGTCTCACCGTGGAACCTGAAATGTGCGCAAATCGATGAAGAGGACTGTTTAATAAAAGCTCATTAATGGATTCGGCGATTTTAAAAGAAACATATCTGCAAATATTTCAATCAACCATTTCTTCTTTCACTAATTTTTCAGCCAAAAATGCAAAAATATTCGATGGTGCCAGCTTCTGAAAGTATTTTTGAATTTGTCGTGTGTTGGTTTCACAAAATAAGCAGTTTGAGTGTGTTAAACAATTATAATAACTTACATTTTTATAAGGACCTAAGGACGTTTTTCATATTTGAAGGAGAAGGACATATTTCGGGAGAGAGAGACAAGGACAGATTGTATCAGATCAGGTCATATGCATTTTTAAAGTAGTTATTTGAATGTTCCAGGATGTGGCATTTAGAATCTCTATTAGCGGGGGCAGAGCCACGCTAAAACACTAGTAAGGAATTCCACTGTTTTCTGACTAAAACATTCATTGATAATTGAGAAAATACTTCATATTCATATTCAAATTCCCTCTATGCAAATTTAGAAGTTGGTCATATTTTTAAAAATAAAGACATTTGGCTTCATGGTTTAATATTCACACCCACGTTACTCTCCCTGCGCTTCATCATAATGCTCAAGCTGTGCTGGAGATTTAATAACACGAAAGGATGAATCACCGCAGTCTCCCAAGAGTTCCTGTGTGTGTGATGGTGCAATCAATTTCCAATAAACAAAAAAAATTACCAGCCAAGTTTGTCCATTGTGAGACGAAGTGTGAGCCCGGAACGCGGCGTACAGATGGAGAAGGATGGTGGCAGGGTGGAGTATGACAGCGCACGGCCATTGTTCCATCTTTCTACCAAAAGCCCTAAATCGAGTCGCCTCTTTCAAGCCTTTGCTGGAAGGTGAAACGTGAGAGACTCCACGAGCTGCTCCACTATCTCCTCTACCAACACTGGGGATTTATTACCATGCTTCTCCCCCCCCCCCCCCCCCCACAAAACTTCAAAGACCTTCGCATAGGAAGAAAACATACAAGGTAGAAATGAACCAGCTCCATCTTCTGCTGCGGTTTTGGGGCGTTTGAAAATCGATGTTGACAACATGCCACTGAACGCACAGAAGCTACAAATTAGGCAGTGACAGTCGTCGCCATTTGAATAAGCTTTGGTCCGAGGTTTTGATAGTCGGCTACATTTCTGCTCGACAGGCGTTTCATTTCCCCCAAACGACCTTCACTCCCAGGGGAGAGCGGAGAAACTGGGTTTGGCTGTAATTAGGCGAGCTCGCCGACAAAAAAAGAAGCACTCAAGGTGGAGGAGGAGGAGGAGGAGGAGGAGGATAAAAGACGGGGAGGTAGAGGGAAGGAGAGGATGAAGGTGGGGAGGGTGTGAGGAGGAGGAGGAGGAGGGCAGATAATGAGAGGCAGGGTGACAGAATGAAAGAGTGCAAGAGCATGTCAAGAGTCGGGGGAGGTGTGTGTGTGTGTGTGGGGGGGGTGGGGGGGGGGGTGTTAGCCCGCGGCTGCCTCATGGTGTGATGTCGTGGAACCTTCTCCCCATGTTTTATTACAAGGGGCTCTGTGTTGCGGTCTGTGTTGAGGTCTGTGTTGAGGTCTGTGTTGAGGTCTGTTGTCGTCGCCGGACGCTCGTCCACTGATGTATTGTGTCGCTGTTAATTTTGCATCGTTCACCCGAAGCAGAACCGGCTCGAGCAAAGTGGTGCCGTCGAAAAGTTCATTACTCATACTGCAGAACTCTGCAGGAATCCCTGATGGATCCACAAAGATGAAAACTGGAATGGTAGAGAGTATTGTATTTATATAGAGCTTTTCTAGTCTTGGGGGGGTTTTATTCTGGAAGTATTATATTTATATTTTCCAATACGTACTAGAATTTTGTCGGGAGGCGTAATTCTCTATTCAGGAAAAAAAACCCTGTTTTACCTTTTTTGTTTTACTTTTATCGACAACAATCTGTCAAATACCAGAGAAGAACCCTGAGGTCCGAGTGAAACTGGGCGAGAAACTGGTATTTAGCCGCATGCACAAAGTAAACTGGGATGTCATTGTTTAAGTTTTTAAAAATCTGCATTTTCCAAGGTGTTTGTTAAAATCTCAGTTTTAGTGACTTAAAGCCCTGATTGGACGAGAGGCCCGAACACAGAGGGAAAACTGAATCTGGCAAAATCCTCCGTTACATAGTGGTTCCCTAAATGTGTGTGAATCTGTTCGTCAAGATCCATGAATTCCTTCCTGGGGAAAATGGTGAAAATGCCTCTCACTGTTTAAAGAAAGAGAACTGGACCTGCACCAGAATGTAATGGGTTCTTTTTGGATTCATACCACATCCTTCCACCAAGTTTTGTGGAAATCCATTCAGTTGTTTTTGGCGGAAGGTAATTATATTTCTTAGGTCTTTCTATGGCTGCGCTGGCGTTTTGACTTGTCTTCTCTAATTGTGACTGTTGAGAGCAACGCGGAGCAGTTTCTGTTGCTTGAATAACTTCATTATAATAATAATAATAATTTCTCCATGAGGTGGGTTCTTTTGTCACAGTGGAATTAGCATTTGTGCTCATTTTTCTGACTTTTATCCGATTGTTTGCTCCCCTTTCGGCGCTATGACAGTAATTAAAAAATAAGGGTTATCCATTATTTGACTTCACAATCACAAATCAGTTTTCCTCCGGCTCGCTGCATCACCATGTATGTTCACGCATTTCATTCATCTCCCCGTATTACATGTGTCTCATTTTTCCAATTTACCGGCCCGTCAGGCTTTGTACACGCCAGACGAGAGATGCTGGAAATACTTCTTAGGGGCCGCAGACATTTAAATATATCACCATTTAAAGCAGCAGGATGTATAATACAAAGAGACATGACAATGAAAGTTGTCATGTGGGATTTTGCTGTCAAGCTGCTTTGTTGTGGAGTTGTCACATCGGCCTGCTTCTCGTCTCCCACTTAGCTTTGTTCCCATCGGAGCAGGTGTGATTATCCTCGTGATGTTCGCCGCTGTGAACAGCGCGTCATCCAGCTGTGATCAAATCAATGTATATCGGGTAAGTATGGGAGATTAGAGCGGCGGGCTGAGCTGTAGGTTCAAGCGGGGACGTGAAGTCAGCAGTGGCGCCGACAGCAGCCGGGTGATACCTGCACACACTCGCACAACAGAGCCGACAATTAAAGGTTATTTGCTGCTGCCGACTGATTTCACCTGCGTGTAATTGCTCTTTAATTTACGCTCTCTGACAATGCAACGCACTCGCTCATTAAATTACCTGCAATGTGATCCGCCTGCTTATTTCAGATAAGAGTCGTTATGAGTCTCAGCAAACTGGACGTTCAGGACGTGCATTTAGGAGCGTGGGATATATAAGAGATATATGTTTTGTGTTATTGTACAATTATCAATTATAATTGGGTCTACAACAACATTTCCGGAAAATGAATCGGATCGCTTATGGAGAACCGACAAAGAATCTCTCACAAATCAAAGCCAAAGTCAATATTTTAAGCTTGTGGCCAGAAGGCCGCATCATTAATTTGTCTGCTGGATGGTTTATGAAGTTATATTGTCTCTTAGTTCACTTTGTCAAGTCCCAGTGAAGCTCTTTCACCTCAAGGTTTTATTTCTTCAGGCGTAACTATTCGCTAAACAGGTCAAATAAAGACAGAATATTCCCTACACTGCATTTTTGACTGCTTATGATGCTTGCTGATGCTCAGTAGCATCACACTCGCCCCTCGTCCGTCCTGGTCGTCCCAAGTCACGGGGGGTATCCTGTGTTTTTGTTGTTGCGTGAATGCAGCGTTTCCTCCTGTAACCGCTGGGAAACAGTCTTAACTTTTACACACACTTAACTTCACGTCTGTGGTAAAACTTCAGTGAAATTCTAACGTTTACTTGTCTCCGAATTATCACATTTACACTTGAAGTTTAGATTGTAACAGGCGATGTCTTCTATCCTTTTCTATATTTTGGAAGTTAGACTGTAATCAACATGATTTAAAAGATGCGTTGTGTATGAATAAAAGAATTATCTCTTTGCAATTATGACGTTTTATTTGACCTTGTGCCCTAAACTGTAGCCGGTGCTTTTTACCAGTTTGAATACGATTTAAAGCGGAGATTAATTAACCGGCATAAAACCTGTTTTCAGAGGAATGGCAGCTGCTTTGTGGCAGACGATCGATGTTTGGTACAACACCTGCAGCTCCAACCGTTGCTTTAAGTATTAGTAGAGTAAACCTTTTCCTGATAGATGGGTTAGACCAGGCATTTCAACGGATAGTATTTCACTGTATCCTGTTGTATATCCTGTTGGGAACAAAACTGTCACACCAAAGTAAATACAAGGTAAAATGATGACATTTATTCTACCCGGATTAGCTTTGTTGTCATTGGGTGGCATCTTTTTGTTTATACTGTATTAGCATAACCACAGGGCTGCTTTTTATTTGTGGCCCACTCATCTCTTTTCATCGTAGTGTGTGTGTGTGTGTGTGTGTGTGTGTGTGTGTGTGTGTGTGTGTGTGTGTGTGTGTGTGTGTGTGTGTGTGTGTGTGTGTGTGTGTGTGTGTGTGTGTGTGTGTGTGTGTGTGTGTGTGTGTGTGTGTGTGTGTGTGTGTGTGTGTGTGTGTGTGTGAAGAAGGAAAGGAGACGCTTCGCAGAAAAAAGGTGTGAAGGGGGATTTTCTGAATTCGAATGACATGCATCACTGTGCAGCTTCCTGTTGGAGCCGACTCTTAATGAGACGTACCTGTCCTCTCCCTGCAGCTCCCTGTGTTCACCCCTCTCTCCCTCTGCCTGTCTCTCTCTCTTTGTCTGACAGAGACAGTGATGGACACGAGGACGGCGACAGCTGAGCTCGGCTGGATATCGTTCCCTGCCAATGGAGTAAGAGCCATGAGCCAAAGTATACTGTGTGTGCTGTGTGTGTGTGTGTCTCTGTGTGTGTGTGTGTACCCTGGGGGGAGGCAGTTAGAGTACACTTTACAGTGCGTCATTAACAAATCTGTCAAAATCTTAATTACACATGCAAGGTGACACCAATTAACCACCACTGATGTGGAAGAGAACGGATTCCGATAGATCCGAGAGGTGTGGCGCGCACAGCAACTCGCAATAGACACACAAATAGATCAGAATGAATTCAATACACTATAATTGAATAAAACCAAATAAGTTGTTCCAGCCACGGAAACTCCGCAGAGTTTTTAAATGCTGGCTTGGCAAGTAGCGGTTACAGTGGCCGGCTCTCTTTCTCTCTGTGTGTGTGTGTGTGTGTGTGTGTGTGTGTGTGTGTGTGTGTGTGTGTGTGTGTGTGTGTGTGTGTGTGTGTGTGTGTGTGTGTGTGTGTGTGTGTGTGTGTGTGTGTGTGTGTGTGTGTGTGTGTGTGTGCTCTAATTGTGATGAATGGTTGTCCCTGTGCAGAAGGTAGAGAGGGGAAAAGGAAATGAGGGAGGCGAGCAGGATAGAGAGACCAAACAGGAGCAAGGGAGAAAGAAAGTTTAATTTGTGTCAGTTCTCTGTAAACCCATTAATCATGTTAGCCTGTCCTCTCCCCTCTCGTCCACACCCCCTGCCCTTCCCTCACCCACGCACATTCCCCAGTGGGAGGAGGTGAGCGGCTATGATGAGAACCTCAACACCATCCGGACGTACCAGGTGTGCAACGTGTTCGAGCCCAGCCAGAACAACTGGCTCCTCACCACCTACGTCGACCGGCGGGCGGCACAGCGCATCTACGTGGAAATCCGCTTCACCGTGCGGGACTGCGCCTCCATCCCCAGCGTCCTGGGCTCCTGCAAAGAGACGTTCAACCTCTACTACCTGGAGACGGACAGGACCGTGTCCGAGGGCATCAAAGGGGTCGAGTACTGGGCCAACGCGCCTTTTCTTAAGGTACCGGAAACCACAGCCTCTGAATAGAGTGAGCGAAGCGGGAAAAGCCGAGTTCTGGCAGCAGCCTCGCTGTGAATTAACATTTCAAAGTGCATTTTAATGACGATCTCAGTGTTCCTCTGCACACAGATACTGTTGAGCCGTGTTATGCCAAGGGTTCAGCGCGGAGTCAGACATTTTCTCTTCTTCTGACTTTGGTATGCTAAACAGGAGCGTGGAGAGCCGCAGCAGCCAGACTGTAATCAGTCGCTGCTCTGGAGGAAACGCAGGCCAGAGGCTGGTGTTCTCTGCTCGTTCATTACGACATGTCACTCTCCTCTGAACACTGGTGTCTCCAAACTTGGGTTGAAGAAGTTGTCGACTCAATAAACCCATTGGACTGTCTGAAATTGTATTTGTTGTAAAGTTGATAACGGGGGGTTCGTATTTCTTAGCTCATTAAAAGTTGTTGGAGATGCAGGATTTTTATGTGACGGAAGCAAAAATGCAATCGAGAGGCAAACTTTTGTCAGTGCAGCTGAGTCACTCCTCCGGCTGTTTAAATCAGCCTCCTTCCATCAGTGGGGTTTTCAGCCGTTTTATGACTAGTTAAACGGTTTGTGGTCTCAAAGGCATTTTTACAGCAGCTTCCCTAAAACATTTCTGTCTGTGTAGAAGCTTCTTCGTCCAAATGCAAACTGTGTATTGCGTCATTAAACAGAGATTTTTAAAGTCAGATTTTAAAAATCCTCCAGTTTCAGTTTGTCAAATGGAGAGTTTAAGAAACAACAATGGCGGCTATATACTTGTTTCTCTATTTTGCAGCTGAATTTAGTGTCATTGCATTCACAGTCGCCTGCCTCGCCCCGGAACGGAAAGGAAAATATCCGTTCCAAAATATATCCCCAGTAGTGTAGACTATACACCAAATATTCACCCTTCTAGAAAGAACACACACAAGGTTGTCTGTTTATTACTTTTCTCTCACCCCCCCCCCCCCTTCCTTTCCTTCGCCTCCTCCGCTGCCAGGTGGACACCATCGCAGCAGACGAGAGTTTCTCCCAGGTTGATTTCGGAGGGAGGCTAATGAAGGTGAACACAGAAGTGCGGAGTTTCGGGCCGCTGTCCAAAGGCAGAGGCTTCCACTTGGCCTTCCAGGATCTGGGGGCCTGCATGTCCCTGCTGGCTGTCAGAGTGTTCTACAAGAAATGTCCCAGCGTGGTGCAGAACTTTGCTTTCTTCCCAGAGGTACGTAGAGGCACGTCTCGCCGCAAACTGTGTTGCTGCTTTCGTCCGACTTTGGAAGAGCTGTTCTCAAAAGCGTGTGTTTATGAACCCTAGACGCTGACTGGAGCGGAGTCCACCTCATTAGTCATTGCCAGAGGAAGCTGCATTCCCAACGCGGAGGAGGTGGACGTGCCAATAAAGCTTTACTGTAACGGAGATGGAGAGTGGATGGTTCCCATCGGCAGCTGCAGCTGCAAGTCGGGTTACGAACCGGACAATGGCAACGTGTGTCGAGGTAAATCTATATGTTAACTAGAATGGCAGTCAGTGGAGCACATACATCTGCCAAGGCCTAGCACTCCCTTTTAAATTCAATCAAGCTGCACCACAGTGCACACACACACACTCATAGTGACAGTCCCTTGTATGTGTCTGGTTGTTTTCATCAATATCCTTGAATTATTCGATGGGAAATATAAGAAAATGTCCAAACTCTTTCTCACAATGTAAAAAAAAAAGTAACAAACAAGATCCTTGGCCCATGTTCCATTTTGTAGAAAAATCTCTTCAGTAGGTTTTGCTGACAAACAAACAAACAACAAACAAACTAGGATAGAGCAAAGAGGAGCACAAACCCATCAATCAGTTTAAAATATATATTCCTGTTTTTCATCAAGATCCATGAATACTTTCCTGGACAATCACTGAAATATCCTATCTCAAGATTTTAAGAAAGTAAAAGAAAATACCTGGATCCACACAAACATTTTACTGAGCCGTGCTGCTTCCTTCCATAAATAAACCAACAAACAAAAAGACGGGGGGTGAAAACATAACCTCCCCGGTGACGAGGCTGTTCTAGTTCAAACTGCACTCAATGAAAACCAAAAAAAAATCAATGAAAAGTGAAAACAGTCGCGTGGAGACTGAATTAATCGCGTTTTAATGACCTTGCTCACAAACACGTGAGATCGTCTCGAAGCACGAACCCACAGAACCTGAATGACAGAAGATCGATGTCCAGCCAAACGTGCTGCTCGGCAACATCTCAATGAGCAAACAACAAACACACAAGAGCCAACATCACAAACACACACCACAGGAACACCGGGAATATTAAACCGCATCGCTAAGCTGTAACGACACGTATGTTTTTAGTTCAGATGTAAATGGCTCAAATACACACTGAGATTATCTTTTTAATATCTCGTTTGTTGTTTGCTGTAAGAAAATCTGTCACGGCTGAATCCTGACTTGCTCCGCGAGACACTGCTGAGTCAAATTATGTCGAAAATGCAAATGTTTGTTGTATCCAGGGGAGCAGAGCATGTCATCTGTGGCAGTCCTCGTTAAATACGCACACGCGTGTCTACATTTAGATGTATTTATGCCCAGGGGTGCAGCCCACGATGTTCAGTATGGTAATGTTGGTAGAGGCAGACTTGGCTGAGCGAGGCACAGAAATAGCTTCTTCTGTATCTCTACCTCTTTTTCTTCTTCTCTTTTTTATATCTGGCCTCCTTCCCCATTTCCTCTCCAAAGTAAAAACCCATCATTTCTTATTTTCCCGGGAGAGTCTCATCAATTTGTGTGTGTGTGTGTGTGTGTGTGTGTGTGTGTGTGTGTGTGTGTGTGTGTGTGTGTGTGTGTGTGTGTGTGTGTGTGTGTGTGTGTGTGTGTGTGTGTGTGTGTGTGTGTGTGTGTGTGTGTGTGTGTGTGTGTGTGTGATGTATGTACATATGGTGAAATGATAAGTGAGGGCGCTTCATCCCGTGTTAATTAGTTTAGCGTGTTCCAGCCAGATTAGTCCTCTGTAAATTAGTCCTGGCCTGTCAGAGAGTGTCAGGGAGACGGAGGAGTATCACATCAGGAAGGAAGGAAGGAATCATGGGGGGAAAACAATGGAGGGAAGCGAGGAACAAGGATGGGAGGAATCAAGGAGGGAAGGAAAGAAAGGAAAAAATGAGGGAGCTGAGGAAGAAGGCAAGGAAGGAATGATGGAGGGAAGGAAGTAAAAAAGAAAATAGCCAAGGAAGGAGGGAGTAAGAAGGAAGGATGGAAGAAAGAAAGAGGTAGTGAAGGAAGGGTGGAAGAAGGGAGGAATGAAGGAAGGAAGGCGGGAAGAGAAAATGATGGAGGAAGAAAGAAAGAAAGGAAGGAATGATGGAGGGAACGAAGTAAGGAGGAAGAGAGAGAGAGACGTCTGAAGGGAAGGATGGGCAGAAAGTAAAAAAGGACAAGAGATAAAGCAGAGAGAACAGAGACGACTGATAATAATATATAATAATATATAATAATAATAATATTCTACCTTCTACGTTAAATGCTCTGAATGAAACGGAAGCTTAGACTTTTGAATCTCTGGCTCCTGTCTCATAAAAACCTGTGCCTGACTTGATTCATGGGAAACGGTGATTAGGTCTGACAACGTTACAGTGATGTTGATTGTCATTGCAAAAAGAAATTAAGGTGGAATTTAAAAAATCATTAAGTCGTCCAAAACTGTTTAGCTCGTCGTCGTTTGCCCTTGAAACCCAACGCGAGGAAGTGGAGCTGGGAAAGAGGAAAGGGAAATTATTACATTTTCACATCAATAGACGAGAGCAGTGGACGTTCTAAACATGATGTGTCTGGAATTGGCTGTTTGGCCTGTGGTGGTTGCAGCTTATTACTGAAACTGGAAAAAGCGATCTTCAGTAATTGAGCTGCTGGACTCGTGTTGTCTCGATCGACAGCGTCACGAACAAAGACGAGTCCCAGGAGAAGCTGCTACACAGTTTATTGACAGCGAACGTATTGTTTGACCAAATTGCGATACCTTAACAACACAGAGTGAAGTCGATAAGATGAACGGTTCTTGAGACATGACGGACACATACAGACAGACACACGTTTATCAGGATCATATATATCCAACCTGAAGCTCGATGCGTGAACAACAGGAGAAACACATTTCAGAGACGAACTCGGCGTCCGACCTTATCGCCAAAAACGGTTAAATCTCGTCTGTTTCCTCTACGTGTGTGAAACCTCTTCCTCATCCTGAGATATTTATATATTTTCTTTTACAGTTTTGCGTCTGTCCCGTAGAAGCATCATCAACACGCCCACTCGCTTACTGTGAATTTTTCTGGACATCGATCGTTTGCGATCTCACGTGCAGCCCGTTCCGTTTTCACGCCATAGCAACGTGAGCTCATTATTTCCGTGTTGGGGGGGGTGAGTTAATCGGAACCTGCTGATATTTTACTCGATTTTCTCATTTTCTTTAGAGGACGACGTCTACTGCGACCGGTGTTTACATTGTTTTTAAATCCCTTCCAAAGTCAGAGCGGATTCCGTACAATTTTAAAATGAGGATTTGAGTCAAAGCCTCATTCAAAGGCAGAACGCGCCGGGGGATTCCCGGATGGGAACGTGTCGGCTGGAGCGTGCAGACTGCAAACGCGCTCCGTCGACACGACGTGACGGTTTCCGTGGTGCCGAGTCCACACACACCTGCGACGGGCTGTATTCAAAGCTCCCGTGCTTAGACTGTGATCCAGTGTGTCGTGGGACGGAGCGTGTCCCGTCTTGTCGGCGCCCAGCTGCCATCTTTTTGGTGAGCTCGTCTGCCAATCAGCTGATAACCACTTGGCAGGAGACTGGACTCACCAGTAGAACAGACGGTTATCTTTCTGTGTGCGCGCGTGTGTGTGTGTGTGTGTGTGTGTGTGTGTGTGTGTGTGTGTGCATGTGTGTGTGAGAGAGTCAGGCCTCAGAGATGGTTTTAATTCTGTACCAAACCAGCGTATTGTGCAAACAGTTCGGCAAAACTGGCTCGACCTCAAAGTACCTGTGTGTGTGTGTGTGTGTGTGTGTGTGTGTGTGTGTGTGTGTGTGTGTGTGTGTGTGTGTGTGTGTGTGTGTGTGTGTGTGTGTGTGTGTGTGTGTGTGTGTGTGTGTGTGCGTGTGCGCAAAGTCAACAAATATTCAAAAGACTTACTTCAAATGCTCCTCTCTACAAATGTGAGCACTATCATCAAATACACACAAACACACAAACTACCCCTGCTGTGAAACCCCGACAATGCAAAGAGATTTTTTAAAACACAAACAAACACACACGCGCGCGTTTGTCTTTCTGCAATTGTGAGGACGCTCATTGACATATTCTATTCCCTATCCCCGTACTCTACCCTTAACCATCATCACTACGTGCTTTACCGAATCCTAACCTGAACCTAATCCTAACACTAACTCTAAAACCAAGTGTTAACCCTCCAACAGGCTTTTGGAAGTTGTGCGGACCGACTGATCACTTCAACAATTCTGTCCTCACAAACCACAGAAAGACACTCAAACACACTTTCATGTACGTTTTTAATAATTGACCAGCGAGCCCCGTATATATGCCAACTTCAGACGGTTGTTATCCACATGACTCCACAGCCGGCTGGAGGCCCACGAGGGGAAACTGATCTATTTCTCTCTCTTTGTCCCTTTGCTTTAAAACTCGATCCTTCTCTCTGTAAACCTCCGAGTCACGTGTCTCCGTCCTGTTGTTTCCATGTTTCTTAGATTCGTTGCAATCACATGATGGATTTTTGTTCTTCACACAAGAAACTCTTTAACTTCCGATCACCAGATTAGGTGCATATCATTGTTGTTGAAGTTTCATATATATAAAAGAACGCAGCGGCAGATGGTTCAGGTCGGACGCGTTCACAACAACAGGACAATATCCGGAGCTTATGAGAATTAAACTAGAGAACATGCTTAGTTCCTATTTGTATCTGTTGCAGGGATAAAGCAGCTTCCCTTTAACTTTTATTCAAAATGCTTCCTGAACAGTTCAATTTAAACAGCAGCAATACAAATTAATGTGGATGCTTTGTATGATCAACGTGACCTCATACAATTAGAAGATTTTTAATACTGGCTTTTAAATGGAACGATTGTCAATATTTCGGTCTGTTCCGGATTTAAATTTAAATTATGACTGATGTTCCAAGTGTGGGTACAAGACAGACACACACACACACACACACACACACACACACCACACACACACACACACACACACACACAGAGACACACACACACACACATCATCCTCATGCATTTGCAATGTTAGCAGATCCTTTGACAGCCGGACACAAAAAGCGAGAGATAACGATACAGAGAGGTATCGGGAGACGGCTGAAAGGGAGCGGGAGCAAGACCTGTTGCCATGGTGACACGCCCCATGTGTATGAGGACGGTTGTTGAATAAGTGACCTTGACAAGCCAGATGTCTATCTGCGTATTCAAGACACAAACACACACACACAGACACACACACACAAAAGAGGCACAAGGCATTGACACGCAACTTCAAAAGGTCTGAACACAAAGAAACGAACAGAAACAAGAAACAAGTGTCTCGCAGAAAAAGTGAGGAAAACCTGGACAAAGCTGTAGCTGAAGGTAAATATATGAGAAAACATAATGGATATACTTCTTTCAAGTATTATCTTCGCTTCAGAACCAGCGACTCCAAGCAAAGCGGCATTGGTCGACTTAATGCTTACTTAGTTCTTTTTAAACCACTTTTGATCCGGTTGCATGCAAAAGACCCACCAGAGCTTTTTTTTAATACGTGCATTTCACAGCGCTCTGTGTTTTGGGGGTATTTTTTTGTTATGTTGGAAATAAAACGAGGGAGATAGAGCTGCAACAGAGGCCTCTGGCTGGAGTCAAGCCGGGGACGCCGTGCTACACGGTCGGCATCTTAATCCCGGAGCTTTTGCAGGTTTGCACTGTGGAAGTGACGGGACGCTCCCACCGCAACAGGAAACTGGCGCCCTGCACCTTCCTGGATTGGGGGGGGGGGGGGACATGTCTGACATGTGTCCTCCTCCCAGCCCTGGTCCAGTCATACTGGTGGTGAACATTATTGTTTTTTTTTAGGTCTGGTGGATTTAATTAGATTGAACCAGCTATTTAAAAGGCCAGCACATTCAGAAATACCCCGTTTGACACCACGAGGAAGTGAGGAAGTCAAGTGTATTTATATATCGTCACAGACCTGGAGTCACAAAGTGCTTCACACGGCCGTGAAAAGGTAAAAATAGAGCTCATACAAAATGCAAAACAGAAAACAAAAGAGACCAGGTCCAGACTTGATCGTCACCTAAGAGAACCTCATATTTTTAACGACAGTAATTAGGACAAACTTCACAAAGGAAATACAAAAACCTCTTTGTCCCTTCCACATCTTGTCAGAGAGAAGAGGCCCAGACCACGTCCCAATGTGGTGATCGGATCCCTGAGGTGTCCCCAATTATTCTCGGCCGTGTTCACGCCTGTACTTGTGATCGGATGTCTCTTCCTGGAGGTGTCAACCAAAGCGCTGCTCTTTCCTGCACCGGCCAATCAAATCACATTAATGCGAAAGAATAGCTTGTTAGCATGAAAACCAGCTTTTGTTGTTTGTCCGGAGAATTAAAGTGTCATTGCTGTTGTTATGGCGATCACGCCGGCTCCAAGCGCTGGGCACGCCCCTCGTCATGTTAACGCAGCGCCTGTTGGTACCAGGTCTGAACGGGGACTCGCCCACGTTCTGTGGGGTTTTATCTTTCTCTATTTTCAGTAACTTTCTTTTCTTTCTTCCGATTGAACGAAATCTGTTTGACTTTTAGCACATTTGGATTCAAGTGTTCGTGTCATTGTTCCGATTCCGGTTTGTGCTGCTATAATATCCAATCCTTCTGTTTTTCACCATAATTCTATCTAACGTTTGCATTTTGGTCTTTTATCCTCTAAAACATTCCAGGAGGCGACGTGAGCATTAATCACAGCACGAGAAAAACGTTAAAGATAAATCAGAACTGCAAAAACCGTGACATCATTTGGTTTTTCCTCAGTCTTTCGGCAGAGCTTTTGTTTTGGTTCCCTCTTCACCGTTTGTCTTAATTTAAAACCATAATTCAGAATGATTCCTCACAACAGGCACTAACATTCTCCGACTTTACTTGTGATCCGTTTCACTTTGCATGTTTGTCTTCATGCTACGTTTGCGTTTGAAGTCAATCTGCTTGTGACCCTTTTTTCACTTTGGCTTCGAACTTGATGTAGGACCTTTTTATAGTTCACCTGTCACATGCTCACACACCCGCTGTCAGTCTCACAGCCGGTCGACGTCGTGCCGAAGTCGGGGCAGTGACTCTTTCTGCAAATATTGGGGCTTAGAAGGGCTCGGCTGCTGACCGGCGGGGAATGTTCAATGGCTCAGCTCCCTTATACAGTATTTATACAACTAACAAATTATTTAGAAGTACTTTTGCCTGACACGTAAACGCTCACCTGCCTTTTAGTTTGGTTTAGCTTCAGATTTTCAATAAAGAAAATAATTCCAACTTCTCCTTTTCCAAATTCGACCTGATTCTGTGTTTGTATTTTCCAACGTGCTGTCAGCTGTTATGTCATTTGGGCTAAATCCTCATCTGTGAAAACATCTCAGAAGTCACAGAGACTTGCTGCCATGAATCAAAACCACTGCTGCTCAGATGATGTGCATATAGATACAGATTTCATCCCAGTAACACCAGCAAGGTGATTCTGGCCTCTGGCATCATGTCCAGGCAAAGGTCAGGCGTTGTGCTATTTAAAAATGCATGTCCAAATGAAAAATGCAACAGTCCCTGTGCTTCACCATCTGGAGTAAAGGGAGTGACTCATCCATCCGTGGCGTCAGGAACCTGCTGCTTGTGGTTTAGAATGAATTATTTTAATGTGTTTTTTATTTGTCAGTCAAATTACTAAACAGGTGAAATATGAGACACAAAGCTCAATGTGTTTATTAATTAATTAATGTTAAAGCTGTGTAATTCGCATGGATGGAAATATTACACCCAATTAATAACACATAATATGTTTTGAGTCTAGGGAAGCCAAGTTATATGATAACTTACAAGTTTTATTTTCTTAACTGTGTTTTGTGGAATTAAACTTAAAATCCACGACGCGCCCTCATTTTCTAATATGTCATTGTTTCATACGTTCTAATTACCAAAGCTCAAGCATGTTTAAATAAGATGGTTGTTTTTATCTGGGGTTAGGCTTTGGGTCGGTAAGAACACAATAAATTCTGGTGAGGATTCAGGGTTTCTTTTCACTTTCTTCAACATTTTTCTCGATTTTCAGAGAATAATTCAAGGATCTTGATTTAAAAGAAATCCGGCGTTCAAGGGGACTGATGTTATGAGCGTGTGAATGTGGATCAAGTGAGTGTCGGGTCTTGAGATGCGCTCCGAGGCCACGTGTACTTCTCCTGCCATCTCCAGATGACTAGTTGGCCTTCAGTGAAAAGGAAGGGATGACCTTCATGCACAAACTGTCGGCTGTATGCATCATCTTCTTTCTCTTTATCCTGTAACTACAACAGAGGCACCGCGTCCACACGGAGTCTGATTTCCATTTCTACTGTAGTCTCGTCGCGGGCAAATAATGAAACTGCGCGCAGGCGAGCTGAATAACAAGAACGCTCCTTAAGCTCAGCAGGGGACATCGTCTTTACGAATTCATTCATGTGTTTGGTGTCATGAAGGATAATTCAGCACAAATTTATAGACAGAAACGACTCTGACCCAGATAAGGCAGCTGGAGAAATGAAGCCCCGTTCCACGCCGCGGATAATCAGCGCGACACACATTCTGTGGACCCACACAGAATATTTGTTTGTGTGTCTTGTCAGAACAAGATCATGAGCCGCTATCCCAGAACCCCCCCTCTGTGCATTGTCAACTTCTGAGCACCAACATTAGCTCCGCTGCTCCGATGTCGTCATAAAACAAAGTTCAGGGAACGTCTCCAGACAAATAGATAAATAACTGACACACAAAACGTGAAAACATTTCCTCATTCATTACATGTTATTTATGTGCTTGATGCAGTGTATTGTTTTATTAATGCAACCCCCCCCCTCTCTCTCTCTCTCTTTACAGCCTGTCCTCAGGGCACCTTTAAGTCCTTCCAGGGGGGAGGATTGTGTCAGCAGTGTCCGCTCAACAGTCGCTCCACCATCGAGGCGGCCACCCTCTGTGGCTGCTGGAACGGCTATTACCGCGGGGACATGGACAAACCGGAGGACGTGTGCACCAGTGAGTCCGTCTGTCTCTCTGTCAAACAAAGGCACACACACACACACACACACACACACACACACAAACAAACACAACAAACCTGTCAATAGTGCAGTCGGGTGTGATTCTGCCTCAGGACGACCGATACAGGTTCACGAACGCATGATCTTTGGTCTCAAGCTACCGATAGCTGTCGCATTAGAGCTTGTCAATGCTCGACATCACTGGCCCTGCCACGGCTCAATATTAAACAACTGAAAAAAAAAAATCAATATCTGCTTCTCATTTCTAATTCCGACTCTAATTTCGTGTGCGCCTCACTCGGAGTCAGTGTGCCGCAGCGTTCCCCCGCCCTCGTTTGGGGGAGCAGTAAGTACTAACGCTGCCACGTTCCTCTGGGTTTCCATTGAGGTGAATATGTGTTTAGTGTGTTGAAGAGGCGACATCGCTATTCAACACGAGGCACGGAGTCAGACAGATGCAGGCTCCTCGCTCCACAGAGAGACGCTGTAAGTAGGTTAAAACATGAATCACTCTGGACTGTCGAGCGACTGTGCAGCTCGTCTCGAACCGTGGGCCGCGCGGGTATGTGCACAGGTGCATGTGTGTGTGTGTGTGCACAGGTGTGTGTGTGTGTATGTGCACAGGCAGGTGTGTGTGTGTTACGTCCTGGTGACCTGGATAGACGATTCTTTTTTGGGCAGTGTTGAAAAACTCTCATTCACAAGATGGACTTTATTTCACAGTTACATTCATTAACTTTCAGTTGGGAATCATCCCCTCGTGTCGACTAAATAATGCATTACTGATTTTCCCTTCACGTATGAAAAGAGATGCGTCCGTTTCAAACAATGTGACGTCATTGACCACGTACCTGCGCGCGTCCTTTACATTGGCATGGTTGTTAAGCACTACATCCACTAGAGGGCAGCACAGAGCGGAGAGTTTTCTGACAACAACAACAGACGTGGCGATGGTGGACGGGTTTTGATGATGTGCTTCTTAGGACGAGGTTAAACGGCGCGTTGTAAATCGTCCAACTTACCGACGGGCTGAGGCTCTTCGCAAAAAGTTTCCCACCGTTGTTGAAGCTGTTGGCTACGCTGCCCCTCTCTGCGTGGAGTTGTGCATTTTCTCTCCACGCCCGCTTCCTCCCACAGAGGAACACGTTTGCTATCGCTATATGTCAGCTCTGTCCAGGGTGCCCGCCAACAGTGTGAGC
Organism: Reinhardtius hippoglossoides; assembly: GCA_006182925.3. Taxonomy (NCBI): domain Eukaryota; kingdom Metazoa; phylum Chordata; class Actinopteri; order Pleuronectiformes; family Pleuronectidae; genus Reinhardtius; species Reinhardtius hippoglossoides. The sequence continues at coordinate 23,208,826 of CM031683.1, read as the reverse complement.
TGGGTTCAGCTCCACACCTCTGGGCCCCCTCGAAGAACTAGTGGTACAGATAATAAGTCTAATCTGGGAAACGAGGGTAAAGCTAAAGGTACCTTTTCACAATTTCGACTGTTGCAACACTATTCTGCAGCTCGCTTTGCTTTCACACCACAAACAAAGCGCAGCACACTTGGAAGTAAGGAGACAACTTTTCACACTTACATTTATATCGTCCTCACCGGCCTGTTTGAAACAACAGGCTGAGAGTGTTACATTTAACAAATCAAATGCAGACAAAGACAAACTCTGGGTTCTGGGTAAAAATGAGGAAGTGGTTTATTTTTTAACGAAACACAGAGATTGTTGGGGGGGGGGGTCGGGGAGTCCAGGGGTTTCCGTGGTGAGGCTGAGGTGAGTGATTGGAATCCATGTGGCCGGTGTAATGCAGACAGATGAGCAGCTTACAGCTCATTTTGAATGTCTTACACTGAAAACGTGAAAATTAGGGCTACAAGTTTTATTCAGTTACAATATACTGAACCTCAAAGTGGCAATTTTAGAAGTGGTTTTTTTTTGGGGGGGGTAATGAAAGGTTATAAGGTACTTATTCCGACAACAAAGCAAACACATGAAAAGCTTCACCTCTTGAATTGATGCTGACAGAAGAGAACAACATGGTTCTCAGGGAAAAGGAGGGAAACACACTGGGACTTTAATTCAAAGGCAAAAACAAATTGAGGTTAAAAAAAAAAGACAGACATGTACATGTGCTCTGTGTAGTTTTTTATTGTTGGAATGTATGAAGGAGCTTCACTTTCTGTTTGGTACGAACTCAGTCATGAAATCAGATCAGTGAAATGAAGAGTGTGGATGTAGTCGCCTGAAAACCTGCCTCACACTGAACCTGGTGGGCTGCAGGTGTGTGTTTGAACTGTTATGTGCACGTGCTGTTGCCAGGACGTGTCCTGTTCTTATTAACATGATATTTAAAACGCCTTGAGGGAATTCCTTCACATCTGGTGCAAATATTCAGTTTGAGGGCAAGATGAGCTGATTAGATTTTGGTGGTCGAAGGTCAGTATTGACTTGTGAAAGCCATATCTCAGGAACACCCCCAGACAATCTTTTAAAATTTGGTACAAACATTCACTTTGACTCACAGATGAACTGATTAGATTTGGAGAATGCAGTTTTGGTCCAGTGAAGGAAACAATCTGAGGAAACGTTTTTCAAATTTGGTGCAAACGTTCACTTTCCACCGGTCGAAAAGAAGAACTATCAACTGTTTTTTTTGGATGCAATGGAATGGATACAGTCGGCTTTCACTCCTGGGTAAAGATAAACAGAAAGACCAGCTCCTACACAGGCAATGGGAAAGGAGTCAATCGCCTTTTTAGGGGGTTTAAACGGAATTAAATAACCTGCACATACCCACTTATTTTGGGGTAAAAGATGTTTTGGACTGAAGGATGACCTGGTGAGACTTTGGCTGTTCATCGTGGACACACAATCGTAAGATCGCATCGAGATAATCCTCAAATTTACTTCAACTCAAAGATCAACAGATGAGATTTCAGCGGTCAAAGGTCCCGGTGACCTCGTCATCGTGAATGCAGTGTGTCAGGAACACCTGGAGTGACTGACAGGACTCTGGTGATGATGCATACGACTGCAGAGCACGCGTTCTAGTTTAAGTTTATATTTGTGTTCAGGGCCGATTGATACGATGGAAGCGATTCAGAAAACGGGGGGAAAAGTGCAGTTTGTGTCTCAGACTCCCTGAAGTGTGTGAAATGGTGTTTTATTGTCAAAGCAGTAAAAATGTGTTTGTAATTCTTTTCCCACTTTTCCCTTGAATTAGAATGCGTGTGTGCCGCGAGATATTAGGTGTCTGACTGCGTTGAAGAATTTGTTTTTGTTCTGTTCAGATGAAAACGAGATTGAGTGAGTATCTGTGTCATCACACCGCATGCGCCCCGTGTGCATATAATTATGAATGCACAGCTGTTGACGGGTCCCGTCTCTCTCAGCAGGAACGTTCAGAAGATCATGCTGCTCAGATTTTCACCCCCCCCCTACTGACTGCGCCAAGGTTGAATACCCATTTTATCTCGGCCTTTTTCGTCTCGACATGTCGGAGTGTCTGTCTGTGTGTCGGAGGTCTGTCTGTGTGTCGGAGTGTCTGTCTGTGTGTCGGAGTGTCTGTCTGTGTGTCGGAGGGTCTGTCTGTGTGTCGGAGTGTCTGCCATGCCCTAACCATGTGAGCAGTCGAGGAAAAGTGAAGCCGCTTGGTGTGACCTTGTGTTGAAGACACCAGAGTTTCTGCTCACATCAAAGATTTGAGCTGAAAGAAAAGACAAAGAGACAAAAGGATTCTCTGATTCTCTGACGGGTGGTGAGACTTACTATCGCTCACAAACCTGTCTGTGTTGAATGGGCTGTTCACTTGGCCTGTGGTGATGCTGGTTGCTGCTTTATTTATGAAACATGAAGAAAGTGGACCTGCAGTAATAAAGCTCAGACCGGCTGCAGACCCTGAAACCACGGCACCGCTGCCTTGGGAAAATCTACTGGATTGTTCAGTTGACTTTTTGTCTGGTCCGTGTCCCATTTACTAACATGGAGGAGGCAGGGTTTATGACCTGCACTGCAGCCAGCCACCAGGGGGCGATCCAGATGTCAGATACACATGTGTTAATGGAGAACATGTGCTGTACTACTCCTGCTTACAATAAATAAACACCTAAATGACTAATAAATCAAATATGGCATATACTCTCATCACATATTAACCGGAACATTTCCAAACACAACACTCTAAACAAAATGGCAACCTGCTGGTGCAACAGTTTACTCCACTGACATCTTGTGATAATAAAAATATCCATATGGAAGCAGTTACTACGGAGCACTTAATTAAAAGAACAAATGATTTACTGAGTCATAATCATAATGAAGTTTGATTGCATCCAGGTGTGTTGCATTGAGCCGATTCACCGGATTAATATCTGCATCACTGTGGCACGCACACACACACGCACACACACACACACACACACACACACACACACACACACACACACACACTCTTGTTCTTATCTTCCCATCATCTCTCTCCAGGTGTCCCCTCAGCTCCTCGCAATCTGGTCTCAGTCGTCAACCAGACGTCGGTGCTGCTGGAGTGGCACACGCCGCGGGACACGGGCCACCGCGGCGACCTGTCTTACAACGTGGTGTGCCGCCGGTGCCACAGCAACGAGCGCAGGGCGTGTCAGCCGTGTGACGACAGCGTGGCGTTCGTCCCAGGCAAGCGGCGGCTGAAGGACACGATGGCGGAGATCAGCAAGCTGCGGGCGCACACGTCGTACACCTTTGACGTACAGGTCGGTACCCTGAGGAGAGTGGGGGGGGTTAGGTGTGTACCTGCTGCTTTGTGGAGGATCACAGGTGGATTTATCCTGGATTCACAGTGGACTCAAATTACCCAGAATCCCATGCAACACATACCTCTCCACTGTGGATCTGTATGTTCAGAGCTTCTCTACACTGCAGCTACACAACAACCGGCGATTGGCTCCTTGATGCGTTCAACTCTTTGCTTCAAATGCAAATAGCCGCAGATATTTTCCATTCCAGATATTTTTTTCCGACACGCAGGCTTTTGTGCACAATCTGCAGTTTCATCACGTCGTCTCAAAACACACAGAAGTCTCTAAAGCTCGTGCAGCGGCGAACTCTCACTGCATCAAAGTCTCAGTGAAGATAACATAACTTAAACTTCTCCGTGGAGCCAGAGGAGGTTGAAGTCAGAGTTCAGTGGGTCGATTACAGAGAATTACTTTTTTTTTTTTTTTAGAATCCATAAAGTATAAAATCTTTAACACTGAGAGACGCTGATGAATAATGAGGCCTGGACCTGTCACGAGTTCATCTTTGTGGGATGCACCGATCAATACAGATGTATGAATGCATCAGTAGAATAACATCATTGATTCTGAAAGTTTTGAGAGTATTTTTTTTTTACTGAATGAAAGAGATGAATTATTACTTTTGACACCTACTCCAACAAGCCAAAGTCACCTTAAGAACTTCACTTGCAGAATACGCCCATTTATCCGGATTCGCTGCCAAATGTTCTGGGTTGTTTCTTCATTAACGTCTCAAACCTCCACAAATTCTCTTTTTGAGTAATCCTGCAATGAAGACATGACCTCGTGGACTGAAGGAAACAGAAGGGAGCTGATAAAAGCTGTGAAACCAAAGCTTCACTCATCTCCTGCCTTTTGTTTATGTTGCACATTTACAGCTCTGTACATGTTAGTGACGTATTCCACACATTTTTGTATCTTTTAGTTTTTATTTTGTAAAGCTTCCACTTCTGATTCTGCTCTTGTACTTTACGTTCTTAACTTCATTGTTCTCTTGATTCCAGAATTTCTATAAACAATAAACATTGGTCGCATAAACGTGATGACAATTATTTTTGTAAAAATGTAATAGTTAGTAAAGAAACTAAATAACAAATAGACTGACACTTCAATATGTTCCTGACGAAGCCGATTGTCTACGTGTGGTTTAAAGCGAGTTTACCTCCGATGTGTGCAACAGAAACAAACGGGGGAAAGGACTTTAAGTGTTCTGTTACAATAAGTATTGATGTTAACGCCTCTGAGGTGGAATCACTGACTGCACTTTATATTCTGCAGGCAATCAATGGAGTCTCCAACAAGAGCCCTTACCCCGCCCAGCATCTGTCAATCAACATAACAACCAATCAGGCTGGTGAGTGGGGAGGGAGGGAGGGCAGTGGCTGTGTGATGCTGTGTGTAACTTTAATCGTGTGTGTGTGTGTGTGTGTGTGTGTGTGTGTGTGTGTGTGTGTGTGTGTGTGTGTGTGTGTGTGTGTGTGTGTGTGTGTGTGTGTGTGTGTGTGTGTGTGTGTGTGTGTGTGTGTGTGTGTGTGTGTGTGTGTGTGTAAGCATACCGTGGGGCATGGTGGATTAAGCGAGGGAGGGATGACTCGGGGATAAATGAAATTGAGCTACAGTCCTTTTAATTCATAAAACATGTCATCTGTCATCCTCTGTCTCCTTTTCTCTCCTGCACATCAACAGCTTTTATCCTCTTTCCCTCTTCCATCCGTCTCTCTCTCTCATCCGTCTCTCTCTCTCTCTCTCTCTCTCACTTCTCTCTTCGAGCCTTTACCCCCCCCCCCCCCCCCCCCCCCCCTCTCACTCAATCTCTTGACATTACGATTCTTCGAGACCATAAAGCGAGCTGAGTTATTGCTACATCAGTTCTTTATAGAGACGGACTCAAGTGATATTTCCACCGCCGCCCAGATTTAGATTTGAAAGCCGCTTTCCCTCGTCACATCATTTACCTCATCTACGGCGGCCCGGGCTTGTTCCTTATCAAAACATAATCCATTCTCACCTTGCTGCCGCCGCCGCTGCCGCCGCTGCCGCTGCTGCCGCCGCTGCCGCTGCTGCTGCCGCTGCTGCTGTCGCTGCTGCTGTCGCTGCTGCTGCCGCTGCTTACTGAGCACATGTGCCTCCGCAGTCGGGTGCTGGACTCTCTTTTATTCCTGAAATCTTTCAGGACTCGACAAGTCGTCATTTATTTTCAGGTTGATTTCACTTTGTGGGGATTAACATTTTTGGTGAAACGTTTTTGAGCTCGTTTCGTTGAACCCGAGGAAGTGAAACCTGCCGTTAAGAGGCGGCCCATTGTGGTAACGTCACCTGATGGAGTCTCAGGTGACAGCTCAGCTCATCCTGTTGTATCATGGCTGCACCAGAAGTGGCTCTTGGTGTGTGACAGCGTTTACTGAGGATTACGGGAGTCACGTGATGCTGACGACTCTGCTGTGTCACATTCAAACTATCTCCCGGCATTTTTGGAGAGGACAAAATCATTTTTCATGATATATCCACGTCCTGTCGTCATCACTTACGTTGTCTGGGCGCGTGCGTTTAACTTTGGTGCTGTTGTCGATTCGGCTGTTGTATTCAATAACTTTAGGAATCAACACGAAACACGGAAACTAGAAGCAATCCTGTGAGCTCTGGTTATTTCCCCATTGTTTGATGCTGTCTCAATCGGTAGTAAAAGTCCAAACTATCAAAATACATGACCCCATGGGGGGGGGCAAAACTCGGTCAGTTTGTCTGGATCATGGATCGATTGTTTTAGTGAAAAGTCCGAAGTTTCGGCCCAAACGAGGTGTGAAAGTGCCCTAAGTTTCCTTTTAAGATGCTCACTGTTAATGGAGTTTGGATCAATTTGACGCTTCTCACACTTGTGTAGCGTCTCGGATGAAAACCATCCCGTAAAAAAACAGCTCACAGCTTCCAGGTCCGAAAAAACACTATGAGTGAAAACACATTGCAGACATAACTCTTGCTTCTCCATCAGTGACAAGCGCTGTGATTTGATTTCATGAGCCGGGATAAGGAAGTGGTTTTTCTCCTCTGGGTGTAAATAATCCTCGACAATACATCATTACATTTCCCTCTATATCTGTACGTCTGGATCTGTGGCGTTTAAGCTTGTCGGCAAATCTTTTCACTGTCTAACTGATTGTGTACTTGTGTGTGTGTGTGTGTTTTTTTTTACAGCTCCCTCAGTAGTTCCCATAATGCACCAAGTCAGCTCAACAAGCCGCAGTTTCTCGTTGTCATGGCCACCGCCGGAGCAGCCCAACGGAATTATCCTCGACTACGAGATACGATACTATGACAAGGTATGTGTCTTTGTTTGTGTGTGTTTTTGTGTTGTTGTTGTTGTTGTTATGGTCACAGCCAGTAATCCATTAGAGTCGATAAAGCAGGTGAATCAGTATCAACTGCATCAAAGTCGTTTATTATCCAGCCTCGTCCCGAGGAGCAGAATTTTTACAAGAAAACCCAACAGTTCATTAGTTTTCACACAGATGCAGGAGAAATGAACCAGTCAGAGAAACACGAGGATTTAGTTCAGCGATGCACGGAAACACAAAACCATCGGGGGATTCGATTAAGTTTTTTTTACTTCAAGGAGATGCAAAGATTTACAAGCCACCAAACTCAATGTGTCTATTAAACATGGAGACGCTAGTTTAGCTTAGCGTGCACGCTGGATTCGCAGAGGTAATAAAATCCACGACCATATCTGAAGTCTTCTAATAACACGTATCTTTAATCGATGCAAAAACTCAAGTCCTATCATGGCCGTAAGGTTGCCAGGCAACAAGCTGAGATTTCTGAAAGTTAAAGAAATACTGCCCCCGTAATACCGAAAGTTGTCGCTGTCAGTTTTATATGATATAACGTTTTTAATAAGTATATTTAGAGGTGGTGGTACTCAGATAGTTTTTTTACCTCTGGGAAGAGTCATTCTATTGATTGAGCTAAGCTAAGCTAAGCTAACTCATCCAATGCTAATGTTCTTACAGTTTATAAAACAATGACAACAACAACATCTATGAAAATGCTGCAGGTCAACGAGGAGAAAGAACCTTTTAATAAATGCAGTATTTTCTCTTCCGTGAGAAAATAACCCCAATTTGAAAAAAGTAGCTTTTTAAATAATATTTGATGGCATGATGTTGCGATAAATCTTTCCAGTTATTTTACCAAAGACTAAATAAATCAATGTCCACTGCGCACACACATAACAATGAGAGATGTATGTCGACAACAACCTCAGTAAAGTATAGTTTTATGGATTTGAGCAACATTCAGTTGGCCTCACTTCTTCTAGATCAATAAGTTACAAAGCCTGATGTGCTTCTCAATGCAGCTGCTAGCGCAGCCATGTTGATAATGGTATTGGTATTAACATCAGTGGGAAACACTGGGGGTCAAAGTCGTTACGTTCTCGTCACAACAAGAAAACCACTGGTTGATTAAAGAAACCATCATCACCGTGAGTTCAGCAGCCGGAGAGTGTTCGGTGCCTCTCGGGACGCGACACGATGATTAATAAATGACGGCTGAAGGCAGAACCCTGTCGACACATTGCTTCTGTTTTAGATTAATAACTCCTGTAATTGATTTATTTCCTCTCTCGTTTGTGCCAGACGTCTAATTCTAGAGTTGAGTTCATGTATCATCTTTTTCTTTTTTTTTGTTACCGTATTATTTCCTCATAAGTCAGGATTAGTCTTGGAGCTATTATGCATATTTCATGTTGCCTGCAGTCACACTGACAAGGTTGTACAATGACAGGAAGCCATTTATTATTATTTATTTTTTTATTCCAGCAAGGATAAACTCCTGATAATAGTCACGCAGCAAAAATAAGCTTTGGTTCATTAGCATCTGGTTTCCAGTGAGCTCTTGTCAAACAGAACTTTGAAAGAAAAGTGCAGCTGTGGGCCAAAGGATGTGCAATTAAATTATCTTTTTAAAAAAGTAACAAAAGAAAAAGACTCATGCACATCTCATGGGTCTTCTGCCGGCTCCCCTTCACTTCAATCGCTAGAAGAAACATTAGCTCATAAAAATTTAAAAACACAATTATGGACAGTCATTTTCTTTTAACCCCCACAATCCTACAAAGAAAGTTTTTATATTTTTGCCTTTGCTGGGGTTTATTCTCTCAGTCAGATGTTTTATTGCTGTTGCCGTCCTAGTTGAGTCATTAAATATTTTATAATTTTTTTTTAACAAGCGGCAGAAGGTGAAACTACATATTTAATAGCTGTTTTATAGGAATGTAATACATCAGCCGTCCCAGTCGTTTTCCCTGTGATGCCATGACATGTTCTTCCTGCTCTCATGCAGTTTTTCATTATGGTTTCTGGCTGTGTGGTGATGGCTGCGTATATTCTGCACAAGTCCGTGGGGAGAAGTGTTAAAGTCTCTGTTTGGACCTCAGTATCTGCTGAAACCAGTACAAACCACTGGTTCTACCTAGAATAGGTGTTAATGCCGAGCTCCCCCCGGCAGTGGATGGTAAAAACTCTATGTTTTATGAGTGTAAAGCAATTTTGGATCATTGTGAAACTCTGGTGGGACTAATAGTGCTGTGGCAAGTTGGATATGTCTATCGAGAGGCAGGAAACATCCTTATAAGGTTTCTGCACCTCGACTGCTCTTTTCAGTACAAACGAGCAGATGTTCTCTCGGCGCTCCCTCCAGATGTTTGACCTCCCTACTTCTTTCTAAGGACGAGCACAGCAGCCGCCTCATGGACAAAACTCCTCTTGACACGTTTATCCGTGATCTCATTCTTTCAGTCGCTGCTCGAAGGTCGTGATCGTAGAACATGGAGGCACTGGTCAATAAGAGCTTCACCTCACCGTACAGCCACATTTCAATCAAGAGAGAAGTGAAAAGAGAGAATTGGAAGGAAATGGATAAATCATACCCCAGTGGGAAGTAGAATGCCGTGGAAGTATTCCTATCTATGAATTAGGTGCTTTGGTTATGAAGGACACTGGTGGTGGTGATTAGGAGCGGAGCACGAGATGGGACATCTGATGAGAGCTTCTGATTGGATGGTTTGAAAGGAGATGACCACGTGTTCTGAGTTGAGGTGGTGCCGATGGGTCATTTATCGTGGTACTCTACTTTGACAGCTTACAGGTGATTGGCTCAAGGCGTGTCAGGTTGCGATTGGCCCCTTCTGAGACTTTGTCATCGTCGGGGACTTTGTGCGTCCTTGTGACCTGAATTCACCGAACCTGAATTTAAAAAAAAGCCACATCCCTGCTCCAGCACCGCAGGGAGACCAGTGCCGCCCCCTGGAGCCGGACCGGGAGGAGAAATCAACAGCAAGAATCTGGAGGCTGCCATGACGAGTGCCCACCACTTACACAGAGAGACACTGATGAACTGCGGCTCACTGTAACTCACGTTGATTCCTAACTGCTCAGGCTCCGGTTCCGATTTGACGGAAGATGGAAGACAGGTTCTGTAGAAGCAACAGTAACTATCAACCCCTCAGTGTTTTGCAAAGGAGAATAAAACATGAACGCGATGATGAAAAGTGTCCCCCCCCCCCCCCTCAGACATCTTGAGAGCACTATCTCCGTATCTGAATCTCTTAACGACAAAAAGAGCAGCGATTTACACTCTCTGCTGCCGTAGCAGTGGAGCCTGTGGAAATCCCAGCTCCTAAACTCCTGTGCTCCGTGAGGCTGTCTGACTGAAGCAATCAGGCCTCCAGCTGTTCTGTTGTGGACAAGGTCTTAAACCTGTAAGAACCCGGAGACGAGGGCGCCGAACGCTGTCAGAGTGCGGTGATCAAAGACCTTCAAACCCGGGGCACCAATGACGGCTTCTGATTCAGGGGGAGCGAATCGTCGAGGACCTGATTGCTTTCCCATCAAAGACACGCTGCTCGGAGAAAGAAGGCAAAAAAATAACTTAAAGAAACGGCAATTTGTGGCTGCACATCTCGTCTCTCTTTGTTATTCAGTCAATGGGAAGCGATGCCTGTTTGAAGAAGAAGAATTGAAAGCGTATCTTTATCACCTAAAGCTAGGCACCCAGAATATCCAACATCTTTTTCTGAAGCCGAGCCAACTGCTGCAGAGACGGATCGACTTCCACCGCAGTCGGATTCAAAAGACAGAGAGCCAAGCACCTGCGAGGGATTGTGTAGGATGCACAGAAAGGTACAAGATGCCTCCTCGTCCACTGCCCACATTTTGAATCCCTGCCATCTTTGTTTTTTTGGCATTCTTTGGGGGAAACCACATCATTTCTCTGCACTAATTTCTCTCCTTTTTAAAAAAAATACTTACTGACGTTCCTTAACTCACTGAAAGTCTCCAAACAGAAAGTGCAAACTTTAAATGCTCAGTTCTCTCTCTTATCTATTCTCTTTGATGGAAACGCTCCGGCACGCAGAGTAAAGTCCGTGACTCCAGAGGGCTCGCTCACAGATTTCAATTTTCCTGCACCACGGAGTGCGCGGCTGTGATTTCACCGCGCTGCACAGGAGGAAGAGAGAAAGTGTGTTTGTGTGTCGTTTTTTTTATTGTTGGGGATATTATCGCTGCTTTGAGAGATCGTGGTGTTGATCAAATCCTACGTGACTGTTTAAATACAGCAGTAACACAACCATTCATCGCTTAGTAATTAAACAACAACTCTGAGGTACGCCTCCCAACATGTATGTTGATGCTTTGGATAATTGCTTCAACTATTTAAGCAAATGAACCAATAATTTATGTTTGCAATCATCGTTCATAACCTTGGCCTCCTACAGGTATATATTTGAATGCGATTAAAGTCTTAACCACGTTATATTCCAACCAGGCTTTTCTCCATCTGACTCTTATGTTAGGAAATGCTACTAAAGATGATCAACACATGCAGATCCAGTGTCTAATGTGCGATGTAATGTAAGCTGGGTCGTAACTGTGAAATGTTACACAAAGAGATCTTCCCGAGCTCATTGAGTGTGATTCATCTACAATTATTAGTGAAGTGGATTTATGCCTTTTTATAAGAATGGTGTACCTGAAAGCATTTTGTATCATCACTTCAAGAGGGAAACGTTTGCAGATCCTTCTGTGCAGAGCTCACTGTAATTTAAACTCACTGCTGATTGTCCTTGTCAGAAAAAAAGCTTTTTAGCAAGTCGTAGAATGAGCTGTTTACCTTTTTTCTGAAGAGTCACTTGTTGTTGTCATGAAAATACTGAGTCTCCTCTCAAGAGTAAAAGCTGAAGTAGTTTGCCTTCTGCGAAACGTCTTAGGAAAGAGTTCTGTTGGGAAGTTCTTTCAGCCAAACAGTTGTTTGAAAATGATGTATTTGAGAACGCAGCCTACTTTAGTCCGAATGAGTCCCAACTCATCACAATACACTTTGTGTCTAGTGTCTGTTTCAATCTCCTCAAACCTTCTTGCCACAACAATTCAGAACAGATAAAATACTTAGAAACCAGGTTGAACTGCTCCTCGCAATAATGAAAACCGGTAAAAGATCTCACGCGGTGATATTGGTGTAAACAAGAGAAGAAGAATCTTCTACACTACGAGTGTTCCTCACGAGGTGGGGGGGGGGGGGGGCTGCTTAGCTCCCATATATTCCAAAGTTCTGGTAACGGAGAAAGTTCCAGGAGCAGCAGACTAAGAAAGCGAAAAAAGTTTTGGGACTCTGCCTCTCGGAGAGCAATTAGACTGAGTCGAGGACAGAGTGGAGCAGTGCACTCTGGGAGATGAACTGTAGCAGCAGTCTGACAGTCGCAGATAAAAACCAGCACTTAGTAAAAAAAAATCGGGGCAGCGACTTTATTGTAAGTCGGCCATATTTGCTGCAGCCTTTTACTTTCAGGTTATTTAACATGGAAGCCAATTAAGATTCCGACTCAGAGGCTTAAAGTTTGCTCTTTCATTGTCTCCTCTTGTCATTCTTCTTCCTTGATATTCATCTGAAGAAGAGAGACGTGCTGTATTTCACGCTGTCGACAGCCGAAGGCATAAAGTGACTAATTTTAGCTGCTGGCTCCAAGTGAAGACGTCCTCGGGGAGCAGTTTGATAAGCCAGACAACTGCAGCGCACCTCCCTGTTCTGCTACTTTGTCATTTCTCCACCTTCCTTTTCTCCATTTCCTCCTCCCTCCTCCTCCCCCACCTCCTCCTACCCTCTTAGCCACTCTGTAGATAATGAGGTTTTAATGTAGTAAATTTGATATGGTGCAGGGAGGCAGGATTTTCCCCCCACTACTTATCTCTGGCTACCAGACATTCCCAGATGGGCTGTCCCTTAACCTCTTCGCTGTGGCAAGCATAGAGCCCTACCCCCCCATCACTCACACACACACACACACACACACACACACACACACACACACACACACACACACACACACACACCTCCAAAACCCTGACACAACACTCCCCGTTTCTGTGGTCACTCCTAAATATAACTCTCTATATCTTATTCCCCCCCAGCGACTCTACAGTTGTCTCGTACTTATTAGAACAGGAGGACTAGCGAGTCTGGTTGTAGTACAATTTTCCGTATATAGATATGGTTTGGTTCTCGTTTTGGGGTTTCTTCCCGATACTGGTGCTAAACCGAACTCTGCATTGAGATCCGATCCGGTAGGTTTCGGTACCCAACCCTATACGTAGATCTATATGGTAAAAGGACCTAATTCATGTCTTCTGTGTTCTATCCACAGAGCTTCTTTTATCAAGCCGTACTCCTACTCTAATGGAACAGCCTTCAGGGACCAGTTAGGGTTCAGTGTGTTGCCCACTTTGACATGGGAGGGGCAGGGATCAAACCACCGACCCTCTGGTTACCTATTTCTCTCAGATAAAAAAAACTGCAGCGCCTGTGGCTCTACCTCCGAAGCCACAGTCATCTATAGATCAAGCTCCTGTGTGTAGCAGCAATCACATTGACTTCCCATATGATAATATCCACAGTGACAAAAGGGTTTTAAGATGTTTGTTAATAAGAATAAGAACGTTAACGCTAATAAAGCTCAATCGTCTCGAACCCAGTTTTCATTTGATAACCCTCCTTCTCTCTCACCTCCACCAACCATCACTCTCTTCCCACTTTTCCCCCCCGATGAACTCTCCTCATCACCTTCATCATCTCTCCTCCTCTCCTCTGAGCTCTGCTGTCGACCCCTCCGCCTCCTTCGTCCTCGCAGCCTGATTCGCTCCCACTCCTTTCATGCCATCATCACACCATATCTGTCTCTCTCTGGACCGCTTCCGAATTCTGCCGCAGTAAAAACCTTTTTATCTGTGAGAAATGGGTGACGGGAAGCACAGAAGGAGGGCAGACGGAGATGGAGGTAAAACGTTGTAGCCGAGGCTTTATGAGATGGACCTGATACGTCTGATGGCTAATCCACCTCGGGAGGAGGGCGGCGGTGGGGGAGAGGGGGGGACAAACGCTCAGGTAGACCCATCGCTCTGGGCAACAGCTAATTAACCACAGAGCGCTGGAGGGATGACGTGTTTGCAGGACTTAAGGGGAAAGAATGAAAAGAGGATGGGAGGGAGATGGAAAGCAGCATGAAGGAGGAGAAAGAAGAAAGGATTTAAGAGGCTTAGGCGAGAGACATATGAAGAAGGGGGTGGAGGGGCAAACAGAACGATGACAGGAGGCAGATGAAGTGATGGGAAGGGAAGAGGTTGTGAAATGGTCAGTAAGCTACATTTTAGAGCATCATTTTGTGTTTTTCAACCCAAACAGGTTTTTTTTTTTTTGGTCTGAACCTTCTGACCTTTCAGTTTAGTCTGAGCCGAAATAGCAGGTGTTGAAACTTGCCTCTGACCAGGGAGGTGGTCTCTGTTTGGATCAGTGAACTTCACTGGTTCACGTTGAGACACAAATGGTTCTGTTTTGAAATCTGTCACAATAAAGACTCTGCTTATCTTTTGTTTTTCATTGACAATAGTTGCTACAACTTGGTTTCTCTGGATAAACTTTTAATCTAGAATGTACCACAGGGGTGTAAATGCAGAACGTTATTTTATTGTAATGTTTTTAAATGTATGAACATATAAATTGGGACAGACACAGACCCATTCAGCTTTTAGAAACCAAAAGTAGTTGAAGTCATTTCAACTGTTCTTTTTTTACTGTTGGAGAAAATTGGGAAAGATAAAGAACATGTTAGAGACCGGCTGGTGTGATAAAGATCTAAGATTGAATTAAAACCCAAGAGGTGCAGCTGCTCGGTCCTGCCAGGGTTTCTGTAGAGCTTGAAGTCCGAACTAATTCATCTCGTCTCAGCTGAAAGCCAAATCTTCAGTCTCCTTTAGTATTATACTGCGTGTTGGCCGACCGTGAAACATGACCACCTGTCTCTGCGCCGTCCTGCAGTCCCAGTCATCGCACCTGAACAGCTCAGTGGTCCAGAGCGAGGCGCCCAACATGGTTCTGGAGGGACTGAGGCCTGGAACCGGCTACGTGGTCCAGGTGAGGGCCCGCACTGTGGCTGGCTACGGAGCCTACAGCAGAGAGATGCTCTTCCAAACACTCACCGACGGTAAGTGGGTTAGTGTGTTGGTGTGTGTGTGTGTGTGTGTGTGTGTGTGTGTGTGTGTGTGTGTGTGTGTGTGTGTGTGTGTGTGTGTGTGTGTGTGTGTGTGTGTGTGTGTGTGTGTGTGTGTGTGTGTGTGTGTGGGCAAGCGTGGGCAAGCAGTGTTTTTATGGTGTGGAGGAAAGAGTGCAGGACTAAGAGAGAGAGAGATCTGTGTGAGGTGGAGCAAGAGTGAAAATCTGTCTGTGGCCTGTAATGATATTTTATGTGTGTATTATAGGGAGAAACTGCCAGGTGTATATTTTGCCTTCCAGATATTCTCAGTTGTGTGTATGTGAGAGCGTCTTAAAAATATAAAAAATAATACCTCTCTATCCAATTTGTCTTCTCGTTTGGTGTGGTGTGTGTGTGTGTGTGTGTGGTGTTTGTGTAGATGAGTATAAGTCAGAGCTGGGACAGCAGCTCTCCATGATTGCCGGCTCTTTAGTGGCTGGAGTGTGTATCGTCTCATTGGTTGCTATCGCCATCATCTGTTCCAGGTAACACACACTCTCTCTCACACCACACACACACACACACACACACACATCTTCTACATATGCAACCCAACGTTCTGCATCCATGTGTATAAATGTATAATCACCAGAATTAGAGGCACAAGTTTGGAAATCTAATGAAATCGCTGTGGTGCACTTCCATTTTTCCTTTGATTGCGTAACAGTTTTAAAGTGGAGACACTCTGTGAAACACTTCAGTGAAGAGCAACACGCTGCCTCCTCTGTTTATAGCATGTTGCAATGCATTTCTCTGGTTCCATTCCAAAATAAAAGCAGCACACACGGAACAGTACAGTCACCAAATATTAATGAATTCAAAAAACAACAACATTCAGACTAAATTTTATTTTCTTGCCACTTTTGTCCATAAAATCTCTCCGTGCACGTTGTTGTCTGCAGGAGACGGCAGCTGAAGGAGAGTTTGTACGGCGACAAGCTGCCGCAGTACAACACAGGAGGTACGTGTCCACTTATTAAATCACATCTACTCCCACACATCAACCTTTTATATTTGAACTTTCTCATTTCCTCTTCAGAGGCGACTCTGAGGCCTGACATGTTCAGCGGCCCCGCCCCCACCGTGACCTTTCCCACCATGTCTGAGGGTCACAGTTCACCGGGGGTCAAGATCTACATCGACCCCTTCACCTACGAGGACCCCAACGAGGCGGTGCGGGAGTTCGCCAAGGAAATCGACCCGTCCTGTGTGAAAATCGAGGAAGTAGTCGGATCAGGTAGAGATATTCATAGACAAAATATCCCTAAACCTCCGGCTTACCCTCTGACTCCTCTCTCTCATCGTCTGTTTGAAGAAAAACTCAACAATCGCCTGATTTATTTTCATCAAAAACATCGTGCGTTCGTTCTATTTGTACGAGAGCTTTGAAGAGTTGAAGAGTGAGAAGAAAGTCACCGGCCACGGCGACTTTAAACCGCATCAAAGGGGTCGAGTTAGAAGAGTAAACCTCGGTTTCCTTAATGAGACCAACTGTCGCACGAAGCGGCAGACACTCAGTAAATTAATCAATTTCTTCGAGTGCCAAACTTTTGTGTCGATGAGAAAAGATCTGGAAACGCACAATCCCGATTTATTTTATTATTTTTGCTTTATTTTATTTCTCTTTGAAGTCAGGGGAGATGTTTTATTCATGCGGAAAACTTTCACAGGAATAAATTAAAACTGTCTTCATGCATTCTCTTTGGCTATCCGCGCTCGCACTGTAAAAATGCCGTGTGATGTTCGGCAAATGTTGGATGTGAAGTCCCAGAGCTTCCCCTGGAATAGTTTTGGTGCAGTTGCAGTTTTGCATTTCATCTGCTGGATGGGAAAAGGGGGGGGGGGGGGGGGGGGGGGGGGGGGGGGGGGGGAGAGATGGAAGCATGAAAGGAAAAATTAGGGGAAATGTGCAGTTTCCGAGCAACAAGTGCTTCGTTTTACCTCTGATCCCCGAATAATGAACTTTAAACATATTAAAATACAAAACAAACATCAAATATAAATTTGTAAAACATTCTTGAAATCACAAAGTTAGAGATAAGTTCACTGTGGGCACGGTGTGAACATCCAGCGACAGCACAGTTACCATTAATTAAGCCGGGTATCATCTTTTGGGCTACATGTAGAATAATCTCAAATAATCTCAACATTAGATATGTAAAGCTTTATATAATCGTTATATTCATCACTAGTTTATTGCTGTAAATACTGAAGAAGTTTCTTTCTAACAGTTTTAGTTTGGAAACTTTTAACAACTCGCTCACTTTCTCAAACCAGAAATCCTCACTCTTTACTTTTCACCACTGTTGTTTCTCATCAGTTTAACTTTCAAGTTTTCAACCAGCTGCTGTAGAAGACACCCCCCCGCCTTCCCAGTGGACAGTGGTCATGTGATGTGCTCGTCTGCACAGAGATGGTTTCAGTTTCATAACAACACTAGTGCAGATGTCGTCTTGGAGAACAACACATGAAATACATTTGTGTATGTGAGGCCATGTTAACAGTTTAATTGCTGCATTCTGTTCTTAAATACTGAAACTTAAAGAGAAGACATCACAATGTGTTTTCACCACAGCTGTTAAAAACGACTGTCCAGGTTGAGACTTCATTTGTTTTCTTTTAAAGATGTGTTTTAGTCATTTTAAACCTTTATTGATGGGAAATGAAATGGGGAGGGACAGAGAGAGCGAGAGAGAGAGTGAACACCTACAGCAAAGGAACAGGTGACCTGGGTCGGAATCGAACCTGTGGCTGAGTCGAAACCGCAGCTGCTGCAGGAGGGTTAAACCTTCTGTATGTTCCCGCTGGCTGCAGGCAGACATGACTGCAAACAGTGCATCTGCCAATGATTCTTTCATTCCAGTATATTCTTCACTTTTTCCACAACAGCTTGTCTCTGCAAAGATGCTTTAATCTGAAAAAACAACTGCGTACTCTATATCGAAGTAATTACTGATCTTTTGCACGTTTTTCTATTCAAGGCGAGTTCTTTTTGTCCTCGACCTCAGCCCATCTTAGATGGAGGAATGTTTTTTACTTCACATGTTATACCCCCGATATCTCCAAACTTATTTTCTGTAAACCGAAGCCAATCAAACCCAAATGTCCACGGAGCTCTGGGTGAAAAGGGTCACGAACCAGATTGAGACCCTCAGCGCTGCGAGTGTGTGCTCTGGGCTCTGGACTGTTGAGCCACTGTGAGAGGATTTCTGTAATCCCGCCGTTTCTCGCTTTATTTCTCTCGGGGGAAGGTTTCTCACCTCAGCTAGAGGTGACAGAGGAGCTATGAAAAAGACGGGGGGGGGGGGGGTTAGAGGGGAAAATATGAGGCCGGGGTGATATGAGATGTGGCCGGACTGTGAGCCCTTAAAAGCCTGAAATCTCTCCCATTCTGCCGTTATAGAAAGTGAACCCGCCCTTTCTTTCTTTCTCTTCCCTTCCCCACCTTCCTTTGATTATTTCCCGTTATCTTCAGCCCTCTCTATGATTCAGCGTCTCTGGAGTTTCAGAGCTTGTTTGCTGGGAGAGAAATGCTAAAACAAAGAAGCAGGGTTTTGTGGGGAGGGCATAGAACAACAGATTGAGGAGGGAAGATAAAAAGGAGACAGCACCCTGAGGAGATAATAAAAATATCTCACCTTACTCTCTCTTCCTCTGTGAAGACGCCCCCCGCTCCTTTCTTCCTTCCTTGTTACTATCGCTCCCACTGTAAGAAGTGTAGAAATAAGCAATTATATCTCATCTGACAGCTCCGCAAATTTACTTAGAGTACAGTACATTTAGATATACTGTAGATTTAAGATAAGATTTATTATACTCAGTATTTTCTCCAGTGCTCCACCCCCTCCTTGACCGCCTCTCATCTCACTCCTTCCCTCCTGCGTCCTCTCTTTTATTTTTCCCTCTGTCATTCTCTCTCCGTCTCCTGGTTTACAGAACTGACAGTAGATATATTTTAATGAGCAGTGAGATGCGGAGCAGAGATCACACGGAGACAGGACGACACAGCCTGTCATCCAATTCCCATCACTCATCCATTATTCACGCGGCAATTTTTATTCGGCGATGAGGACTTTTATTTTGAAGGGATATTCAATTTTCATATCCCCGAGCAGCATATGGCTGCGTTAATTGTGACAAAATACATCAAGAGTCTGCACAGAAAGGACATCTTGTGTACATCGAGCAAGTTCATTGAGGTTTAAACGCATTGCATAAAGAAACATGACACATGAGCAAGTCTCTGTAACCATCAATCCATCCATTATCTGTGCAGCTCGTGCTTTAAGGGTTGTGGGGGGGCTGGAAACAAATCCCTCCTGATATTGGACGAGCGGCGGGGGTCACCTTGGACACAGCGACGGTCAATTTAAGGCCAATCCACGGTTTTGCGTCAAAGTTACGCCGCAGGTACGCACGTAGCCGATAGGTGTGTGTGCGTCCCCCTGCAATTACACCACCAAAACACTAGTGGGCGTAGAGTTTCTATGCTGCTGTGTTGAGTTTCTTCCAACAAGACGCTTATTTACAAATTCTCTGGCGAATCTGTTTACCTCTGAACAAGTGTTATCATGTTGGAGCTGGAGCAATAACTTTTTCTTAAAGAACTGCAACGAATAGGGTTAGAGGAGATGAGCTGTGCTATCGTTAAACCAAGTGAGGCGAAGCAGGAGATTCCCGGAAATACTGTCTGTGGAAATGCGATGCTACCAAGCGGACCGGCTCTCGCGGTCTGCGTTGCCTCGAGGCGCAGTTACATTTACGGGGAGGTCACATCAGAGTATGGCGTAGGGTTCTGTGGAGGGTACACGTCTAAGGTGTCGATTTGACGCAGTCTCAGATCAACCTAATACCAATCTGCTTGTCTCTGGACTGTGGGAGGAGGCAGGAGTTCTTGCTCTGAGGTGACAGTGCTAACCAAGGTCTTCATAAGTAAATAACTACCACTGGGGAGTCTCACAGTCTTGGCCTGTCCTGCATGTATGTTTATGACCTAAGAGTTATTTCTGGTCAGGAATCCAATGCCATAGATTTGTACCTATTTAGAAAATACAGTGGCCACAGAGATCTCAGCTCAATAAATTACTGGTACAAGTCATAAAAGTGTTTTAGCTCCAAGACAAACTGCAGGCGGGGGTTGAACTCGTGAACTTTGTGTTTCAGTACAGTCTGTTTCTGCTTCTCCACAAGGGCACCTGGCTGCCTCTGTTTAAAACAAGACGTGGCTGATGGTTGTGTCGTGAAGAACCGTTGACGTAATAATGAAAACTGTTGACTCTTTTATTTCATTTGCCACGCAGCACTTTTCTTATCCCTGAAAGTAGTTATTGAGGGGATTTCATTTTTGTTGTTCTTTCAGTCTCCAAAAACGATCCCGTTAATGTGCCTCAGAGCGGAAAACTACAGTTTGCATCAACAGAGCTGCTCAGTGTGAGACGGAGGATGTAGCTTCTCGTTCTCGTCTAAAAACTAAAACTATCTCCATCAGGACAAGCTCCTTAGCTCTGTATCAGAAACTCCTCGTCCACACAAACCAAGTGACAACCCTCCATGACGCCGCCCATTGGCTTGTGAGCTGCTGTTTGGAGATTGGCATTTTGTCCAGCGCCATTTTGGCTTTTGAAACCAGAAGTCACCTTTTTTCCCCGGGGGACCAGGGGGTGGAGCCTAACTAAGGAGGTTGAGGACACTGTACGCCCTCCTACACCTGTGACCTGCACCCATTGGACAGTACTAGATGTCAATCACAGTATCCACGCCCAAATGCAGACTGTAAATTGTCTTTTTGACTCTAAATGGGATAAATATTTACTGACGTTATAAATCAAATGAGAAGAAGAGTAATTTTCTCATAGACTTCTATATAAAATTGCTTCTTTTTTTTTTTGTTCAACCTGTGTAGTCGCCCTCTGCTGGTCATTCAAGAGAAGACAGTTTTCAAACCTTGATTCATACAGCAAATGATATTTACGCACATATCAAATGACTATTCACCGACACTGGTTATGTGCGTGCCACTGTAAACAGGAAGAGAATGTCCAAACTAAAACATGTTTCTGTGGCTGTTGCCTCATCAGTGGTTCGTGTGATTAACATTTGTAGAACCGTCATTACAGTTAGATGAATCGTTTCATTTAGAATATAAGTAAAAGGTGCCCAAATAATGTGAACTTCAGTCCATCTATTTTTTTGTTTGTTTATAGTTTTATTTCCTGTCTTTATTTGTCTGGTTTGTTGATAAGCTCATTACATCTCCTTGTCTTTCTCCCTCTCAGATGCGTTCACGTTCCTTTCCTTGCTTCCTGTGTGTATTTTTTGTGTTTTGACCTTCTCGCCTGCTTGTTGTGGATTTTGGATTCTTGCCTCTGCCTCCTGGATTTGTTTCCGAGTCTTGGAGCTTCCTTTACTGCTTCACCTTCCCCGAGGCCTTGTCTTCACTTTGAAATAAATCACTAAACCGCATTTTGCTTTTCCTCAGCAAGTACATGTGGGTCTGTTCTCAGAGATGTTGTCTACCTTGCACCAGTTGTTACAATCTGATTTCACAACTGACCTTTACATCATGTTTGAGTTTGAAATGTAACAGGGTCACTGTTCTCTGAAAGGTGCCTTGTCATTTTTGTCTTAGGTGAGTTTGGCGAGGTGTACAAAGGCCGCCTGAAGCCCGTTGGGAAAAAGGAAATATCCGTGGCCATCAAGACCCTGAAGGTGGGCTACTCCGAGAGGCAGAGGCGGGACTTCCTGTCCGAGGCGTCAATCATGGGCCAGTTTGACCAACCGAACATCATCAGACTTGAGGGCGTGGTCACCAAGAGCGGCCCACGATGATCATCACGGAGATGATGGAGAACGGAGCTCTGGACTCGTTTCTCCGGGTAAATAACAAATCCACACAAGCACACTCGGTGAACTCCTGCACTTTATATCATATTACATATATCACAGGCTGTGATTGGTCCGACCTGTCTTCAGGTGCCAGGTCAGACGGACAGACACAAGCTCACAGTGTTCAGGCCAAACAGTCGAACTCATTCTGGAGATTTCTATCCAATCACCTGGTCGTCATCAGATGGAATTTCCGCAGTTGCCATGGAAATGTAGATGTTAAGATACTTGTCATGATTCCGAAGCACCTTCCGAAATACCTAAAAAATAGTATTTGACAAAACAGTCTCAACTTAAAGCCCCTTGAAAATCCCACCATACCATTAAATATTCATGAACAGATAAGCAACAATCAAATGTAAAAACAAAACCCTTCAGATGTTCGACTTCAAACCAGCAGGAACAGACAGAGTCTCAGAAGTGAAGCGACAAAAAAAAAAAAAGTGTCAGTGTGATCACGAAGGACCCATCAGTCATCGTGAGAAGCCGACTGAGGAAATGTGTCTTCATTAGTTAAGGTCCACGTTCTCGCTTTCAATCATATCACAAGGTCCTCGATGGCAGAAATGCCTCCTTTAAAAAAAAAAAAAAAAGGCTGCACCTCCAAAAATAACACAAAAACACTGACGGGATGAAGAACAACATGCACGTCCTGCAATATGTGTACAGGAGACGATATCTTACAGGAGTCAGACGTCAGAAATGTCTGTGAGATAGATAACGGATTCCAGCAAAGAGGAAAAAAACAAACAAGATTGAAATAGAAAACTGTGAGATCTTAAAATGAATTGAGGTTAACGTGGACATTTTCCTTTATGAAATAACCACAGCAAGCAAACCAAGGATCGAAGCTTATTCGCTCAAAGTTTTACGACAAAAAGCACATGGCAACGCATTTTAAGATAATACATACAGTGAATAAGTTATAAACCATTGGTGGTTAAACTTTAATGCTATTTTTCTTTCACTCCTGACCAGATGATTGATCCGTGTGACAGGTCAAACGCTTCAGAACAAACTGATCAATGGATGCTGAGTTGAGATTATTTTGTCCTATGACCATTTTTGAAACATATTGTTTACAGCACGTAGCACATTTTATCACTAGTTAAAGCAACAGTATGCCATTTTTATTGATCAACAGCGCCCCCTGTAGCCACACGTGTGGATTCATTCTGCTGGGCTCCATGTGATGAGGTTGCTTTCATGTAGAGACCAAACAAAGTCTATCAATGTATTGAGTGGCGCTCTGGCTGTGTGGACCCACTCACTGAACTGAAACCACCAAATCCACCAGACTCTGTTCAGACTTCTTCATAATTCAAAGTTTTCCTGCTGAATATTAGAGATAAACTCTGGTTTTTAATGACTTCTGAGTCTTTTGAACTGATCTACAGTTCAGTTTTACTCTTCATCTTCCTGGAGCCGATTCTGACAGTGGAATCTGTGACTCTCGGTCAGTTCCAAACTTCTCACAGGAGATCGAACCCACTCACGTTCAGGGTGAGGAGTGGGAGTGAACGAGGAAACATCCTCCACAGTCTAAGTCATCGAACCACAAAAGCTGGGGTTATCATAAGTTTGAGGTGGTTGTCAAGCTGCAGAATGAAACGATCAGATGATGAGACACTAAACCTCCAAAGTGACCAAAACTTTAACGACGAAGTTTCCAGAGAAACAAAGACAGAAACCACCTCCTGCTCTTCTCTCTCCTCTCTTTCCTTCCTGCTCCTTCCTTCCTCCTCATCCCGTCTGTCTGTCCGCACCTTTGATCGTGCCCTCCCTTTTCGAGGCGCCTCTAAAAACAGAAAGAGACGCTCTTTGATGTTCTGTTCTCACAGCGTGACCCCTTTTGACTCCGAAATCGTCCGCTGACTCATACACGCGTGTACACACACACACCACACACACACACACACACACACCACACACACACACACACACACACACACACACAAACACAAGGATCGATCTCGCTGGTGTTGCTGTCCTAGCGTGACCATCTTGCAGGCACCAGACCCTGAGGATCAATGCGGCTGTGTGTTTGTGTACACCTTCAAGGTTCTGCCTGCAGAGGATTAGGCCAGAGGAGCATCAAAGACACGGTTTGATGCACAAAGTGAATTAATAGACACACACACACACACACACACCTTCGACTGCAACTGTGTCAGGGATGTTAGTGATGTTTATAAGAAACAGTCCGGCCCCAAGGTGAAAAACACAAAAAAAAGGCAAATGTTTTTGGCTCAACAACAGAGACGCAGCTCTCGTCAACTTCGCTCGTACACACGGAGGAAATGCTTGTAAAAATGAGATTTAAGCTTTGGCCTAATTAAAATTAATGATTTTAATTAGTCTCACACTCTCATGTTAAACTGGAACACATACCGAAAGGCAGTATTGCAATTGTAGCATCAGAGAAATATATCTTAAGGACATGAAACCAATCGGCCAACATCATCCGAGGCTTCCCGACATGGAATCTTTACTGGTTTAATATACTACACCTTAAAAGATCTTTGGTTAAATGTGCTGTTCTTCAAAAGGAAAAACAACATAAGTAATCCAGCTTTCTTAACTTAATGATATCAACTGATTAATAATATCTTCTACTCATAAACTATATGAACGGTGCACGATGCAACGGCCTCTGAGCTAAAACTGCATTTTTCTCCCTTTTGTCTTCCGCATATTCAAACACTAACTCTGGAGGTAACAGTGAAACAAAAAATAATCCTAATAAATATGACCTTATATCAACAAGATTAAATGAATGTGATAAGATAAAACAAATAAACGTGAAAACATTGAGCTTGGAAAACAAATCAATTATACCACACATTTGCATTAATTCGTTATTTTAATGCAGCATTCAGAAAAATAACACTTTCCGACAACAGGTTGAATTGTGTTTTTTATGGACTGAAGTAAATACTGTTTTGGCCTCACATTGAACATTTGACCCCTTCACCGTGAAGAAACAGGATATGACATCGAGGCACCTTTTCAAGAACATGCTTTTATTTTGAAACTACATCAAAACACAATAATTGGCCATAGTGCTAAAACATGCCTGAAGTTACAAGAGAAGTGAAAAGTGTGGACTCGGACTATTCTGATTGGTTGGTTTGTAGACATGAGCTATCACAACATTCACTCTGAGAGATCGGCCGTTCGCGCACGTGTCTGCGATCTCGTGCGACCATTTTCCCATATTTCTCTCATGATCGTCAACTTTTGTCTTCGGCAGCTCAAAAACACACACTGTAAAAGGCCATAACACTAACTCAAGATCAATGGCCTGGAAAATAGAGAATTGAATCGTAAAGAAGTTGGGAGTTAAAAACCATTAAAAATGACATTTCCACAGATAGGAATGATCCGAGTGGGTTTTATCATTCTTACATCCGTGTTTTCCGTCTCTGTAAGAAAGTCCAGCCTCATTCCTAAGTGGGAAAAGGAACTTCTTGTTTGTTGTAGATCCAGTTGTGACATTTTCTGTGAACAATCTTTTTTTTATAAGCTCGACTCTTTTAAATAAGAAGCGTGAAAAGGTTTGATAACGGAAAATATAAATCCTCCTGGTGGTTTGTGTTTTTTTTTTGCAGCAGAATGATGGCCAGTTCTCAGTGATCCAGCTGGTTGGTATGCTGAGGGGCATCGCGTCTGGAATGAGGTATACACACAGACACACACACACACACACACACACACACACACACACACACACACACGCACACACACATATTAGATCCTATCTGTGTTTTATTCAGTATCTGGCTGTGAAAACACACAACCATGTTCATATTCACAAACATTTAATCCGATTCCTCTTTTATTGACGGCATCTGGCAGTGCACACACACACACACACACACACACACACACACACACACACACACACACACACACACACACACAGACTAAATCCCATTTTCTTTTGATAGTAGCCCAGGTAGCTGGGAGCAGATAACACACACATTCACACAATAAATCCTGTTGATGTGAACAGGTACCTGGCGGAGATGAGCTATGTTCACCGGGACCTGGCAGCTCGAAACATCTTGGTTAACAGTAACCTGGTGTGTAAGGTGTCCGACTTTGGCCTCTCACGCTATCTGGAGGAAGACACCTCTGACCCCACCTACACCAGCTCACTGGTAAGGACACACACACACACACACACAGACACACACATGGGACAGGCGTGCACGAATAAACACACCCTCAAGAGGATACAGATGCTGCCATCTTACCGTGGCCAAAAGGATGGCAAACTGCCTTCTTGTCTCCATGGAGATGACCAGGAGGCTGGACCTTGTGAAACTATGATGCCTGGTACTCGTGAGATAATGCAACTGATGGAGGAGGCCAGGTGTATGACCTATACTGCAGACAGCCACTAGGGGGCGATTGAGATGATTTGGCTTCAGTTTTCGGGAGCTGTCATGCCGTCCATCTTTATTTACTGTCTAGCTAGTAGGACAATACACACATTGTCCTGATGGTGGTGCCGGAGAGGGAAGAAGGTGACTCCGATGTCACACTCAGTTCTTCAGCCTCAGCTGTGCTATTTAACAGATGCTAATGTTAGCATGTGAACAGTTGAGAGGCATGAAACTTTATACCCTGAATACTTACAGACATGCAGGTTAGCTCCGGCTAATTGGCGACATCTAAATTGGGGACTCTTGGTGTGATTGTGAGTGTGAATGGTTGTCGCCGTATCTCAGCCCGGTGATGGACCGGGGATCCGTCCGCTGTGTTCACCGACTGTCGCACGATATCACCTGGGATTGTCCTCCACCTCATGACCTCAGAAGGATTAACAGTATAGATGGATGGATGATTCCCTCGTGCCCCGTGGACAGTTAAACGTCGTCCTTCACTCAGTCATTAGTTTTATTGATATGTTGCCAAGTGTTGGGATCGTGTAAATCATCGTGTAAAAAGTCAGAGGGACTGGTTCACTTCATCACACCTGCTTGTCGGATGGTTGAAGAGCTTCTGTGACCTCCATGTTTCTGATGTCCGCTTGTAAGGAGTCAGAGGATTTTCTAAAACTAACAATCCAACATTCACACCCACTTCTCATCATCACTAAGACAAGGATTCATCCTCTGAGGACCAGGAATGCCTGAGAGAAATTGAATGGGAATCCATCACTACATTTTAGACCGACTGAAGGATCGGTCATTACCTTAAGAGCCACCATCTGTTAGGAGGCCGCTCATGATATTTAATTTAAATTTAGTGTAAAAGATTACGGTTTACAAAGATAATATATTCAAGCCAAAGCAACATGAAAATATATTTATGTGTATAATCTTAAAGCCTCAAAGTACTGTGCAGTAACTATCATATTTATCATTGCAGTTGAATTCACTGAGCAATATTCATACTATACTAATTATACTTTACTGCTGCTGTATTCTCTTTGCACCCGTGGGTACCTCAACTTGTGTTTACTTCAATTTTATAAAATAACTTTATTTCATACTTGTTTTGCTTATATTTAGATTTTGCTGTATGGTTGCTTGTTTTTTACGTTTTTTAATATCCTCCTGTGTAAATCTTTATAAGAGGCACAAATTAATTTGAGGATGCATTTTAGTAATTCTTGCGCCATGACAACAGAGTTCTTGAATGAAGCAGTATTTCCCATTCTCCTAGACTATAAAATCAGCAGCCGTGAGGACGAGGCTTTTGTTCAGCCACTGCTTTGTCTTCATTATAAAAGACAAGAAATATAAAAGAGCCGTAAGTGGAGCAGGTGTGTTTATCCATCTCACTGAGATATCGCCATCTGCTGCTTCCTCTTTGTGGGAATAAAGATCCTGTAGAAGAATCGATCATATCCAGCATTATCTTTTAAACCTTAAAGACTGTATGTGATGCTACAGTGCAGCGGGTGACTCGTGGATAATGTGCATGACATCAAGCGTGGACTCGTTTCTCATCCCTGTGTCTGCTGTAGATTGGATGACTGTTACATTAATAGTCCAATCCTCACCTTGGTATTTATGACGGAGCATGGCAGATATATGAGCTGCCTGTGGCCTCTCTTTAAAAACATGTGCTGCATGTGTATGCACGTGAGGAGCGAAACCATAAAAACACCAAATATATAATTTTCTCTTTCCTCCCCTCCTTTCTCTCTCTCTCTCTCTCTCTCTTTCCCTCAGGGCGGTAAAATCCCAGTGCGCTGGACGGCTCCGGAGGCGATCGCCTACAGGAAGTTCACGTCCGCCTCAGATGTGTGGAGTTATGGGATCGTCACCTGGGAGGTGATGGCATACGGAGAGAGACCCTACTGGGACATGAGCAACCAAGATGTAAGTCACTGTGTGTGTGTGTGTGTGTGTGTGTGTGTGTGTGTGTGTGTGTGTGTGTGTGTGTGTGTGTGTGTGTGTGTGTGTGTGTGTGTGTGTGTGTGTGTGTGTGTGTGTGTGTGTGTGTGTGTGTGTGTGTGTGTGTGTGTGTGTGTGTGTGTGTGTGTGTGTGTGATAAAGAAGCGAGAGGGGCTGACATTGATGTTTTATTTCCACTGTAGTTGTGTTGGATTGTGTACATTTACCTTTTTTTCATTAGTTGTCATTCTAAAGTATGCTAGTGTGTGTGTGTGTGGGGGGGGGGGGAGGGGTTGTAGGTGTGATTTGTTTTTGTTTCCTCTGCCGTCTCTCGCAGCAGGGAGTCGGCATGTCGGAAAAACACACGGAAAATGAGGACATCAATTTTAAGTGTCACAGAAGTGTTTGTTCCCATCAGACCAAAAGGCATCATTTCATTTCCCTGACAACTTTATTCCAATTACCTGCACAGTGTGATCAATTTGCTGTCACGTCTGTAACTTTTTATTTGATGCTGGCATAGGGGGTGGGTGTGGGTTAGGATCTATCTACTTCAAGCCTTCCCCCAATACTGCTTTTTATTTTTATATATAAATTAACATTCCTGAGTAGCACATTAAACAAATCACTGTCATGGACTTTTTCTTTGCAGTCGTTTGCCTGCAGCCTCCAAATCATGAAAATCCACCCAGTGTCAAACTAAACTAAAAGTATGAATCTATGAACAGCAGTTTAAGTGATGATCACCAATAACATTAACCCCTGTTTTAACACAAGTCTTTTAACACCAGGCTACAAAGATGTAAAATACAAGCTGGGGAATCGTGAAGTTTGCATTTCCCCTCTTGTATGTGGTGGAGTTTGCTCAAGGTTTCGACAGAATCCTTGTGTTTTCACCTTTGCGTGACTTTGTAATCATGGTTAATGGATATAGGTGTTTTCAAGCGCCGGGGATCGAACCACTGACCCTCTGGTTAGTGGACAACCCGCTCCATTAGATAGTCAGTAGATGGCACTTACTTACAGCACTTTGTAGTTTGGCTTTCTTGAAGAAATTGTACTTCTTGATTCTTGTTGTTCTGGGTTTGTACCCTCATTGGCTGAAGGCACTTATTGTAAGTCGCTTTGGATAAAAGCGTCGGCTTAATGAAATGTTATGTGATGTGTAACCATAGACTGAGACAGAGAAAAAATCAAAGTCACTTATAAGGTGATTTAAACAAAACCCTCTGTGGACATAAAGAATAATTAAACAACTCGTCCTCGTGGCTCTGAACAAACTGTTTTTGTTTTGGATCATGCTCATTATGTGTAATTACTCTTATGAACATTTAGTTTGCGCTGCCATTGGGTGCACGTGTGTGTTTGTTGCACAGCGCTGCAGCACGTGACGGGCGTTTCCCCCCCGACCATCGCTCTCAGGCGTAGATAGAGATCTGTCTTTTGGATTGGAGCAGAACCAGTAGCAGCAGCAGCCTTTTGGTAATTTAACCCTGGGATGGGTCTTTGTAGGCATCTCATTGTTTATGTGTAGTGAAATTACAATTTTTTTTTTTAAGACTAGGAATAATCACCTTTTTTTTTTTTTTAAACAACCATGCACAATTCTCTGCTGCTGTTGTGTTAACACGACGTTAAAGCCACTCTCTCATCCGTCCTGTGGGCTGAGCATTTCATTTTAAACCTAAAGGGGATCACGTACATGAAAGAGGAGGTTCCAGCACGGCTGACGTTTTTATTTTTAAGGTTTTGTGTTTCTAAGAAGTAATGCGATACACAGATTATAGTTAGTTTTGGCACTAAGACCCCACTTCAAAGCGCAGAGGCTCTAAATCCCAAATCTTGCTTTTCTAAAACTAAATGTCTAAAGTCTGTGACACGGAGAGAGGAGCCTGGGACTTTAACTTTCAGCTTAAAAAATATATTTGTCTTTTTGTTGCCGCAGAAAAAAATTCGCCAAAGCACCAGCGAGTGACTTCATTTCTATTTACCACCCAGAGAACTTGCTGGAGTAAAAGTCTGAGAGGAATAATTTTCGATGTTGTCTGCCTCACTTCAGAAATGTTTAACCTCCTCCAGACCTCATTAACTTACACGTGGAGTTTCCTCAGTCTGGTTACTTATCGCCCTGATGAGGAGTTAATCAGCTGCGAGATCCTCTTTCCAACACGTTTGAAGGGAAAGACACAGTTTTTCTCTGCTAAGAACCATCTCCCTGTTTTACATTCAGACCTTCTTCCACCTCTTCCCCCTTAGTTCACACTTTCCTCGTCTCTCACCCCCCCCCCCCCCTGCTGTCGCTCCTTAGCTCCACCCGGCTCACTCCCCCACCGACGCTCCAGAGGAGTAGAAGCAGCCTATGCAGCAGTAATGGCAGATAGACGGTATAATGACAGAGACAGTTTTATAATGGCACAATGTATAATGATGGAGAGAGAGAGTGTGTGTGTGTGTGTGTGTGTGTGTGTGTGTGTGTGTGTGTGTGTGTGTGTGTGTGTGTGTGTGTGTGTGTGTGTGTGTGTGTGTGTGTGTGTGTGTGTGTGTGTGTGTGTGTGTGTGTGTGTGCGTTGCTACTATAGCTAACGAGGATCTGTTGGGGGCATTAACTATGCATGAACCTGACACCCTGAACTCACACATGCTACACACACGCACACACATGCAAGTAGACGTGTAAGGGCACACACACACACACACACACACACACACACACACACACACACACCTCGCTCGCTCACACACAATTTCAAAGAACATGGAACGGGGAAACTGTCAGCGGAGCCGCCACAGGTGCTCTGTTCGACATGAATTAATCATGAAAGAGACCTGTGATGTTTCGTGCACTCGCTGCTATTGTGATTGACAGCGGTGCTTAGCGAGAACTTATGTGGCACAAAGCCTGAGAAGTGTGTCGGGGTCAGGTAGAGTTCACTCTTTGCGAGCAGACAAAATCCCCGGCACTGCGGGAAGAAGCACAGCAACCCCCCCCCCCCACCCCCAACCCAGCTAACCGTCAAATAGGCTTACACGTGCACTTACTCGGTCGCACAAGTTTAAAATTTCACGAGAAGTGGCGAGCGCTTTCACCCAGTACCAAAAACTCAAATACGCAGTACAGTGAGTTTTGGATTCTTGAATCTCAAAGCAAAAGGGGGAAGTTGAGATGAGTTTTAGGTCAACGGGGGGGGGGGGGGGGGGGGGGGTTGACAAGGGATGGTGGGAAAACAAGGTCATAAACTGAAGCAGTCAGGATATGGAGACAAAAGGCTGGAATGCTTTGGCAGAAAGGAATCTGGCTGCAGCCACAGCGCATGCCGGTGAACCAGGAAGGATGATGAGGAGCAGGTGTGCAGGGGGACGTGGAGGTCAGGTGATGAAGGGATGACGGAGGCTCACGCTGTTTATAAAGATGAACGTAGATGCTGGGTCGGGAAAATGAAGCCAATGGTGAAGGGCCTGAAACCTGTATTCTCCCAAATGACCAGCAGAAGGTGAAATAAGTTATTTCTCTGTGGAATTCTCTGAGAAAATGACTTCTCGCTTGATTTACAACGTCAGAAAACATTTTTATAAGGACGTTATTATCTCAATCTGTATTTTCACATCTTCAATACCGCATGATGTTCATTTTTGGGGCGTCGATATCGTGTGTGATTGACAGCTGTGGGTGGTAGCGGCGTGTCCTTGAGCTCTCAGCTAGGCTCCGCCCCTGCTACTCCAAATATGGTTACGTCTAGTTTCAATAAACCCAAGATGGCCAATGGTGACGTAACGCTGTTTCCAACGATGTTCAAACCCAAAGAAACCCCCAATTTCATTCAAGGTAACCGGACGCCTTTGATTTTATTTTATTTGCATAATAATAAATACATTAGCTCATCTGTGAACATGGTTTGAGTCCCACGATCCCACGCTGCTTCGTGACATCATCAAACTATGTCTTGTTTTACTGGTTAGATTGAGAGACCCCTAGTGGCTGTCGTTACATACCGTACGTCTCAATCTACAATAATTACAAAAACAATGGCGTCCTCCAATCAGGACTCAGCCACACCACAGCACTGAGACTCATAATTTCTTTTATTATCCTTTCTTACATTTAACTGAACTGTTGTAGTTGCTCACGTTATGCGCTCAGTACAGCACAAGCCACTGAAGTCAGATGTATTGTCTTCTCATGCTGTGAAGAATATCTTTGCCTGAATGTCATTTCCATTACGGCTCCTTGAAACTTCCACCGAAAAGCTTTCTGTGTCATTTTTGCCACATATTGTATCGTACATCTGGAATATCAATATAAAAGTATGGTGTTGGGTTCGTGGCGATTTAAGTGGAGGGCGAAAAGACGGATGTGGGATGTGTGAAAAAAGTGGAGATACAGTCTGAAAGCTTTTTCACACATAGACCGTGTTAAGTTCTGCTATTGGAGCCAAATCACACCACAGCAAAATGTGAGCTTTAACTATTGCAACCATCACAATTAGAGTCGCAGACGTGTAAAAAAAGTGTTTTCATATTCCCGACACCGGGGCAGAATAATTGGAGACAATAATCCTTGAACTTAATATATCCTCTCTTTGATTATTTTTGCTGGTACGTGACGAGGAAGCTACTTACTCTTTCACTGGAAGGAGTTTTTGAATTCTGTGATGTTCAGGATAATTACACCCAAAGGTATGCTGCCATATTTAGCACCAGCCTCTCTGAAATACAGGAGTTCTTGTTTCCACAGGAAGGAAATAAATGGAAAGATCAGTACCTGCGCTGGCACGATGAAATCAGAAGCTCCTCTGTACAGCTACCTGCCTTCACATCAGAGTCGGCTGCAGGCGTCACCGCTGCTTTAGCAATGAATATCTGGATCCACTGATTGACGGCACGCTGCGTCAGGAGGACGCTCTCAGATGCAAATTCTGTAAAGAAATAAACACCTGTCTTATCAGCCACCATCTCAAAGGGGCCGTACCCGAGCAGCGAGCTGTGTTCCTGCCGCACTCAGGGATACATGAGTTAACCTCGATTTGGGGCGACCGAGCGAACCCCCTCAGTGACATAAAACACACTTTGTACTCTGTCATGGAAACTGCTGTGGCCGGGAAATATCCCAGGCTGGAAGTATTTGTTTCGCTATCATGCTGCAAATACATTACATTACACTACGGCCACGGATGATTCCAATGTATTCATGCCTCCCTGTGCTCTGCTTCCTGATTCAACAACATCGGTGACGAGGTGTGGATGGAGGCAGACGTCCCTTTATGTGTGAATAGAGGGTTGTATTCAGCTGTGGTTCTCCGGGATGTAGCCTGCTACACCCACACTAAATATTTCAGTTGTAAAACCCATCACGTCTGCTACGTTTACGCCCGGTGTCTAATACTACTCCAGAATTTCAGTGTTTCTGAGACAGAGAACCTTTGAAACGCTGCCTTCAAATCTTCCCCACTTTCTCCTAAAACAACTCAAATGTGTCCAATCAAAGAAAAAGTATTAAAAAAAAAACCTGTGACATTTGGAAATAATGATGCCGTGTCCAGCATTCGCTCCCTGGTTGGGTCTTATCAGACAGTCGGTGATGTACGGGGGGGGCCGACAGAGCTCAGCACGCTGCAAATACAGAAAACAACTTTATCAATTTGACAACACAACGAGCTGCAAAAAGTCACAACACGTGCAAATACAGAAACACGCTGCTGAACCTGTCTGTAGCTCGATGCTCTGTGAAGTTACTGAAGTCTGCTACTCATCAAAGCGTCGTTAACACAGTCAGTAAAACTTCGACCTCATCGTCGTGTCGAGCAAAGAAATTCCTGTTTTTTCTCGTCACCGTTGCTGTTTTTCGTCGATTGTATTTGATGTAACCAAGCAACCAAGTGCAGAGTATAGCCTGCTTCCTGTTTACACAGTTGCACACGTGCTCAGTGTAGTTGATAATCATGAAATATAAATTTGATTGATTAAAACATATTAGTGTGGAGGCGGCCTCACTCACTCACTCACTATGTAATGGCCACTTTAACACAACACTGCATCATTTGATCAAACCCCACTTTCACATCTCAAATCAATGAACACTTCTGTCACATAATGGAAGCTAAAGATTTCATTCGTGGGCATCGGAGCAAGTTGTAAGAACGAAAACATAAATAGATCAATCAATCCTCTGTTTTAATCCCCTTTCCTCTCCCTCTGTGTCCCAGGTGATAAACGCCATCGAGCAGGACTTCAGGCTGCCGGCGCCGATGGACTGCCCGGTCGTGATGCACCAGCTGATGCTGGACTGTTGGCAGAAGGACAGGAACGCTCGGCCAAAGTTCCCCGATATTGTCAGCATGTTGGACAAGATGATACGCAACCCTGCCTCTCTCAAAGCCGGCACCAACAACATGGCCCCTGGGTGAGCAGAGATACACGAGCACATTTACATACGCAAACACTCCTCGATACGCTGGTGTTTGAGCTCTTCATCTCCGCTCCCTCCAGTCCGTCCCATCATCCCCTGTTGGACCGCGGAGCTCCGGACCTGAGCAGGCTGAGCTCGGTGGAGGACTGGCTGGCTGCGCTGAAGATGACCCAGTATCGCGACTCCTTCCTGGGCTCCGGCTTCACGTCTTTGCCGCTCGTCACACAAATCACAGCTGAGTAAGTCGACTCATTACAGTGTCTCTCTCTCTCTCTCTCTCGCTCAACTGCCAAGTCGGCGTCTTGTTAGTTGGATGAGTGGCAGGGCAGCTGGTTGGCTGACGGATCGGGTCCATGCGTACCGTCTGTCTGTGTCTCATCCTTTCTTCCTCTTTATGCCTTCACGCCAGCGACAGCCACGGCAGGAGGAGTCTGTCAATTCTTGTGGATGTATATATCCCAGTGACGCCCGATGGGAATCACTTCAAAGTCCGTTCAAACGGTCAATTGGACTCGAGGATTAAAGCTGAGTCTCAATTCAGGGGCGGCCTCCTTCAGCAGCTGCACACAAAGACGTCAGGTGGCCAGGTTTTCCCCATTTTGAAGGCTCCTTCAAATGCCTCCTTCCTTTTTTTTTTACCAATGATCCCAAGGGTGAATCCTTCTCGGGCCGACCTATCCCACGGTTTATTGCGAGCCACTGACGAAGAGCGAGACGCGAACAGGAAATCCTGCGTAGACCAGAACCGTCTCCTTTCAGTTTGCTCTCTGAAGTCTACAGCTTCAATTTATTGGATTTTGATGACTCAAAACTCACACAGCACATTTCTTAAGAGTCCATGAGCCGAATTCGACAAAATCTCACACAATTGTTCGATAAAGATAAAAATGATAAGGTAATGACATTTCATATCCCCTAGGTCAATTGAACTGGGATAAACACTTCACCACAGACAGTAATTCTGGTTAAATCGTGGTGTAAAAAATGCTGTGATCACGATTATTAAAGATCAATATTTCACTGTGAAATAACCAGCGACAAATAGTCTGATCTGTACACAAATGAAACCACCGTCATCTGAGCGGTATCAGCAGTTCTGCTCTTTCTGAAATCAAGGACCATCTTTCCCACAGTCTCCAGAGTCCAGGTACGTTCTCTCAGAACCTCACACGTCTGTTGTTCTGCCTGATGGTGTCTCGTCTTTCAGATAATCATGTTAGAAAGGAGTTTTTCATGTTATTGAAGTCCCAACACCATCTGTCACGGTGGCAAATTCGGCGAGTTTAAGCCTCGTTTACTCAGCAATTAATGTGCTTTTGTCGAAAAGCTATTTCAGTAAATGGTTTGATCGCTATTTTTCTTGGCTGAACAAACCTTCACGGGAGGAAAATACCGCAGCAGCGTGCGGTTTGACTCTCCGGATACAGAACGGCCGTTAGCCCCGACCTCCAAACTCCCGGGTCAGTAAATAGTCCACCAGAGGCTCCTGTCACCACCTCTGACTAAAGGCACCCGCGACAGACCCGGAGTCGGTCCCCACTGCTCCCCACTCGTTAGAATGGGTCAAACACAGAGGATTAATTCCTCCACTGGGATTAATAAAGTCGACTTTAACATAGTGCCCATGTGGAGACGGCAGATAAGAGCGGGTGTGAGGTGGGGAAATTGATGTCGGACCCTTTTCATGCAGAATGCACCACTTCTTGGGGGGGGGGGGGGATTTTGGCATGAGGACAATTACCACTTTTAAATAGTTTTCTTTGCAAACACAAATTCAATGTGGGTGTTTTTTTTTTGTGTGACAAATGTAAGCCCACATCAGATCCTGTGAAAAGTTATGTGCCCACACGGACCACATTTGACTTTGTGAGGAATGCACGGACGTTCTGTATCGTCGCTGAGCTTGGAAGCAAATTTCCCCAGATGCCAAATCAGATCAGTAAAATAAAATGAATGATGTGAAGCATATGTCTGTTCCTCCAGTTGGAGGAATATACCTTTTTAGATTGACAGTTTAAAACCATATATAATAATGTGAGATGTATATTTTATTAGAAAGACGACACAAAGGGCTACGATAAACAGCTTATCTCACAATACTCAATACAACACAACATCTCTAGAGCGCTTTGAGAGAATCCTTTCAAATTTGTCACAAATGTTCACGTGGACTCACGGATGAACCGATTCGATTTGGGTGATCGGATGTTCAAGGTCACGGTAACCACGCTAAATACACATGTTTTGGGCTTCTCGAACATGATATCTCAAGTTCGCCTTCAGGGAATTTCTTCACATTGTGACCCTCATGTCTGTTTTTGCGTTCCTTCAGAGATCTCCAGAGAATCGGAGTGTCTCTCGCCGGACACCAGAAGAAGATCCTGACCAGCGTTCAGTCGATGAGGCGTCACGACGACGACGACGACGACGACCAGTCTCCCACTGAATCAGTGTAAACCACACAGGAGTGATGCACTGAGAGAATATTGTGACCGGTGCCCAGTCTGGAACAACCAGACTCTACACTCTGTCTTCACACTTTCAGTTTCCCCTGTGACTGGAGATTTGACATGTTTTTAAACGGCAGATCTCTTTTAATCGTCGGACCGAACCTCTTTCGGGCCACGTGGCTTCCTAACTTAAAAAAAAAAAGGAGGAAAGAGGATTTGGATTTCTTCAGTGACTACAGTTACATCCACTCCCATGAAGACTCTGTACATTTTAATGATGGAAATGAGACCATTTTTTACCGACATGTTTGATTCAAGGATGACCTGGCCTGTTTTTTTTATTGAAGGATAACCCACACAAAGACTGTGAGGAGACTGTGGTCAGGTGTTTATATGTTGGCGAGCAAACCGGACCGAGAAGCCTGACTCGCGCTCCACAAAGCTTCTTGACACGAGACCTTCCACAGGCCCTGATATCTTCTAGTCTGTTGTGTTTAGTTTGTTGGGGAAATTCGCCGCCGTTTGACAAGAGTCGGCGGTTTTAACGGCACATTTCCGAATCTCTCTTCATATTGAAGAGTCTGTACATCTTGTAACTTTGGGATATTTATTTCCTATTTGCTCGTTTTGCGTTCACGTCTGCCAACAGCATCGGACAATTAATTGTCACTGGAGTGTTTGTGAGTTCCCTGCGATTATCTCCCTCTGCCTGACTCATCACTGGAACCGACTTTCAAGTGCTTTCAAGTGCACACAAAAAAAATTGGGAAAACAGGTTTCATAGTGGGGTGTTTTTGTGTACTTTCCATGCAGCCATGAAAGGATAAACTCTTCCATGCAGAGAGCCAGAGATGCCTGTCCTACTTAAATACCCAGAGTCCTCAGAGCAAACTCCTGATGGATGATGTTTTACAATCAGCACTAATGCCCTTTGAGTAAAGCCAATTATGGATCAGAAAACAGCATCAAAATGGGGGAAATGTTGCACCACGGCGGCGTAACAACTTCCTTCCCTGGCGAGGAAGGAAGGCGGCCGCGTACTTAGAGGAAGAGAAGAAGAAGAGGAGGAGGACTGTGGGTATGGAGGCGTCACCAGCTGCTGAGACGCACCTGTTGCGGACGCAGAAAGCAAAATGTGTCGTCATCCGATAATAAATAAATTGTGATTTGGCTGCGGATCCCGACGCCGGCTGCCAGTTGAGCATTGAGCACACGAACAAACCAACGCTCGTGTTCTGTTCACGCATTGGAATCAAGTGTATGGCTGCTGTCCAGATGCTAATCATCGCTCTGCAGCAGACACACACACACACACACACACACACACACACACACACACACACACACACACACACACACACACACACACACACACACACACACACACACACACACACACCACACACACACACACACAACACAACCACACACACACACACACACACACACACACACACACACACACACACAGACACACACAACACACACACACACACACACACACACAGGCAGGCAGGCAGGGTCCCCGGTGTTAATTCGTCTGTATTTCTTTGTTATGCATCGGCTGCCGGACATGTCACCGTCTGTTTTGACAGTCACATTTCCCGACTGACAGCGCTGATTAAATTCCGTGGTGTCAGTTCGCGGATGAAACGACACGACGCGACCTATGCGTGTTTCTCATCTGCGCGCGACAACCTTTTCAACGCAAACCCCACAATGATTGATTCCTCAGACACGTCGGGGAGAAAAAGATGTTACGGCGCAAATACAAAATGCCGGAGGTCAAGAAGGAAACCAGCGGGGGTTATTTATCATGTGTTAATACTTCAAACGTGTTCGCCGGCTCATGAGGCTTCACGGAATATGATATAACGAAGGCCTGAGCTCACTGCAGGGCGCTCGGGGTGGAGCGGCAATGGGAGATCTCTTTTTATCTCAGCGTTGAGCAGATTACCAGCTGTGAAACAACAGCCGGCCCGTTCTGCCGCCGAAACCTCTGGTCATGCGTGTGCACCCACATCCAGAGGATTACCCGTCTGCAGCACTGATTGGATGTCATGATTCTGTTTGTCGTCCGCAGCGAGCCGTGCTCACAATGAGAGAAGTGGCAGCGTCGGGGTTGTTTGCTCTCATCGCGGCGTGTCCGACACAACGACGTGTTTGTGTGTTTGTGTGCCTCGCGCCGCTGATCTCGACTGCTGGGACGCCCCCAACGACTTTTATTTATGAAAGTTGTGACATTGAGAGGTCCGCAGTTATTTTAAACCCTCCAAGCGTTTCAGTTTTCCGCTTTTTTTCGCCCCCGAAAACGCCGGCATTGTGCCGCAATTGCATTTGTTGCCCCGGCGACGATAGCTTATTGAGAATTTTATCAGAAAGTATTGAGATCAACTGGGAGCGAGTCAGTGGCTCAGAGGCTTAATTCGTTGTAAATAGATGCCTCTGGAAGAAGAGTTCCAGCTCCGGCTCGGGGGGTTTAATAAAGAGTGAGATGAGTCGTGTGCCTAAAAGCTCATATTAACCACCACCTTAACAGATATGTCACGCACAGGAAGCAGGCGATCAACACAGAGATGAATCTTAATCCATTATGTAACATCTGCGGCTGAGTGTCTGTTCCTCGTCTCATACCGTGTTATTGTCTTCTGGTCTTTTTAACGAGGTTCGATGTGACTTCTCAGACGTTTCACGTCGTCAGTGTTTGTGAAAAGACGACAGGACGCACAGCACATCTTGTATTCACACGACGAACGAGCACAAATATTTACCACAGAGACAATATCTCAGGTATAGGCTGTCCACGCTGCTGCACTGGTTAAATCCTGCACTATAGAGATGAAGTGCTTTAAGAGTTGAGGGAGAAAAAGTGTTTTTGATGAGTTTTCTTAATTACGTCCACGTTAAGTCCAGCCTCAGCCCCTTAAGACACAGACACAGGTTTAGGTGATGAATCGTAGTCGGTGTTAACGAACGGTCAGATTATATCACTGCCGAACATTTCTGGTTAAAGGATGAATTCAATTTAAAGAGACAGGAGCTAAAACCGCAAAGTGTTTCAGACAGAGGCTGAAAAGAGGAGCTGCAGCAACGGACAGTTTGAGGAAACTGTTTTTTATAAGCATTAGAGCATGAAAACTTTTTAAGTAATAACACAAATTAAGATTATGAACCTGAATATGTTGAGTTGAATTCCCCAATTAAAGGAAAGCTCCACCTTAAAGAACCTTTTAGTTTTCTCAATGTTCATTAGGAGGTAATTTCTGTTTAGTGTTTCAGGACACTTGCCTCCATATCTATGACCATTTGTAAAAACCCTATTGTATTCTGGTCTGCTGGGGGTCATACTGTCGGAGGTAAAAGTGGCAGCAGCCAACAAAAGAGCTCAGTGTGTGATTCTGAGGGCCTGACACCAAAACCTGACATTTACTGCAGATGTTTCAGATATAGAAACTACATCCAGACTCCACCGTATCTGTGCTGGACATACATCAACACGATGTGGCATAATGTTTGGCCAATTAAACGCGGCAATGGGACAAATGGACCACTTTGATGCAAAACAGGCCCCGAAATGCAAGGTGCATCGGCGGCAGCTCCTCTGAGTGCTTTTGGGTGGATTGATCGTTTAATTGCAGTTATTTTCTGGAAGCTGGACCAACACGGCTATTCTCTCCTGTTGCTCTGCTGTAATAGATACCCGTAGGGGAGGCTGGAGATGAGAGGAGACGAGTTATGAAAAGAGGAGAAAAGTGAAAGGGAATAGGTAATGGAGGGGGCAAGAGGAGACGGGAAGGAAACAGAATAACAGAGAAAAGGGAGATGGGGGGGGCGGGGGCGAGAGGCAAAGCCTGACTCTGGTGTTTGAATAAAAATGAGGCTGGGGCGTGGAGACATTACTCTTTCTCTTTTTGTCTCTTTCTCCGTCTCCCTGCTCTCCCCAGCCGTCCTCTTTCTTCTTCTAATGCCCACAACCTCTCGGAGCGACTCGCTCTGCTTCCAGGCTGCGTTTCCACCGGCGCCTTCGACAGTGGCTTTTAAAGTCGAGCAATCTTTCTCTTTCAGACGCACAGTTTTCACAAACGTGCATCTCTGAAGTACATCGGGAAAGTTTCAGTTTCAAGACGATTCCTTTTTCTTATTTTACATTCACGCTGCTCCTCAAACTTACCTGAACTCCAACTTGACTTCTTGTCTTCCCTCTTGAAACTGACATTTTTCTGGATGGATTGTGATGTAATTGTGTTCATAGATTACTACTGATGTCGATGACTCCATTGACTCTTTCATCAGCGCCACCATGAGGCTAACTTGTTACGTTATGAGTGAAATGTCTCGATGCCTGTTGGATGTCATGTTCGCGTCACGGGGGGGGGGGCGCTTAGATTGTAAATAAAGATGGATGACGTGTCTCCGCTTCCTGCCGCTGTAGGAAAATGAAGCCAAAATATTCTGGATACGGGCGCCGCCATCTTGCGCTGGTGACGTGGTTTTGGAGCAGCAAGGAGGTGTGGCCTCAAGTCAGTCTCAGCTGTCAGTCATGATGTTTTTATATCGTCAAATAACTCGTTAAAACCAAACTTATCAGAAACAGGAACACTTGAAGGCACATTAGCATGAGATGAACTACCTAAATAAACCTTTGAGAAATATATATTTGATTTATAGTGTGGGACTTTTTAACTTTGTTCACATCTCATCTGCTCACATGGAAGGGGCGGGGTTTACTACCAATACCGCAGCCAGCCACCAGGGGGAGCCTTCACGTCGTCCATCTTTATATTCCGTCCACGTGCGACGTTTTAATCTTTCCTGTGATGTCACGATCAAATTAACATCTCATTTTGTCCAACACGTGCATGGTTTAACCAGATACCACCAAAGCAAAGACGTTACCTTGTTAAACATTAAGAAAGCATTGGCAATTATGAGTGATATCGACATTAGCATTTAGCTCAAACACAGCAGTGCTGAAGTATTATCTCTTGTTGGTCTCTACAAAAACATTACCGCAGTATTTTGTTGTTTTTGAGTTTTCTGAGGAGTTAAATCCCCAAAACTGTGAACACGAAGGTTTAAGAGCTCGGTCTTGTTTCTGTTTTTATTTTCAAATGTTAATTTATTGGCTTTTCTACGACGATACTTTTGTACGTAATGTTCGTTTCTCTTGAGAAAAGAAAACAGCTCATTAATCTGCTGTCGTCTGCCTTTCTGTTTATATGTGTTTGTAGTGCTCGTTCAGTCAGAGCATCCCACTGTAATGTATCATAACACTGTAATATAATGTAAGTATGCGCACGCCTGCGTGTGTGTGCGTGTGTGTGTGTGTGCTGTTCAGTGTACAGTAACTTGTTTGTACATTGTGCGTGTGTGAGTTTGTAGCCGTGAACTTTCTGAATATTACATTTACAATGCACTGTTTGTCAATAAAGAAGACAAATCAATCAAACCGATCAGCTTTGGTAGACGTGTCATTTTCAGTCAGGACATGGTTGAGCCACATCACTAATAATAACAACAACAACAACAACAAACAGAAGTCGTCTTTGTTCTTTGTGTGATGTTTTATGATATTCTCTTCGATAAAGGAGCTCAGAAGACTGAGAAAAGTAATTAAAAAAGGTTATTAAACTCCATAATGAGTTCTCTTATGCCAGCACACGGAAGTAATCACTCAGCGGAGCGAGAGTCTTTTCAGCGTGTGAGTGTGATTGTGACTCCTCATTGATGAACGGTGAAGTTTACAACCTGTGAGAAGGACTTTGAATGATACCGAGTGTTTTCCTCCTCACGGCGTTAGATTCATTCAATACAACTAAAGAA
Organism: Reinhardtius hippoglossoides; assembly: GCA_006182925.3. Taxonomy (NCBI): domain Eukaryota; kingdom Metazoa; phylum Chordata; class Actinopteri; order Pleuronectiformes; family Pleuronectidae; genus Reinhardtius; species Reinhardtius hippoglossoides. Next base: position 23,165,927 of record CM031683.1, on the reverse strand, counting down.
ATTACAAAAGATGCTAAAAGACACGAGGGTGAATTAAATCACATTAAAATCTAGATTCACTAATAAAAGGAAGTTCCTCGTAAACACGTCAGGAGAATGATCGACAAAATCCTGCAACTATGTGATGGTGAAATATATTTTATGACAATGAAGTGAAGCCTGTAAGAAAAACGTACTCAAAGAAATAAATTCGACGTATGTTCACTTGCTGAAGCTATAATGGGATCATCTCTTCTTCCAGGTTTTCTTTAAATAACTGGAATAATTAAATGTCTAATATGTAAGTATTCTACGCTGGAGCCAAACATTTGTTTATCCTGAGTAAATAGATTTCTGTCTATCTCTATATCCGGTTTTCTTCCGTATACATTCAAAAATTTATTACATTACTGTATCAAGCCTCACATGATCCATCCATATCTATGCCGCTACCCTTCTTGGGCGTTGCACTGGGAGCTGGAGCCGATCCCAGCTGACATATGGCGAGCGGTGGGACACACACAGGTCACCACATGTCGCAGGGCCAACGTACACAGAGGAACAACCATTCGCACTCACTAATAAATGGACAATTTAGAGTCTCCAGTTCTGAGAGAGTATCTGGAGAAAACAAATGCGACAGAACGACCCTGGCTGAACAGGGATTCGCACCAGGAAGATAGTTCCTGCGAGGCGCTAACAGTGCTAACCGCTGCGCCACCATGCCGCCCTGACTCACATCCCACCTCAAGAGAAACAAAGGAGCTGGGAGCTGTTTGCCACATCCTGTGTTTGGGGTGAATGGTCTGGATTTAGTCTTCACGGCACAGTTTTTGAAATTCACTCACACACAGTGCGTGTATGTGCAGCACATTCTCTATCTCGACTCCACACATCACTTGCACTCTGCTTGCACATTTTGAGATTCAGTATTTTGCCCCCGGGGGGAGAGACTGGGATCCAACTGTCAACCTTCTGGTCAGTGGACGACCCGCTCTCTCCCCCGAGCCACGGCTACCCGTGACTTTCTCAAGTTGAATTTACTCAAAGAAAACAATAGAAACTGTTGTGTTTGTTAACCCCTTTGTTTGGAGATCACAGGGACTATTGCACATTTTGATTTGGACTTTGAACGTATTGTTTCATATTATTTTATCATCTTTTTCCTTCCCGTCTTTGACCTGTTCCCTCCTCTGCTTCTCCCTGATGTGTTCCACCTGTGTCCAGTCATCTCTGTCTCCCCTGGGGTCTCAGTCTCCGTGTCTTCAGTCCTTCTTGTCACTTTTAACTCGACAGTGTTCCTGAGTTCTGCCGCCTGCATTGAGAGTTTTGGTTTCTTCCTTCCTGCAAAGATACAGACAGTAAGTTTCCTCTTTCCTTTAACACTCTCTACCTGGTCAGATCTCTTACAGTATTCATTTAATTTCATTTAATATCATCATCATGGTCTTTACATTTTCTTCCATGCATGTGATTGTTTAGCGAGCCACAGTAGTATCACAGCAGATTATTATAGATTCTCTTTCTATGTGGGGTTTGAGTGGAGTGGGACTCTGGGGTTCGTCTCTGTCAGCCCTGTGATACACTGGTGACCTGTCCAGAGTGAACCTCTCGCCCAAAGCCAGCTTGGGTTGTCTGGGTATAAATCCTCCTCACGTCCCGATAGCTATCAGTAAATAAAGATGGAAAATGGTCTGAAATAACAAAGACTGTCTGTGGCCCAGGCAGGACTGGAATAAACGTGAAAATAATCTCCTGGCTGCAAGACCGGAGTCGTCCGCCGGAGAGACGTACACCGCTGAAGCCGAGATGGTCAGAAGTCAGCGAGCGAGTCACAGAAAAGTCGTCTTCCAGCTGTTGCTAGTCAGAGCACGTTAATGGGGGGGGGGGGGGGGGGGGATGGAAAGGGGTGGGATGTAGCGGTTGCATTTTTTTAATCAAAGTGTGACCTGCTCTCGTGATCTTTTCCAGGATCACCAACCCTAGCTTTAAAGGATGACCGGTATAGATAATGGATGGATGACTAACTGACTAATGAAATTATAAACTTTTAAACTCCTGAACCACATTAGTCTAGTTTCAGTTTTAGCCTTGTAACCACTCATCTTTACTTTAAATGCCGTCTGTGTCTCGATTACACAGTCTCTGTAGAGTTGATGGAAACAGGCCAGTGGAGGTAAATGGACTTCATGTGTTATGAGTGGTGTCGTGTGGGTCGCCCCCCCCCCCCCCGCTTCAAGGGTTAATGGTTTTCGGTGGTAACAGACCGAAGCCTGGCCAGGCGTGTCGGTGGGGGGAGCACAACACCGGGCGCGGTGGCATGACTTCATCATGAGCCCAAAGAGAGAGTGACAGAAGGAGGTTGAGGGAAGAAGTCGGAGGAAGGAGGAGGCAAATGAAAGCCAACAGATCCTACGTGTGTGTGTGTGTGTGTGTGTGTGTGTGTGTGTGTGTGTGTGTGTGTGTGTGTCTGTGTGTGTGTTATTTGTGTGTGAGACACAGTGAGTCATCTCCACACGACCTCACCAGCACAAATCTGTCTTTCCTCTCCTCCCCCAACAAACTCCAGCTGGATAAATAATTGACGATCTTCTCTGACACTGGTCCACTGGTGTGAGGCGTTTTGCTCTGAGGTCTTCGTTCCTGAATTCTTAATTTGTCTTTCTCTCTTTCTGTCTCCGGCAGAACTCTCTGCAGGAAACAATGAACACTGAGTGGTTCTTTTTTTTTTTAAAGGAATGAGCGTCTATGTATTATTGAGCAGCAGCTATCTCTCTGCTCGGCTGCTGAAATAAATATGACACAGCACTGGAGAGATTTGCACATTTGAACGGAGCTCTCAGAGTTACACGTTTACCAGCGAAGACAAAACCGGGCCAAGACCGTCGTTCAAAGCAACTAGTAAATAATGTTTTTTGTTCTTCTTGTTGTTGTTGTTGTGGTTGTGCAGTATCACTTCACAACAACACAAGAGAGAACAAACTCGAGTGGCTGAAAGGAGAGAAACGTCTGTGTTGACAGCCCCATCTTTGTTTCCATGTTTTGGTTTCTCTTTGTTCAGACTCCAGCATGAAGTGTGCATACTGCACTCCCAGCTCACACTCGGGCTGCAGCTCACACTCGTGCTGCAGCTCACACTCGTGCTGCAGCTCACACTTTTCTGAATGTGACATGTTTTCCAACACTTGCAGAATTGATTGAGCCCAAAGGAAGTTCATTTTTTTGTTGGATGGTAAATGCATATTTTATAGTCGTGTGTAGTTTTTCTTTCCAATTCAAAACACATCATAGGGAATGTTGATATTCCCTCATCTCTGTCATTGAACCTTCTGCATTTACTGCAGTAGATTTCCAAGCCGCCCGTTTATCATCGGACCAGGGGCTCACTACACAGTCCTCTACACAGAAGGCACTATGTAGTAAAGTAGGGGTTAATGAATGAGCGGCTGATTTCAGACACGGCCCAGGTTTTTATCCAATGATGGACTTGACAATGACAAGTCTGGACTGTGGACTATCTGGGGATCAGGAGGTTAATCGGTTGTGGAGTTCCTGGATGTGGGAAAAAAAATCATCAGTGAAGAATTATTAGTCCAAAACCTTGTTTATGTGGCTGAAATAAAAAGAGAAACATGCTTTTCAAATGTGTGTGAGATCTGGATGAGCAGTTTCCACTACATGATGCCTGGTGGCAGATTTAATGAGCGGGGGGGGGGCTGCTCAGCTGAATGCGCTGGCAGAACAAACACTCCAGTATCGTTCATTAAATCCATAACACAAGTTCACGCTCACGTGAAAACACACGACAACCCGCGAGCCGTGACTAATAATTATCCCCCTGCATGTTCTGATCGATCATGTTGTTGACAACAGATGAAGGGGGGGGGGGGGGGGGGGGGCTGCACACACACACGTTTCAAATGGCAGACGCCAGAAAATTCCAACTCTGTGGGGGGTCAATCATGTGATGGACAAACCTCACGTCACAGTTTTAAAGCGTCACATTCACATTCCAGTGTGAACCTCTGGAGAAGGAAGTTCCAGAAACAACAACAACAACAACAACGCTGTAAATTCATGGTCACTGGACCCCGGCAGGAAGTGACCGGCGCTCCTGCCTTTCTCAGCTGTGAACTTCCACGGCGACGTCGGAGCTTAAATCACTCTTGACCTCATCACGTCTCGGTGAGACGGTAAAAAGTTCCGTCCGGTGATTTACAGCAGGGTCATGACTGAAGTGAAGGTACAAATGGAAGAAGAAGTAAAGTGGAGGTGCTGATATTTTGAGCTGTTATTTAATATCTTAAACTTGAACCTCTTTCATGCTCAGTTATGCAGATCCCCCCCCCCCCCCCCCCCCCCCCCCAGAAGCACAGTGGATTCAGTAAAGGCACAAAAAAAAAAGCTCAGAAATGACTTTTGGAAAATAATGAGGCACAAAATGTTCCACTGAAAGCAAATCAAAAACCTCGGTGCTACTTCTGGGCTGCTGCTTGTGCTGGAGTTGTGTCGCTGTATTGGTCCGTAAACGTCTCTGCAGTGTAAGTACCAATGGTGGAGTACATTGTGTCATTTGCAGTGTTACTCCTGACATTAAAGATCACAGAATTTTATTTTTATTTCGAGTTTTGGACTCCTGACATCAGTTCAGCTTGGTATGATAACGGCAAAGTGCTGCTGCCATTCTCAAGCCAGTTATCGCTGCAGAGAGGTGATTCTTCGGCCGATGAAACATAAAGAATTTTCCTGAAATTTCCCAGAGGGGCTTTATATGAGAACGCAAATGTCAGAGAGTCAGTTGTTTGGTACATTTCCCAAGTCAAATGTCTGAGTGAACCTACGTGAGGAAAATGTCTGCAGAAGTCACCACAAGCATTTGTGACGGTTTCAAACGGAAAAAGACAAATATCTCAGGATTAAAAAGAGGTTCCATACACGTAAAAGACAAATGTGTCAAAACACAACTGAATATTAGGACATTTTCCTACAAATTCCTACGCATCTCGTTATAGTAGCAATAAAACAGAAAAGGTTAGTAAATCTAATAAACCAAATGCTTTATTTGTCATGTGCCTCACCCCTACGCCAAGTTTGGTGGCAATCACTTCGGTATAATCCAACACACACACAGGTTACTTGTACAATTTCCTCTGCAGGAAAACTTTTTAACACGAGCACCTTAATGAATTCAGGAAGTGTTTTCCTGCAGTTTGAGCAGCGTCAACGTGCCACGAGGTCCAAATGGAACGAATGCATATTTTTAGGGTTTAGCTTGAAGCATCTTGAATTGAAAAAATGTAGGTCAAACTTCACTTTGATGCTCGACTCTTTTAACTTCGTGTGAATTTATTATCCCCTTAAAGCATCCCTGAAGTCGAGGAGGAGGTAAGATAAACAACTTCAGCCCTGATGGGACGACGCTGTGAAAATAACCTGTTATTTCAGGTGCAGCACTTTTTTTATGTTCTAAAATTTGAATATTGCTTAATATTTAAACCTTGGACGTTTTTTATCTGTGATATTAGAGATTAAAATACCGAGCGTTTGTCTCGACGTATGTTTTCATTCCAAGAAAAAGTTTGGATCGGTGTCAGGGTGAAAACGCTTCCTCGTCTCTGCTCTGCCGGCATCTTCACACTTTTCTCTTCCTCCTTCCTCCTTCCTCCTGAGTCCGGTTTCTTTTCTTCCTCCCACCTTACACCACCCCCCCACCATCCCTCTGTTTCCTGCATCCATTGTTCTTTTCTGCCCCGACGCCTCTGAAGTCTAAATTTGGACGGGATTCTTCTGGAGGGATCAGTGGTTGTGTTGCTTTCCGAGGTCGCCCTCAGTGTTGGGAGGAAGTAGTTTGGTATAATCGTATTTTATACGGACCGAGACTCTTCGCTGAATTATGTTTTCTAAAGGAGAAACCTGTCACTGCTGTAAGCTGAACACCAACACAGTCCCCGGCACAGGGAAGCTTCTAACCCACTGAGGGTTTACATATCAACAGATCGGTGTTCCAGCTGCACGGTGAACAGCGTCGACTGACAGGCTGAATGTCACAGGATAATACACAGATATCATGTATAGTTTGTTTGTTTTTGTGGATGACATCATGAAAACTAATGCTAATTGATTGTAGAGGTGTGAACGGTCCTCTTTGCTAAACTCTCACACAAACACACCAACAGCAGAACAGGACAAATCACAACGGACCATTAAATAATCCAGTTTATTAAGTTTTACCATCCTCTGCAGGCGGCAGGATTGTGTTGTCACAAATGTTCCTGCACGACATATCAGAGTGTAATTCAGGTGCAATTATAGTTTGTTAAACACATTGTGTTACTGTAAATATTAAATTAATTAAATCAAATATATATGAAGTGCAGATATATGAACTTGTAGTGACACAATGATGTGCTTGGGAGTTAATTTTAAATGGTAACACAATGATCCTTCCTGGGTTGTTCGGCCTCTGTATTAAGTTTTTTTTCCCACTTTTTCTTTGGTTTTTGACTATAATCACATCAAATAAAGAGAAATCATGGTTTGTAATTCTCTAGAACATCACAGTTAAAGCTTTCCAAAGCAATTTCAGCGTATTGATTGAAAATCAATTGATGAAACCCCTTCATTGTTGTTTACCTCGAATACACTTCAGTGTTTTCCCGCTGTTATTGTCAGTATCTCACTGCATGACCAGCCAGTGCATTCACAGATGAAGGGGCCCCACTGAGGCTGCGGATGCAGGGGGCCCCGGATCTTGTGCCGCACCACTGCAGAGGAATAAACCTTCGTTAGGCTTCTGCTGAACAGAGGAGCCGTGTTAGCGGGGAGTTGGTGGAGGGAGCCCCTGACATCAGATCACACTGACTCATCCAGGCGGCATCATTGTCGCCGCATAAAATCAACAACAACAGCAAGTGAGAAGCAGCGAGATACCAGAACACACACACACACACACACACACACACACAACACAACACAACACACACACAACACACACCACACACAACACACAACACAACACACACACACACACACACACACACACACACACCCTGCAGTCTGCCTCTGTGTTCAGCACTACACTTACTTGTTGATTTGATGATTTGACCAAAACAAGCAGAGGAGAGAGAGAGAGAGGGAGAGAAGACTCAATTAGGTATCGCCATAGCAACATGGGATGGTGGAGAAAAATCTGGTCGTCTGTTTAAATCTCTTTTTAAATCATCTTTGACGAGCTGGGACGGCTCAGTGACAATATCTGTGTGAGTGTGAGACACAGAGAGAGAAAGACTGAGTATGAGTCAGTGGGAATTGTGAGGGAACAGAGGAGAGAGAAGAGAGAGAGCAGCGAGAAGAGGAGAGAGGGAGAGAGCAGAGTAGTAGCGAGATAGTACGGAGACGAGCATCTCTAGCAGATCTCGATGTCTCTAGCATACTATGATACTCTCATCTCTTCTCTTCTCTCTCTTCTCTACTCTCTCTCTCTCTCTCTTCTCTTCTCTCTCTCTCTCTCTCTCTCTCTTCTCTCTCTCTCTCTCTCTCTCTCTCTCTTCTCTCGTCAGCGTATGGATTTTCTCTCCGCACTGGCCTTGTCTTCTTCTCTCTGCACAACGCCACCTTTCAGAATAGCAATCAGTCTGCCTCATTTGGCCCCCGTCTCCGTGTGTACCACAGAATACTTCTCGCTCTCAAGTCAACGTCTGCTCCCTGAAGACGTCTGGGTTTCCTTCGCAGGCTCAATTCGATATTTAAGTCCATGGATTCTTTTGTTGAATCTTGGCTGGAAGAAAAGTCCAGATTAAAAGCAGGAGGAGGAGAAAACAACAATCACTGGCACATGGGAAACTTGAAATATGACAGATTGAAATCCAATCTTCATCGTTTGTCTTCTCCTCTCCTCTGCTCTCTCCCTTATCTCCATCTTCGTCTCTGTCTCCACAACACAAATGTCCAGTAACCTTGTTATGAATTCAGGTTTTTGATTTGCAGCAGTTGAGAAAGCCAAAAAATGTCCGCTGATACGAGCATCATGCTAGGTTCTCGAGGGGGGCGGCCGAAGAGAAATAAACTCCAATACCAGCAACATAGGATTTATAAGAATGATTAATGCTTTAATCAGGGTATTCTGCATATATTTAACTGTGTGTGTTCCAGTTGCAGGACTGTTGCGTCATGTTGGTGTAGATTTAACGGCTGAGCTCACACTGACTCATGCTGGGGGCTCGGAAGAATTCTTTTAATCAGTTTCAAAGATACAATGGGTAAAGATTCTTTGTTAAAACGTCTAAAAATGACTAAACCTATGTTGACTTGTGCGCTAACATGATCCAAAATGTTTCCAACAAAGTTTATATTCGGAAATGCCAAAATGTATTCACGATAAAGAGGCGTTTCGTCGTGTTCGATATGAATTGGGTCGTATCTGCTTTAGCCGTAGCTTTGCCCGTCTCTTTAACTTCCAGGGTAAACAACACACTGCTAACCAGTTAGCCAGTTAGCCAGTCACTCGTAGTAGTGGTAGAAATAATAACGATAAATGTATTTGTATAGCATCTTTCAGAACAGCTGTTACACAGTGCTTCACACAGACGACAAATACAAACAAAGCATCCAGCATGAAGTTACATATTGTACGTTTAAATCTCTGACCACCTGCTGAACACTTCAGTCAGTATAGGACTCAGGCCTGTGGGTGAGTCATAAAACTATTATTTAAAGTTTTCCTTTCTCTGAATTATGTCATTTTTGTTTTAACACACTTAGATGTCAGATGGTTTCTTTTCTTCCCTTTCTCTTGTCCTTCATCTTCTGTCTTGTCTTTTCTGTGCTGTCTCTTTATCTTGACTCTGTGCAGAGGCCAGGGCTGTGCAGCCTCTGCAGTCCCAGGCCTTGTTAATATTTCACATGCTTAGAAGCCAGAGCAGACGCCTGGTTTTCTCCTGAAAGGAAGCTCTTCTCCTCATTTAACCTCCGGGACCCAATTTCCATACTAACCAGCTCGTCCGAGGGCTCGAGTAGAGACACACTGATTGTTCCACCGTGGCTCCATGACTGTGACCATGACGAGACAGGGTCAGCCAGCACGGCTTGAAAAAAAAAGAATCTGATTTAAACAGGAATTACAGACTCAGACAAAACAGATTTTATTTTGTTGATGATATAAGTAGTTTTAATCATATTGTGAATGAGACGGCCTGAAGTCCTGTCTGTTAAATAGTGGTGACATCATAGTTTGTTTGGTTAATCACAGAATTTTTAAATGACAGAAAAATTTATCAAGATGATTTGGCCCCACTTTTTGGGAGCCGTCATGTTCTCAACAGTCTATGATGTTGTTCCAGATGTGTCGTCATAACGACAACAATCACAGTTTCATTCTGGGGACACACAACATGCTATAGGTCGAGGCTACCTGTCTGTACAACGCTAAATAGAATTAAATGGGAAATAAAATACACAACTACATGAACACACACCACGTTCTCTTCCTCCTTGGATAACGCCAGTGCTCAAGTGTTTGTTTACACATGATTTGATTGGCAGGTGTCGCTGCATGAAAAAAAACACCATGCAGTTTGGCAATGCATGACCCCCCCCACCATTCAAACTGAATGAGGTTTGAAGCCTCATGTGTGAGTCCTGCGTTAGTGCAGTTAACTGGACCTGATTCTCATGACAACCCCCCAAACCAAATCTCACAGATAATACAGAGCTGGTTAACACTCGGCCTCCTGGTGCCGGAACAGCCGAGTGCGCCAACGTCCAGCTGCAGCTTCCTGTCCCGGGACGTTCACCGTAAACGAGTGAGAAGACTGACGGCGCTGCAACGGAAGCTGCGCTCCACACACCGTGAGGCACCGAGGTCAAATCTGACAGGATACTTTCTCTATTACTTCAGACGCTGGAAGTTTTCATTTCTTCCCAGGCAGATGGTAGAAGAAGAGAAAAACAGACGGGGGAAAAAACACTTCCTCGCTGTTTATCCTCCTCGGTAGAGAAGAGCAGAAAATATTTGCCTGCAGAGGAAACATCTTCTTTATGAGAAGAACTTTATCTTCCTGTTTGAAAAGATTTAGAGTTTATTGGTTTGTGGGAAATGTGTTTTTATTATTTTTTTAGAGAGAGAAACATTAGCAGAGACAGAAACACGAGTGGTGCACTGCTCTGATAACCAATCATCCTTTTTATGGGAATTAAACGAGGTTGTCTCAGATTATTTGGAAACGATTGAATGATTTTTTTTAAAGAATTTAAACCTTCTCATGAAACCACTTCATCATTTTTCAGCTCTGGATTTGTACAATAAGCTGTAGACGCTGTCATGAAGGGTCCGTGAGTGGAAGATAAAAGATCACAAATTATACGGAGTTATTCTTAATTCTGCTCTTTCATATTATAATGAGGTCTCCTGGGATTGTGTTGCTTCAGGGGTAAAATAAGGGTCAAAGGTCAAAGAAGACAGGCAGCTCATCATGATAATAATCTTACTTTGTTATTTATGATTTCCAGGATAAGAGGGATGTTCATTCATTCGTTACGTTTCAGACTGAATATGAAGACGGACCAAATGACAAAAGTGAATCCAAATTATCTTGATCGCCCCCTGGTGGCTGGCAGCGGTGCGTTAGAGAAGGGGACATGGTCCAAAATCAAAAGTCAAAGAGTTAAATTATTTCCCCCAAAGATTGATTACGTAATTTTAGGTGTAGTTATTATCACACTGATGTTTGTTCAAGTGTTAATCAAGATGGCAGCATCAGTATCCGACATATTCTGGCTTCATTTAATGCAATGAGAGGAAATGGAGATTTGTTGTGCGTCTTTATTTACAGTCTAGTTGTAAATGTGTGACAATATACACTTTAATAGGTTAAGCAAAAAGCACATCTACTTTTTGCTGGAACTTTCCTGTAGTTCTACTATTTCAAATGATAAATTAAAACACATTTTGATGTAATGTTTAAGTTTTTCCAGCTCAGGAAATCTTTCTTTCGAATTATTGTGTGTTGTAAACGACCTGTTGTACTTTATTATATCAGCTGAACACACACACACACACACACACACACACACACACACACACACACACACACACACACACACACACACACACACACACACACACACACACACACACACACACACACACACACACACACACACACACACACACACACACACGAAGCAATAATAAACCCTTTCGATTTGATTTCATTACTTAGATTAATACTCTAGTTTTGAACACACACTTTAAACGCTGCAGACATAATCAGCTGTTGCCAGAGATAGGGCAGAAATGTGTGTGTGGATTTGTGGAGGATTTATGGCCGTCATTTAGCGGGAGGTTTACAGTCGCTCGCTGGAGCTGGGGAGGAAACGCACGGCTGATGAAAAATAGTCTGTCAATCCGTCTGCCCTGGGTAGAATCTCAAACCCCCCGAAATCTGATGGTAAGAATGAAATATTATGCGAAGTGTGAAATATTCCAGTGGTGGAAAATATTCTGCGCCGCCTGTGCTCATTATCCATCTCACTGTGTCTCTGCTTCCCTTTTGTCTCACTCTCCTCCTTCCTCTCTGCGCTGACTCTGCTCTCTTCATCTCTCTTTGCCTCTTTCTGTCCGTCTCTTCCTGTCGCCCCCGGTGCTGCCGCGAGTGACTCGGCATGAAGCCGGGGCGCAGGTTTAACAAAGACGGAGGGGCGGACAGAGACAGAGAGAGATGGAGTAGAGGGTGAGGAGGGTTTGATAAGCATTCCTCTTACTTTTTAGTTTCCCGCGGTGACTTATTTCCTGAAGATTCAGAGCAAAGTAAAATAACTTCTAAGCCTTGATTCGAATGGGAGAAGGGCCGTCAAAGTCATTACAGCTCAAACTCCCCCAGAAAAAGAATGGAAGCTGATGTGAAATGCTTAAATGGGATGTTTAAAAACTCATCTTCTCGTCTTTGTGTTTTTCACGGAGAGACCTCGGCGCGTTGGTTCCATCGACAAACATTAACCGGGTGGTGAATGGCTGGGAACGTCATTTATTTGATTTGACTTGAGCTGAAATGACAGAAAGAGACATTGAGTTTAATTTCATTTGAATGGGAACGACTCGTAGCACAAACTATGAAAGTTATTAGGGCAGAGATACAAAAGAGACTCAAATGAAAGTGGAGAGAAAGGACGGAGAAATGCAAATTGGGTCGCTGAGAGAGTAGATTCACCAAAAATTTAATTTGCCGTCCTTGACAAGTTAATTCTTTTTTATACGGAGCGTCTGCCGGTCCTTAAAAACGCCTAAAAACCACTGAGTCCACTGTCCTTAATGAAAACCCTGGTAGGCTTCTTTAAAAGGCCGAAAGGAAAAGAGTCGCGGAGGCCAAACAGACGCCTGAAATCCAATCAAGCTGCACCAAATATTTCACACACTCAAAGATATGGTTCCCATAAAAGAATCCATTAATGAGAATTTTGTGAAAATGTAGAAAACGCCCTCTAGATGGTTGTTAAAAAAAAAAGTTCTGCAATATCCCCATATTGCGGAAGTACAACAAAATTTAACGGGGCTCTTTTCACCCATGTCCCAAGGAAATCTGTTCATTGGTGGAGGTAAATGTGTTCAAAAATACAAAATCTCCTCACAATTCATGGAGGACTTGTCCCAAAGTCCATCCTCCTGAGACTCTACGAGCAGAGAGAAGAAGGAGGACGAGGACAGGTGAGAGTCAGAGCCACGATCCAGGAATCAAACCAGGATCCCCCACGGAGACGTCAGAAGGAAGAGAGAGCCAGGATCCTGTGGGACGTCAACATTCAGATCGACAAACAGCTGCTGCTGAACCAGTGGAGCAGTGATGGATGTGGAGATCTCCGCTGACAGTAACATCAGGCAGAAGAAGGAGAAGAGGATGGAGACGTACCGGGGGCTGAAGGAACAACAGGAACAGATGTGAAGCTGAGGTTGGAAGTGGTTCCCATGGTAACAGGAGTACTGGAGGCTGTGACCTGCAGACTGGGAGAGTGGCTCCAGGTAGAACATCTGAAGTTCTCTGCAGAGCCTTCAAATTCACAGAAATTTGCCAGAGACAGATTATATTGAAACAGTCAACGCATTGACCCCAAGTGAAGTGTCTCGCCGTAGGATCAACGAGGCTGAACACCTCACAGCTGGACTCTCTCAGGTTCGGAGTGACCGGGCCGATCGCCACACTCCTACTGTTCAGGTGAAATATCAGCTGACAGGAGCCGGAGTCGCTGCCACGGGGGAAGATTTAAACGCTCTGAGTTGCTGCAGCAGCATTCGCACTCGATGTGGAGATTAGTTTGGCTGTGAAGACCCTCGGATTCATTCATTAATCTTCCCCCCTTTTAATGAATCTATTCGGACGGCTCGGTCAAAAACTGAGATGAACGTCGGGGATCAGAGCCGAGGTCACGGTGCGGCGGGCAGGGTGCTGTCCGTGGGGCTGACTCTGAGACGCTCGGCTGCCTTCCTCCAGGTGCGGCCCTGTTTTAACGCCTTCTGCAACCTGTCCGCTGACGCAACTGATCGTGTCATCTCTTTCCTCCTCTCGGGGGGGCGAATCCCATCCCACTCTCCAAACCACGAGACTTTTGTCCTGCCAGCCTGACAGACAGTCACGCCACATGCGGAGTTAATTCAAAAGCTTGCTCCCGAACGAGATGAAAGATTGTGTTTCGTGGAGGAGACTCGAACCGACTCCCCTCGACGCTGTGACACTTGATGCACCGCGGCCTCTTTGCTGCAGAAGAAGATTCGGTCGGGGGAATTCGATTTTCCGCACTCGTCAGCCAACCGCAAAGCACCGGAAAGTGCCTGGAACTTTTTTTTTAGAGACACAAATATTGTGAAGCACACGCCTACGCACAAATGCACACAGACAAATGCATGTCCCCCATCATTCCCAGTACCACAAGCTCCTCCAAGACACACACACACACACACAAAATAACACAGACAGAATAATACAAAATACCTCTGCGCTCACGCTGAGATGAGAGCTTGCAAGTGCAAAATAGTGATATCTGTTACACACACAGGGCTGCACACACAAGTTGATAAACACACAACTCCCCAGCTCACACGATGCACGTTGGATTGAAACATCTCCACCAGTCTTGGTTTACGTTTCACCTGTGGAACCCGATGAGCTGCCAGAGGAGTTTCTCAGCTCAGGGATCCGGTCGCTGCTCGTGTCGCTGCTGAGTCAAGTGCTGTGTCTACAGGGGAAATAAATCTGACCTCCTTAAAAATACATTTGCCGAATGTTCCCGCAGTCGACCCTGGAGAAAAATCTGATAATACAGCGTCCTAATGGGTGTCCAGTCTATTTTTTTTTTAAATTTTATGGGCTGAGCTTTCATTACATTACCGATGCCTCTCCCCTCCCGCTGCCTCCGAAAAACGCCGTGCAAAATAAAAATATTCCCAACTGCAACGTAAAGATAAGGATTCACTGTACGCCGGGGGGATAATCTCCTGATACTGTGTTGTCGAGCAGCGGGGCTGCACGGGGCAGGAAGCGTCTGGTAATCATTTAAAAGTCCCATTTCCTGGCAATGAGACGGACTCACTGCTGTGGGATTTTTCAAATTACTGCACCTGAGAGAAGCAGGGGTCACGAACAAGAGTGCAGCGAGTAAAGCTCTTCCCCCGACTGAGTCGCTGTGAGCCGTGGAAGCAGGAGAGGTTCAGAGTGCTGAGCTGGATGGATTATGTTTACCTCCGCCAAGGAGGTTGCATCTTTACCTGCGTGTTGTCTGTTGGTCGGTCTGTTTTTCAGAAGGATTACGCAAAAGCTATTAAACTGATTATCGCCAAACTTGGTGGAGGGATGAGGTGGAGGCCTGGGAAGAACCCGTGAAACGTTGCTGTGGGATGAATGGGAGATCCAGGATTTGTTTTCTTTCAAATTAACTTTGCAACATGGAGCATTTCCCCACATTTTTGTTCTGGGAATTACAAAGACTTTCATTCACTGGCTGTTCTGGAGCTTTTGATCGTAGGAGCTTCATCAGAAGTTGCAGTTAATGTAGATGTCATGGAAAAGATGTTTATTTCCCATTTAAGCACTTGAATGAATTGACAAGGTTCCAGAAAGTCATTTCTGCTTCTTTGTTTTTTCACCCAAATTAAAACCATGATAGAACAATGTCCGACACCAAAGCTGATGTCGAGGTCCCTGATTTTCAGCCCCTAGTCTGGGTCAAGATCCGGAAATGCTTAATCCCACCGTTTCCCATAATGCAACCAAGAGCATATTTTATATTAGATACTCCTTCCAAATCTCCCAGTGCAAATCTCCCAGTGCAAATCTCCCAGTGCAAATCTCCCAGTGCGTGCCCAAATCTTTCAAAGGCCTCACCTCCAGTGTTAAATCGGATCAATCTGTTGTCTCCAAAACCCGAGGCGGGGACTGGGAAGGCCTTGATGAAACCACACCGGGGGGAGGCTGCGTTTAGACTGATTCCCTGTGTTAAAGCCCTCGTGCTTCAGAATGAGGGAGAGATGTCGACGCAGAGGAGTTGAGCAAACGGTCATGCCGCAAAAAAATGTAACTGTAATATTGTAGGAATCATTACAGAGTACTTGTGTTGCCTTTGTACATGATAACAACGCACAACAGTGTGTATTTTGAAATATGAATGATGAAAACAGGAAGATATTTCATACAAAAGATGATGATAAAGCAGGAAATGAGCGAAATCTCTAATCACAGTTGAGATTTCCATTAAAATGGTGTCAGTGATCGTTGCCGTCGTCCTGCGAGTGTCAGAATCCTCTTGTGGACTTTGCAGGTCACAGCAGTGGGAAGCTGAGAAGCTTCGACTGGTTGTAATCAGCTTCCTGTCAGTTCTGTCCGTTGGCTGTCGACACTCTGATCGCTGATTGACAGGAATTCGGTCGTGACCAGCTTTTATTTTCGGCTCCTGACGAGTTTATTTGTTTACTGCGCAGCGGCCGAGCTCGGTTACTCAGCTCCACGGGAAACTGAAACTGTTCCAGTGACTTGTTGATCATGTTGCTTGCAGCGTGAACGCCGGGTTACAGGAGTGATATGATGACGTTTTGCAGTGCAGAGAAGGGGAGCAAGTGTGTGTGTGTGTGTGTGTGTGTGTGTGCGTGTGTGTGTGTGTGTGTGTGTGCGGGCACATGTACGAACACTAAAAAGGGAAAGCCACAAACAAGTGAATTAACTAAACAAATGAACCAAAAAGAAAAACTAACCAAGCAACAGAAACTTTGTCACTCTTCATATTTATGACTAATTGTCTTTATCGCTCTTAATCAGCCAATTTAACCGTTTCATTAAGTGTTTTCAGACCTTGTTAAAGTCCCGTTGTAGAGAGTGTGTGTGTGTGTGTGTGTGTGTGTGTGTGTCTGTGTCTGTGTGTGTGTGTCTGTGGAGTAGCAGGGTACAGACTGTGCTCTGATTCAGCAGCCGGGAGTGGAACTGAATGTTAAAATGACTAAATGCTAAATGCCAGCTCAGTAATGAGAAACTGTCTGAAGCTGTCAGCGGCCGCCCGGACCAACTGCTCCACGTTGATTAAGACGCCCGTCTCCCGCGTCCCACAAAACAAACTGCAACTCTCAGAAAAGGTCAAGTTCTCCACAAGTGAGAAATATTTGTTCATTTGCCCACCGACACCTTCGCTTCACACAGTATTTGAATGTGTTTTTCGAAAGTTTGAACGTGTTAGTTAGCGTGTGAATGCTTTCTCCCAAGACCCATCGATTGCCTCGTTCTGCAGAAGATAATCAGAGTGTGTTTTCTAATGTAAACTGTGGTTCTGAGATCAGTGACGATAAGATCTCACTTCCGGATTTTTAACAAGCAATTTTTTTTTTTTTACGTCCCCAAATTCGTGACCTTGTGAATTAGAGATACGGTCGTGTTGTGTGTGTCCTCGAGCAAAGAGGTGGGAACCTGTGATCATTTGAATATGTTCATGATCAATCTTTAATTCCATCGACTGTGGTGAGATGAGACGGCGTCAATTTCATAAAACACAAACTGTGAATATATCAGTGTAGCGATAAAATATTTAAGAAAATAAACATTTTACCAAGAGTTACATCCTATTATGTTTTTTTTAGTAACAATGACGTTTCTAAAGGCTCAAATCATCTCTCTAGGATTCTCTCCAACATCAGTTCAGCCCTGAACTCTGACCACGGACTGGAACTGTGCACCTTCACGCCACAGCCACAGGAGACTGGATGACACACAGTGAGGTGACAAAGGACACGAGGGACATAAAGGGTTTGAGTGAACTCTGTCAATTCAAGCTGCAAACAAACCAGTGAATACTGATAAATGCTTCAGCTGAATTCAGCAGCAGTTTCCTCAAATAACCCAAAAATATCTCTGGTCAGTTGGAACTTCAGGGCAAATAAAAAATATTTTTAAAAACCTGTGAACTACAACTGAACATCACCACCAAGTTGATATATAGTGAAACACAACCATCAATACCTGAGGAACAAAGTTGAAAGTTGAAGAGCCAGGAGCCGATGTGAGGGTTTGCTTATATCGAACTTTCTTGTTTAGTAAAGTGGTGACTGTGTGTGGGCTCGTCTGGGATTTGAACCAAGGACCCTTTCGAACCTCAAAGCCAGAATCATATCCCTAGATCCCCCCCCTCAAGCTGTCAAATGCTCCCCTGAGTTCAGATGCCTTTCAGTATTTATCTACATTATCGTGAACATGTGACAGACGATACCAGCTTCTCTCTGCTCAGAGTTTCTCTCCTGCCTGAGATTAAAGCTCATTAACATGGAAACCTGACAGCTGGACGCAGGTGAAGGTCTGAGTCCTGGTGGATGCATCGCTACAGGAGTCTGTGCACGGCCCAACAATGAGTGTGTGAGTCATGCTTAGCGTCACGTGTGTGTGTGTGTGTGTGTGTGTGTGTGTGTGTGTGTGTGTGTGTGTGTGTGTGTGTGTGTGTGTGTGTGTGTGTGTGTGTGTGTGTGTGTGTGTGTGTGTGTGTGTGTGTGTGTGTGTGTGTGTGTGTGTGTGCCTGATGCTGTGTTTTGGCCTCTGTCCTTGTTAATGTGAACTGTGGAACTGGTCCAAGTCACAAATCTCCCTCCAGCACATCATGGTCCTGTTGTGTCAATTGCTTTATCTAATAATAATAATGATAATAACTTGAATTTATTAAGTGCATTTCAAGAGACCCAAGGACGCTTCTGTGTGTCTGTGCACTTTCACACTCATGCACTCAGGAAATCACTCTGTTTTAGAATCCTCTGAGGAGAACTTGAATCACCGAGTAACTCACGTGTTTCCAGTGAAAATACAATCTGTGCATGAAATATTAGTTTTTCGAATTTGCATTTCACTATCACGTGATTTGATTTGGAACGATGTTGGATAGGAATCGTGCACATGGTGTAAAGACAAACTCTGTAAAGCAACAACATTTGTGGAAAACTATCTCCTGTCCTGTGAAACAATCTGAAATTATTAATTATTATTTATCAAAATGATCATCTGATACTCAAACAGAGTCTAAGAGGTTTCCATGCATTATGAGTCTAATATGTTTTTGGTACAAATACAATTAATGCTGCAAAAACTCGTTCTTCACGTTCGACTTCACCCACTTTGTTTCCTACATGAGTTTCAGAACAGCTGCCCTCTATTTAACATGGATTCTGGTTTTAAGTGGCCAATAATAATAATCTTCAGTTGGGTAAATTTTGCTTATTGAGCCAAAAGGCTTAATTCCTAACTGGTTTTTTTTTCAGTCTTTCTCTCCAAAGACACGCTGGGATATTTATTCAGGATAGATGCTCAGGACATTTATTTCACAGAATGTTTTTACGTTGCTCTCCTTACTTTTTGTTAGAGTTTGTTATCGATTCAAAACTAAGGTTTGCGTCAAATTCCTAGAAATGTTCCTGCAGTTATTAAATTGAACCATTTGAGTCGAGGTTTCTGTCCAATTGTTCTTTTCCTGGATATTTTGAATCGTAGACTTTGATTCTCTGAGGTTTTTAAAGTTAACGTACATTTTCCTTATCAGTCTACAGCCTTGACCAAGTCTTGACTATTGTCACAAGCACAATGAAGATCCACTGACTGTCAAAGAGAGCTTGAACATCTTTAACGTCCCGACTCCTCCACACTCCCTCTGTGCTTCCTCCGACCCCTGCTGTCGTTGGACTCTGCATCGCATCGTCTTCTTCCTGCGATTGATTATTGATTGGCTGCGTTGTAGGAGTTCTCTGTTTTTATCTCCGCATTGAGTCCCTGGAGATGGACGTTTGTGTTAAATTGCCTTTATAAATAACTGATAACTGAACTCACCAGGTCCTGTTCACTTCCAGCACATTGTCATATTCCATTCGGTTTGAAAGGGCTGCGCAGAATATATATTCGTATTCTATTCTCTTTGATTTGAACATCGCTTCACTAATCATCTCGTGGCTTCGACCGGACCTTTTCCTGATGACCACACAGAAACCCTTTTCCACATGTTGGAATCTACAGATTTCTTTCGTGGCTCTTCTTTCGGTGTATCGGTGCACGGTCGAGCGGTTTTCATGTGGCTAACCCAGCGGCAAACTCCCCCCCCCCCGGTCGGCACCAGACCCTTTTTTTTTATCAAAGCCGAGGAAGATGCTTTGATTTAGCAGACAACACGGCGTGTGTAATGATGTCCTCAGTGGAGCCTCTGGAGGGACTGCGGGCCAGATTTGTTGGTGTTGTTCCGATGCATCAATCTCACCGCTGAACGCACTGGACGCCCGGCGCCACTGTTCAGCATTCAATGATCTTCCAGTCAATTAGTCATGAAGTTGAGAAGAAAGATTTGATGGAAGATGGTTTTTTTCTCTCTCGGAATTGACCCAGAATCTGTGTTTTTCAAAGAAGTGACACAGAGGCTGCGACCGGGAAAACGCAGAAAGTCACCACAGCGGGCGGAGATGAAAGTTTCCTGCTGGTTCGCAAAGGATTGGAGTTTACTGTTCGTACACACACACACACACACACACACACACACACACATTCCCTCACTCTGTGACGAGGAGGAAAAACCTCATTAAGATCAAAGACTTGTTTCTCTTAATTACTCTGTTGCTGCAGCCCCATCCTGCCCTTACACACACACACACACACACACACACACACACACACGACACACACAAACATTAAGCAAAGCAGAAAACTAATTAGACTGGTTATTTTTAAACCATGGTTACTGTCTCAGTGTTTTCTGTGTGTGTGTGTGTGTGTGTGTGTGTGTGTGTGTGTGTGTGTGTGTGTGTGTGTGTGTGTGTTTTCCCTATAACCTTTAATCAGAGGCAGAACATATGGTTATCGCTCGGCTGTTCAGTAAAATTAAAAAAGTTACGGATCTCCCGTCTCTAACGGTGGGCGACAGGTTCAGATGTAGTTTACAGCAGTTTTGAAACCACCATCTCGTTGTTTTTCTACGGGCGGTGGGGTAGGGCGGGGGGGGGGGGGGGGGGGGCACAGGGTCGGCAAAGCAGGGAATTGCCCGGGGCCCCGCACTTAGAGGGGGGGCCCCTGAGTCATTCGTAACACGCACACACATACACTGGTTTGGTTTGATACAGGGCCCCCAGTTTCCTTTTGCCCCCAAAGTAAGAAATTAAGATTATCTACAATAATGTTATTAGCTTGGAAATATTATTCTTGAAAACAGATTGAATAATATGGACCTCGTGATTCCGCGTATTTATAAATCTATTCATGTTCAACTAATTGAGTCCCAATAATTGATAAATGGGATAATTTTACCTCTTGTTAATTTTACAGGTTCATTTCTGAAGATTTTATTCAATAAAAATACGATTTTAGGGTTAATTCTAATAAACAAAGTTAATAACTTTCAATATCTAAAGATTTAAAACTTTCCAGCGTTTCACAGAAAAATACAAAAGCAAATATAAGTGCATACTGATCTGTTTTGCAGAACTCAGTGTTCCTTATCTCCCCTCTTACTTTGAACTGTTTGTGCTTTAGTTAAGAACTGCGACACCTCGACCAGCTACAAAATCTAAAACAATCTCATAATCCATCCGTGTGTATAATAATATATGCAGAATGAGCACTTTTTATATACTTTGAGTACATTTAGTTGATTATTGCTCTGTACTTTGTTTAAGTACAGCTTGAGTGCTGGATTATCACTCGTAATATGACAATTAAAAAGATTTAATAGATGTTTTTCAGAGACCTTAGTTTTATTGTTTTAGCCTTTATGTCCCTGCAATGCAAAATAAACCGAAGATTAAAAAAACAACACATACATTTGGGGAAAAAAAATCTTCATATTAGATTTTCAGGGCTTCAACATTTATGCGTCTCCAGAGAAGGAGAAACTGGTTTCTGTTTAGCTCGGTAGTTTAGTTGAACTTTTCTTTTCAGCCCTGAAAACACGACACACACACACACGACTGATGTGTGTGAGCCTCAGTGGAGCAGTGACACCAGGTTCTGTGACTCGTTCTACTGCGGCTTCGCTTCACTCGTGCATAACATCACGTCCTCTTTCTTCATGTGTGTGTGTGCATGTGTGTAAATTTCCTCTTTCTGTGGAGAAATAAAGTCCCGATGTGCTTCTGGGAGGAGAAGCTGCGTCAGATCAGGCCTCTCACACTCGAGTCAAGTCATCGCCAAGGGGCAACATCCCGGGCTGAGCGATGAGGCCAATACGGAAGTGCAAAAAGCTGCAGTTCACTGGGTGGCCACTTGAGGCTGGCTCCAAGAAGGAGTCAATTCCCATTGACTCCCATGTTAAAAAGCCCGACTTTAGAGCAGAATTAAACCTATTTACACGATGGTTCAAAAACGGTTTTAGTCTCAATCACTTAGTTCTTCCTTCATGACAACTCTGAGGGGGGTGGATTTTTTTCTAACTCACTCGTTTAAATTATATAGAGGTTTGATATTATGAATAATTATCACTTGATGGACAGGTGACGTCACCGTTAGCTCGCGACTCCAGCTCCGAGCCTGTTGGCTGCTCGGCTTCACCTGAGCTAACAGGCTAACATGCTAACAGGCTAACCCCCTCACCGAGCACGACCTGAGCTAACAGGCTAACGTCGTCACCGAACAGGACCCGGGTCTGTGGAGACTCAGGTCATTCACACATCGGATGAATAATACGGTTTGATGTTCGGCTTGTTCTCCTGACGGAGAAGTTAAAGACGTCTGCGCTCCAGTTTCTGTGGTAAGTAAAGTTTATTTGATGTATGTGTTAGTAGTGATGAGCAGGTATCGGTGTCTCTGTACCTGGCTTGTTAGCTTAGCTCCGCTAGCCTGCAGCCAAGATACCAGCTGGAATGGCGATGCTAACGGGACCGCACGGGAGTTATTGACCCGACATGAACCGGTCCACACAGCAGTGTAACGTTGTTCAGTGAGCGTGAATGTTATTCACGTTATTTGATATTAATATTTGATGATAGATTACACCTCTAATTCGAAGGATCTAAGAATTCCCTGCAGCTACATTCATACCGAGGCGGGCCCGATTGCGCATGCGCGAGCGGACCTGTCGCGTGACTGTCGTAAATAAAGTTTACGGGTGACGTCACGGACCCTACGTCCATCTATATATACAGTCTATCTATGGTCTTCAAAGGAGGATCCTATCAAAGGAGGATTCCTATCAAAGGAGGATTCCTATCAAAGGAATCCTCCTTCCTATCAAAGGAATCCTCCTCTGATAGGAATCATCCTTTGATAGGAATCCTCCTCTGATCAACTTCAACGTCATACTAGTGTATAAGAGAAACATTTGTGGAACCAGACACGACGACCGTGAGCCAACGTCAGACACACGAGAAACTTCTCTCCAGTGACTTTCGACCATCACAAGAATATTCGACATGAATAGGATCAAAAGCTCAAGAGATGTGCAACACAAGTGCAGCATGAGGAAAACGCTCCGCCGAGCCCTCCATGACTCACGGAGGGAGATCCAGGAGCTGGAGGAGCTGGAGGCTCCAAACGCCCGTCTGGAGGAGCTGGAGGCTCCAAACGCCCGTCTGGAGGAGCTGGCGGCTCCAAACGCCCGCCTGGAGGAGGTGGAGATACTAAACGGCCAACTGAAGGCTGAAAATGCCTTGCTGAAGGCTGAAAATGCCCGGGTGAAAGACCTGGAGGCCTCACTTCTGTTGAAGTCCAAGGACGAAGTGGCCACCTTGATTCAGCTCGTGGAGTATGAAAAAGCCATGAAGAGGGAGCTGGCGAAGGAGCTCAGAAACACACACAGTGACTTTAGAGTAAAAGAGGAAGAGGTCTTCTTCCTGACTAGAGACCTGAAGCTCCAGCAGGACAAGCTGCAGCGCTATATCCTCAAAAATGAGGGCAGGTCTGAGGAAATAGTGGAGCTGCAAAATCAAATTAGAGACTTGATGAAAGCTGGGGAGAAGAGAGGAAGGAGATGGTCGAGAAGTTGGAGTCTTCTGCCTCACTTCTGTTGAAGTACAGTGACGACCAGACCAGCTTGATCAGCTCGTGGAGTCTGAAAATACCAAAAGAGGGAGCTGGCGAAGGAGCTCAGGAACCTGAACACGAGCTTTAAAGTCAAAGAGGAAGAGGTCGTCTCCTGAAGCAGACCTAAAGCTCGCAGAGACAAGCTGCAGCGCTACATCCTCAAAATGAGGCGGGTCTGAGGAAATAGTGGAGCTGAAAAATAAAATTAGAGACTTGGATGAAAGGTCGTCCACCCAGCACAAGGAGTCCCTAGAAAGGGAAACCAAGCTGGAGGACGACATCAAACTCCTGATCCAGCAGAACATTGTGCTTCAGGTACGTTACACCAACTCATTCTGATTGAATAATATTGGATTGTTGATTTGTTTCCGATTCAGACTTTGAAAAAGAAAAGAGTGAAACTTATGTTGTCTCTGTCTTTCAGGAACAGGCCTTGAGGAGCAACAGCTACAAGAGAGGGTCAAGAAGGAGAAAGAGGAGAAGAAAGAAAGGGAGAAGGAGGAGAAAAGAAAAGAAAGAAAGAGAAGAAGGAGAGAGAGAAATGAAAAGAAAGAAAGGAAGAAGAGAGAGAAGGAGGAGAATGAGGGGACGACGAGGAGGAGGTTCCCCTTTCTCTTCAACTTCAAATCCTCCTAATCTCCGATTGAAGAGCAGTTTTTGTGACTGTTGTGATTTATTTTTTAATAAACTTTGAATAAACAGACAACCAGCGCTGTGGCCGATGTTTGATCCACAATCAAAATGATGAAAACCAAACATTTATATGTTAAAAAAAACCTAAATATCTATTTATATTTTATTCCTTTGTATTTTAGCTGGAAAACACACATTCTCCGCAGCACTATCCTTTTATTAGATTTAATTATATTATTTTGAAAGACACTGACAGACTATGTATCTACTTAATTAAGGTATGTTTACTTAGTTGTTCTGCTTATTATTCTGCATCAAAATATACAGAGGCTCTACATCACTAATAACTCCGCTGCAGAGATCACATGGTTTTGTTGACACCGTCGGTTTAGAGCAGAATTAAACCTATTTACAGCCTGTTTCATAAACCGGTTTTAGTCTCAATCACTTAGTTCTTCCTTCATGACAACTCTGAGGGGGGTGGATTCATATCTAATTAATATTAGTTAGATATCTAATGTTATGTAAAGTTGTTTCACTCGCCAACCTATTTGACTTGACTACGTTACACAGATTTACTGTGATCAACTGAAACGTGAGTATTTAAAGTCACATCTGCATTTTAAGAGCAGCTGTTTAAAGTAGCATTACGTCTCCTAAAGCTCTTTATTCAGAGTATTGGTGTTGATGTGTTGTAACGTGTTAGTGGAAACTAAACCTGTCGGCTACATTCAGTTTTTACATCGTTAATCTTAGGCTGACTTTACTTAATTATTGTGTTAAATAAGTCGACATGCAGAATCATGTATTTTTTTGTCACATAAATAAATTAAAGGAAGTGTAACTTTACTAGAATAGACATTCACATAGAGAACCTGAGGCTGATGTCCACCACCTATTTCCTAAACTGAAATGATTATGATCTGATGAACTTTGAAGTTATAAACTTTTATTTTTACCATGTAAAAGTCTGTTAAGGAGTTAACCTGGCACATGTATGACTTACATCTGTATTTGTGTTGAATGTTCCTCCAGGTGACTCCGACAGCCTGTTCCTGTGGATGTCCAACATGAGACACAACTGGAATCCAACCAGCCTGAACAGAGTCATCACTTCAACACTGACTCCAGGTACAGACCTGTTTTCATAACTTACAAACAATCAAAGCAAAGTATTGCACATAATGTATTAAATTATAAATGCAATACTATTAATGTGGAAGAACTCCATACTGTACATTCATTGTCTTGGTAGTGCACTGTTTAATCCAAAACCATATTCAAATACATAGTTGAATATCCACAGACAACAAGGATACAAACTTTGTTCATAAGTAACACTTCCTCTACAATAATGCCATACTTTTATGTTCCTGTCATTTTATTAGGGACGGACAAACCTGAAGGACACAGCTGTGCTGACGTGTTCTGTCTCTTATGGCAAAGAAGAAAAATAAAACACTGGGTTTTTATCTGAAGTGTCTCAAATCAGAAAGTAAAAGATAAACATTGTTCTGATAAGTGTTCATTTTTTTAACCAACCATAATGAATATAGAAAGTAACTATTATCCATGACACTTAGCAATGACTGCCAACTCTAAACAGTTGCAGGCCATCTTTAGTTAAGGGAGGAAAACATGAAGTGTTGTGCAGATGAAGCTGGTGCAGGTCGTCCTCATGTTGACCAGCCTGAAGCTGCCGATCTCCACCATGTTGCTGCTGCCACAGTGGACGCTGAGGACATCAGGTGCTGCAGTGCTTCATCTAATGAGAAGAAGAAACTCACTATAAAAGGATGTTTATGTTGTGTTTGTTCCAGCAAAGACTGGTTCTTACAGTTCATTCTGTGTTCAGCAGGTGGAAGCACCACAGACTTCAGACAGAACCGATGTACTGGGCTCTGGGTTTGTACCCTCATGGTTAAATGCACATATTGTAAGTCACTTTGGATAAAAGCATCAGCTAAATGAAATGTAATGTACTGAAAGAAATAAAACATTGTACAAATAGATAAATGTCTTTCTACCTCATCTGTAATATTCAAGGTGATAATCTCCCACAGAGCTGTTGATAACAGTCCACATCAAGTCTCTCCACTTCTCTGTGTGAAAACATAATTATATAATAAATATGAGAAAAGTTTACAACAGTGGTGAGTGGAGATTATAATCTTATCTAAACTGTCTAATTCACTGTAAATTCCATAACAGGTTAAATAAACAAGGTGGCAATAGTAATGGTGGTTATACCAGCCTGTATCAGAACATTTGTGAAACATAGTTACTATCGCATGCAACTTACACATGTAGCGTATTGATATTAACTTATTAAAATTTAAATCAAGTCACAACCAAACACACGACTCTGTAGTAGTGTAGTTAATTTGCTTCAATCTGTTCATTACACGTTAAATAAACGGTCACTTTTATAACAATTACATATTAAAAACCACTTGAGGCATGTAAGCATATGATTATGATAATAGATAAAGCAATAGGTTTTGTTGTTGTGTAGTTTCAAGGTTACTTACCTCTAGTGAGTTCGTTGTAAAGATCGCGACCATCCGGAAGCAACAGCACCGCAGCGCGAGCCGGTTAGCAGCGCGGGTAGCATGTAGCCTAGCTCCTTAGCCTGAGCTAACCAGGTAACGTTGAGCTCTGCGGGCGTGGCTCAGCTGTCAGTCTTCACTCGCGCTCCTCCTCTTTGCCCATTTATTGGTTAGCCAGGAAATAGGAGGAGTCAGCACCGGCAAGATGGCGCCGGGTGAACGCCCACTACTAGCCTCATTTTCACTCTGCAGAAACCAACGGGTGACGTCACGGACCCTACGTCCATTATATATACAGTCTATGGTCATCGCTGGTCTCCGGTGACTCACTCCTGACAGCCATGTGGGTTTTCAGCCCCTTTTTCCGTTTGTTCGTTAAAGCTGCTGCAAACGAAGACGCACAAATCTGATTATGCTCCGTCACAAACTGTCCCCGAACACCAAAACGACAATGTGCACGCTCCTTGTACTTTGCCAAACAAAGACCTGGCTCCCACTGTCATTCGCCAACGCGATGCCAGCGTGTGTGTGTGTGTGGCATGTAGATGACACACCTGCCACTTCAAAGCTGGAGCCAGATGTGAGAGCTCTGGATTGGCTGCACAGGGACCCACAGAGGGAGGTGCCCGCTCAGTTCAGCAGCATTACTCACACGTATTATACATGCAGGAGCATAACGGCCGCAGCTCATTACAATGCTCTGAACCGCACTCGACCCCCTTGTCGTGTCACCTGTGGTCGCACTTTGATGCTCCAACCCCCGCGGCAGCCATTTTGCTCTTCAAATAAACATCTGGTTGGAGATGTTCGGGACTCGCAGGTGTTTTCACAGCTTTTTAACACAAACGTGTGGGACAGGTTCGAGTGTTCGTGCAACGCAGGCAACAGGCGGGTGAAAAGAGCAGGGCGGGTTTTTTAAATTTGTTGACGCCGGAGGTTAAAGTGTGGGGGAAGAATTAACGTCATATTTCACTTTCCCCAGGAGATATTCTGTCTGTATTTCAGATTCAGAGTCGATTCAAGAAGTGGATTCACGTATTTATATCTAATAGATGGAGCGAAAGAAATAAGAGAATCCAGAGAACATTCATTTTATTAGTTCCACTAATGATGTCGTGTTTATGTCTTATCTTTGTTCGTTTCTTTGATATTTAGCTCTTGAAAAGTAAGAATCAATTATATCTTAAGGGGATTTGTTATTTATAAGTGTTGCATTGTGGTGCAGATCCAACTTCAAATCTGGATCCAGTCAATGTAAATGTGTTAGTAAGAGGATGTATGTGTCATTCTAGTCTGGTCTGATTTGGTTTTATGTTGTTCATGTTATCATGATTTTTTTTCATGCATCCAAAGTACAAATAAAAGTCTAAATTTGCAGTTTTGCATTTGAAAGTGCATTTTTTTTATTCCAAAGGAACGAGCCTGTGTATCTAAAAACTTTAGGGAAAGAAGTCATGCTGCTGCTTTGAAGCTTAAATCAAGTATTGGAAACACGTTGAAGATTTTAAATAATTTCATCTTTTGGGCTAAACACGGATCATTTGAATAAGCAACACTGGAGCTTTCTTTTGCTGCTCTAATCAGCATCTCATCTTTAAATCAACTTCAAATGAGATTCATTGATTTCTGTGTCTGTAATCACTGTGTATTATACGGTCCACTATATTTACTGTTTCAACTCAGTGGTGATATTACTGCACTTTGTCCTTAGAAACCCCCAAATGTCAATTTACCGCTCCAGCATAATAAATTACTTTGTTCTGATTGAGGTGCAAGGTAACGATATTAGACGCAGCTTTTTTCTCACAATAATTAAAACCAGTGACCATATCACAAAGCCGTTATCGCCTTATTATCCAAAAGGCTTTGTCGGTGCATTTCTCCCATGATGAAAATGACTAAAATGGAATTTTTAAAAGGGTAAAATCAAATTAACTTCCACAACCTGAGCCTCCTCCCATGTTTAAATCTCGTTAGGGCCACGGGTGCTAATACGTGGGTGACGTGTCCTAACAAACAAGTAGAAAGTGAAGCCGGGAGTCTGCCGCTCCACGTCTGGCATCATTTCCTGAGCAGAATAATGCATCATGGGAGGGTAGGTAAGACGTACCGGGACCTTGTTTACCCCACAGATCATCTCTCCCTCTCTCTCTCCTGCTCCTCCTCGCCAACTCCACTCGCTCGCCACAGTCACGTATTCGTTTTTAATACCACAAACCACTTCCCATTTCAGGGTTGATAAAGCTGGAGAACTCTTCCTCTCAGGAGCTCGTGTGTGCGTGTGTGTGCGTGTGTGCGTGTGTGCGTGTGCGTGTGCGTGTGCGTGTGTGTGTGTGTGAGTCTGAGTGTATACACTCTCTGTTTTTCTTATCCATTAATGCTTAATATCACTGGCAGAGGGCACAGCTCTCCATTTCTCCATTTCCTCTCCTGCAGCTTTTAAGTGTTGAAACATCTATGATTAAAGTGTTGAGCTGATTTAAATCCTCGTGTTCCTCGTGCGCCTCCCGACTGACGACAACCACCTCAGGAGCATCAGGAGAGGTTTGCACACACGTCTTAAAATGGATTTCGTGTTTAGGCCTGAACTGCTGTATGCAACTGTTACACTCAAATGTAAATGTGTCCTATATTCAGAGGATGTGTGTGTGTGTGAGTGTGTGGGAGCGTGTGCACTCTGCTGCATGTGAATGTGGGTGTGTATAAATAAATAATATATATATATCTATATATATAGAAAGGAATCCCATTTTGACCGGAACAACAGCGTTTTCATATTCGTGCCAGGTATTAAAACCATAACGCTGTCGGGCCGAGCGTCTTATCCATCAACTGAAGGAAATCAGACAAGTGGAAAACGAGACGGGCATGACATGTAACACACATCACACACACACACACACACCCTCTCTGTGTTTCAGTCATTCTTTGGCTGGCATTTCCTGGGGTTGCTCTCTCTGCATGAGCTTTTCCCACCTCCTCTCTCCCTGGCTGTGAGCAACACTGATCTGATGGGGGGGGGGGGGGGGGGGGGGAGGAGGGGAGAGAGAGGGAGGAGGAGAGGGAGGAGGAGAGAGAGGGAGAGGGGGGGGAGAGAGAGAGAGAGAGAGGAGAGAGAGAAGAGAGAGAGAGAGAGCAATCAGGCAGATAGTTGGTCAGAGGCAGCCAAGCAAGCAGCGGTAGTGAGACAAAGAGACAGACTGTGTGGGAGTGGTGCCGGGACCTGAATTTTGATTTTCCCCCGACTGGCCGTCTTCAGTCAAATATCAAACCGGGAGCGATCCGGCTGAACTGAAGGAAACAACGTGTCCTCCAGCCGAAACCAACAGATTCATCATTTAGCCCTGGTCTCTCTTAGTGTTTCCTGAATTAGAAGAGATGCCACGGATATAACACTTTAAATGTTGGAAAATAAACCTTTTATGCTTAAGGTTCGGTTCATAGACTGTATTTAAAGATGGACGACATGACAGCTCCCCATTACTCGCCTCTAGGGGCTGCTCCGGCGTAGGTCATAAACCCTGCCTCCTCCATGTTAGCAGATGGGACATGGACCAAAATAAAAAGTCAAATACATTTTTCTCAAAGATGTTTTTAGGTTGTTCCTATCACACCGATTGTTGTTTGGTTGGATGATATATATGATGGTCGAGATCATGTATTAGCGGGACCCCGACACTATGATCACTACTGCTCAGATTCGGCTCCAAATGGAATCAAAAGCTCACTAACGTCACAAGATTTGGAAAGATATTCTCTACGGAACCCAAAACATTTCCCTTTATATTGGTGTCCGGTGAGGTAGAGTGGAAAGTCCACAAATTGGAAGGTTGGTGGTTTGATTCCTGGTTCCTCCAGTCTGTTGTACAGTGCTTCGGCAAGACTGACCCCCAAATGCTCCGGACTGGTCCACCATCAGTGCGTGAATGTGAACTGTGATGTAAAATACTTTGACTGACATATTTGTCATCATATTTCTGCATCTTGCTGCTTTGCTTCTTTTATTTGCCACATGAAAAAAACCCCTGTTGATCTGCAGAGTTGCTCCTCTGCACTGCTCCTACCTTCATTTACCCAAAGTGTAAACTCCTGTTAATTCATGCAGGTGGTTGAACCTCGCTCCTCTGATTCACGTAGAAGAATCTAATTTACAAAAATACCTCCCACTGATCAGTCAAACCTGAATCTCAACGAGAACCAGGAGAAGCGAGGGATGTAAAAGCCGTCGCGACACCTGCTAAAGGTTGAATTACCGCGGCGTCGTTTCAATTAGAGATAGAGAAGAGCAATATTTTTCAAAAAGAAAATGTCAGAGAATATTACGACGAAGCGTTCGGCTGTTTCAAGCCACGCGGTCGGAATGAAAAAGATTCAATATTTGATCGACTTTAAAGAGAGGGAAGAAAATGGCGTGTGATTTTTCAAAAGACTGGGCCGAGACTGAGGTGAATGGCGGAAAGATTAAAAGATTAATGTGGAGAAAGTGAAAGAGAGAGATAATTGAAATGGCGAGATGCCAAGGAGAAGTTTGGTAGCTCAGTGGCTCGTTGAAGGAGAAGACACAGGAACGATTGCTTCTAGTGCAGGTTGAGACTAAAACTCCAAGTGAAACATTTCAGCTCCAAACAAAGTCTGCAGCACAGATGTTGTTGCACATGGACATGAAAGAGGAGAGACATGTAAAGTCTAGAAATATGAAAGTCTAAAAAATGATTTGTCATCACGTAGCTGAACATGGATGATGAGCTCACACACACACACACACACACACACACACACACACACACACACACACACACACACACACACACACACACACACACACACACACACAGAGGCTGCTGAGACGTCCCGAGCATCCTCTGTGTGCCAGGCTCTTCCTCCAGGGTGAGTTAGTGGTGCTTTTAAGTGCAGACATCAAAGAGGCCTGTACGGGTATAAATAGGCTTTAGGGCTGAAAAAAAGTTTTAGTTGTCATGAGTTTCATACCCAGTCGGTTAGACAAGGTCATGCATTGACTCACTGACTTCTCCCTAACCCCTCTCCATCTCTCTCTCTCTCTCCTCTCACACACACGAACACACACACACACACACACACACACACACACACACACACACAAAAAAGCACCATGAAAAAGCCGTTTTTTATCATTTAATACTTTGGTGCAGTGGCCGTTCTAAACCTGCCTGCAATGGGCTGTTTGTTTGGCCTGTGGTGAGGCTGCTGGTGGCAGCTTTTCTCTCTGAAAACTGAAAGAGTGACCTGCAGTAATTAAGCCGTGTTGAGCGAAGACAAGCTTCAGTCCAATCCACCGAATCCTGAGGCTGCACCAGCGCCGCTGCACAAAGAGCTGCTCACCTGTTGATTTGAGGTCCAGGGCCCTGAACACGAACACAAAGTGTGAGGCCGACAGGATCGACAGAGCCACATTCTGTCAGACTGATATTTTGGGAATTATTAGATCTATCCTTGATATCTGGCTTCATTTTCCTTTACCTGGTCTTTGTCAGCACTAGTTGGAGACACACACACACACACACACACACACACACACACACACACACACACACACACACACTAGTCTAGCTCACACTGTTCTGTGTCCACATTTATAATTCCTTATTTCTTATATTGCATGTTTTCTTATTTATGAATTTGACTGATTACAGATTTTTTTCACTGTCGTCTTTGCTGCTGCAACACAACAAACTTAATTTGTCCGCAACTAGTTTGTTTTACTAGTTCATAGACAGGCCGTACCAGTAATACTGGCTGCAGCACTAGTCACCAAAAGTTTCCCAGCTAGTCAACTTTTTGACACACTAGTGGACCACTGAGTCAAACTTATATATGTGTATGAACTAGCTGGACTTAGTTGCAGGGAAGGTTGACTAGTAGTGTAGTTGTTCCACTAGTTACACATAATGCTGAACTGGTGAGGGAAATGCCGGCTGATATCAAGGAAATGTATTTGATGCTCAAACGGCTCAACACTGAACCCACACACGCACACACACACACACACACACACACACACACACACACACACACACACACACACACACACACACACACACACACACACACACACACACACACACACACACACACACACACACACACTCGCCTGATCACATTTTCCACACAGCAGCAACATTACTGCCAGATCATTAATGTTTCCGTCAGCAGGCTGGCGCTGACGTCCAGGTGCCGGTGGGTAGCAGGTGACTGGTCGGGACACGTGTCCGAGCTGGCAGCGGAGGCCGAGTGGGGAAGTGTGGAAAGCATCACGAGAGCCAGAGTTTGGAGGAGCACACATGCTACTTCAATCACATTCAGTGATTGAGCCGCTCTCTCTCACACTGTGCGTCATCATCCCGGCTCTGGGTTCCTGTAATACATCCTGACGTGTTCCCTGAATTCTTCTCTCTGGGACTCAAACCGACGCTTTGTGCTCGTGGCGGCGCCGATGGCTCGGCAGCTCGTCCTGTGTGTGTCTGTGATGTGTTTGAATCAGGGAAGGTCGGATCTCCTCTTCTCACTCACTCTGATTCGTTCCAAGTGTCACAGGAAACTGAATCGTCAACATGTGTGTTTAAAATGAATCCGGGCTGACGGGGGTCGACAGGAGCGATCACCCCGCTCTGCTCCGGCTCTGCTGATCGGCCGCTCTGCAGCTCAGTGTCGGGGGTGAACAGAATATTTGTGTATCATTCAGTAATAGTTGAGTCCAGACTCTCATTTAAACTAAGTTATCCTTTTTATTTATCTACTCAAATGTTCCACTGCTTTATTTAGTTATTCCTGTATTTTCTCTGCTCTTATTCCTCATTTTATACCTGCCTGGTGATATTTGTCCTTGTTTAGCACTTTTTAACATTGTTAAGAATGTTATTATTATTATTATTATTATTATTATTATTACTACGAGACAAAGAAAATAAAAGAATTTGAATAAATCAAATAAATTACAAAGGAGATAATGTAGTAAAGGTTTCTTTCTTTCTTTCTTTCTTTCTGTCAATGCTGTATTTATTAATATGTCATATCATTTTGAATCATAATTGAATGGATAGACAGACAGACAGATAGATAGATAGATAGATAGATAGATAGATAGATAGATAGATAGATAGATAGATAGATAGATAGATAGATAGATAGGTAGATAGATAGATAGATAGATAGATAGATAGATAGATAGATAGATAGATAGATAGATGGACCTGACTATATTCAAGTATACCTCCAAATTAATTCATGGAACATTAACATCCATCTATCTGTCCATTATCCCTTTGCTCTTCTGGGTCAGGGGGCTGGAGCCTGTCCCAGCACATCACAGGGTCCACATACAGAGTCTCATATTAAGTCTTTGGACTGTGGGAGGAAGCCGAAGAGAAAACCGACAGCGAAATGAGGATTCGATAACAAGAACAAGTCCTCGTGTTACTTCTGATGTTGCAGTGAAGCGTCCACATCTCATTTACTTCCTGCAGCTGCAGAAAAGAAGCACGACGGGGAAATGAATAGTCTAAATCTGTGGACTTTCTTTGAGGAAGATGGGATTCGTGAAGAGAATAAGCACCAGTCTGACCAGTAACAGTGAAATATAATGGGTTCAGCATCAGTGTCCATGTTTTGGCCACAAAAGTGAAGAAAACAGGGGAGAAAGAAAAAGTTTCGAAAGCAATTAAATGAGAGAATCATCCCGCCACCTTCTTAACATCTCCTCTGCTCGGTGCAGGCTGTGACCAATGAGATGATAAAGAAATCCCATCGTGTGAAAGACAAAAAACAAAGCAGAGAAACAATGAACAGAGAGAGCGAGAGGTAAAAAGGACAGAAAGTGTGGACGTGAATGTGTGATGGAGACAAAGAGGGGATTTTCTAAAGATAAAAGCTGGCTGCCGTCCTGCAGTTTTATTCTATTCATCCGCACGTGTCGGTGGGCGACGGACGGAGGGATGATAACAGACAAAATGTAAATGCTGTGGACTGTGACACACAAATCCCAGGTAGGATGTGATCGGAGAGAGGAAGAGGAGAAACGTCCTAAATTATTTTTCGGCTCCTGCTGACAGGAGATGTGACACAGGAGGAGATTTCCTGCCAGGATTTCCCCGAGAAAAGTGTTGTTGTCGAGGTGGAAGGTGTGTGGAACCGAAAAGGATGAAATTCTCCACTGACAACAACACTAATTAACTTCACTGAGAGAGACGGTGTCAGAGGAAGACGAGTTACTGAGGTGGGGAAACATTTCCAAACAGGTTCCACCGGAAACTTCTTCTCGTCTCGTCTTCTTTTGGTGTTAACAACAACAACAACAACCAGAACGGCCCCTGATCTGGATCCGAAGCAACATCTCAATTTCCGCTCCGTGATAATTGGTTGAGTAGGTAATACTGCAAACAAACAAACAAACAAACAAACATGAAAACATGTGCTCCTTGGCAGAGGTAATTATTGCAATATCATTTATCATAATAAAGGTTCAATCTACATATTGATACATTGCTAATTCATTGTGCAGGCGCATTCAAGGAGGTGTAACACGTAATTGGCTTTAATTGAACATTCACCAATGCCAATTAAAAGATTTGTAAAATGTTTCTACGGTCGTGCTGGGATGAGCACGGATCTCTCTGTGTGGAGTTTGCTTGTTCTCTCCCCGTGTTTGTGTGATTGGCTTCATGTGCAAGACGGCAGAGTTCGGATCTGGGACGTTTCTGCTTCATTTCTTCATCGTGGGAGGAAGTGGAGACGCTATCATCCGTCTATATTTACAGGCTATGGGTGAAAAGGTGAATCATGAAGAGCGGCGCGGTGTTACACTGCTTAGTGTTTCACCTCTTCTCACCTTTTCCTTTGCACTTTTCAACTCTTCCTCTCTTTGCCCTCCTCCTTTCCCATCTCTAAATAGTTCTTCAACTCTCCTCTCCTCTCCTCTCCTCTGTTTCCGTTTCCGGTGTGAGTGAGTGGTGGTGGTGGACGTGTGAGTGGCGCGGAGAATTGAACTGGGTTTTTGCCTGTTTACGGGTATTTCCGTGTACATTTCTTCTGGTCTCTGCATGATCAGGTAAGTTTCTTTCTTTCTTTCTCTCTTTCTTTCTGTAAATATCGTTGTGAGTACCAACCAAGAGACCGCTGGTTTTGTCGGAGGTCTCTGGAGGAATGGCGTCCCCCGGGACGTCTCCTCCGTCAATCCGGCAGGGAGTGAGGATAGTCCCGCCGGAAAATGACATTAGTGTGGAGGAGGTCCTGCTGGCTGTCGGCGAACAGGTGGGACATGGTAATTTAGTGTTCGCCTCCAGGATGAACAAGGCGGTGGTGGTGTTCCTAAAAGAGGAACTCCAGGTCTACCAGCTGATCGAGAGTGGCCTGTTTATTAGGGAGGGCTTCGTGCAGGTTTCCCCGCTGTCGGTTCCCTCAACGCGGATCACGGTATCCGGAGTTCCGCCGTTTATACCTGATGAGCTCCTACGGTCGGAGCTCCGCAGGTTCGGGAAATTTTCTAGCGGCTTTAGAACGCTGAGCTTAGGATGTAAGGACCCCAAACTGAAGCACGTGCAGTCCCTGAGGCGACAGGCCTTCATGTTCTTAGATTCACCCACGAACATTCTGGAGGTGTCTTTCCGAGTGAAGTATGGTGACGGGCACTACATGGTGTACGCCAGCTCCGGGAGCCTGAAATGTTTTGAGTGTGGAGATATTGGACACAAACGCTTCTCGTGTCCGCACAAACAGAGACCCGGTGAAGCGGCAGGTGACGGCAGCGGCACGCAAGCGGCTGCAGGTGCCGCTCGCGCAGAGGCGGCAGATGCACCTAGCGCCGAAGTGGCGGCTGCGCTCAGCGGCGCAGAGGCGGCAGATGCGCCTAGCGCCGAAGTGGCGGCTGCGCTCAGCGGCGCAGAGGCGGCAGATGCGCCTAGCGCCGAAGCGGAGGAGTCCGCTCCCACCGAACAGGCGGGGGCGCCTCGCGCCGATTCGGTGGGAGCGGAGGAGTCCGCGGAGGAGTCCGCTCCCACTGAGCTGGCGGGCGCTCCTCGCGCCGAAGCGGTAAAGTCCGCTCGCGGCAGAGCTATGAGTGGCGGTGAAACCGTGAATGAGACTGTGAGTGCTGCGGCCGGTTCTCAGCCTGGAAACAAGTATTCAGAGGGTCAGAGTCAGTCCAAGAAACTACGTGTGTCTGAGGATGTAGGGAACTCCGCTCAGTCTGCAGCTGCTGCAACTTCACAGACAATAGAACAGGTTGAAGAAGCAGGTCCCTCAGATGCCACAGCCACAGATCCCACTGTGAACACCATTGAGGGACAGAGTCTGTCGGTCAGTCAGGTATCATGTGAGGAAATGGAAAACGACTCAGACCTAGATAGTGTATGCTCGTTTGGGACCACTGCTAAAAACACTCCCTTATACACTATAGAAGAAATCAACAGCTTTCTGGACCAAACTTTCGGGAGGGCGGTTAAAGCAGAGGAATATTTTGATGACAGTGAGAAGTTTATTAGATCGGTGGCGGTATTGAAAAGACAGTTCGGGTTTGATCAGCTGGATGAGAAGAAACGCTTCCGTCTTAAAAAGCACATGACAACCATGAGGAAAGAGGCGAAAGCCAATACCATGAGAAAGACGAGGAGCACGTCAAAATGATCTTGCATTACGTGGTTTCTCCTTTCTTCACTGACTCCTGTATTCTTTTCCTGTCCTTTTCGCTACTTCTGACTTTTCTATGGGGGATTTAAAAACAGGGTCTTTAAACATCAATGGAGGAAGAGACAGTAAAAAGAGAGCAGTGATAGCTGAGATCTCTGCTCAAAAACATATTAATGTGCTATTTTTGCAGGAGACACACACGACACCTGGGGATGAAGTGGACTGGGGTTTATGGTGGGGGGGTCCCCATGCCATTAGCCATGGCTCTAACCGCACTGCAGGAGTAGCTGTCCTGTTCACTAAAAAAATAAACGCTACCATCATATCCAGGTCAGAAGTAGTAAAGGGGCGGCTGTTAATAGTTAGGGCAGAAATAGATAGTACAGTGTTCATTTTCATTAGTGTATATGCCCCCAATCAAGGTCCAGAGAGAGTCCGTTT
This sequence comes from Reinhardtius hippoglossoides, assembly GCA_006182925.3. Classification (NCBI taxonomy): domain Eukaryota; kingdom Metazoa; phylum Chordata; class Actinopteri; order Pleuronectiformes; family Pleuronectidae; genus Reinhardtius; species Reinhardtius hippoglossoides. The sequence continues at coordinate 23,128,174 of CM031683.1, read as the reverse complement.
TTTAATTACTGGAAAATGAACTGAAAAACTATCATCAAGATAAGCTAATTATTGGTGGCGATTTCAATTGTACTCTGGACTTTACTGTGGACCGGACCAGTGAGGAACCGCATCCCCAGTCATCAAAAACCCTCAATACTCTCATCACACAGCGAGATCTGATTGATACTTGGAGGATCAAGCATCCACAAGCCAGACAGTACTCATGGTTGAGGGTCAGAGACAACAGGGTGACCGCAGCCAGACTGGACATGATCCTCATATCAAAAAACCTTAGATCCAGGCTGGCTCATAGCAGCATAAGCCCTGTTGGTTTCACAGACCATCATCTAGTTAGTATAGAGTTAGTAATTTCACCAGGGGAGAGGGTAAAGTCCTACTGGTGTTTCAACAACAAACTGTTGCAGGACACTGCCTTCTGTCAAGCCTTTGAGCTCTTTTGGCAGCTGTGGAAGAATACAAAAACCGATTTCAGCTCTTTAAAGCTCTGGTGGGAGATAGGCAAGGCACAAATTCGTGTGTTTTGCCAACAATACACCTCCCACTCCACTGCCACATCCAAGGCAGTCATTCAAGAACTTGAGGCAAGTATTATTAACATGGAGGAGGGCTTAGCTGCAGATACCACCGCAGATCCAACATTACTGAAGGAAAAAAAGTTGAAACTGAGCTCATACCTGCAGGAGAGGGTTAAGGGAGCTCTTGTAAGGTCTCGGTTTCTTCATTTAAAAGACATGGATGCGCCTACTGCTTTCTTTTTCGATCTTGAGAGATCAGTGGCGCAGAGGAGACAGCTGTCCTGCCTTAGACTCCCAGGGGGCAGATTAACCTCCAGCCCGGGCGAGATGAGGAGCTATGCGTCAGTTTTTTACACCGACCTTTTTGGTGCAGAAAGTTGCAGCATGGAGTGCCGGGAGGAACTGCTGCAGGGACTACCGCAGCTCAGCCTGGGGGAGAAAGCTGCCCTCGACTCGGAGCTAACTCTACAGGAGCTAACAGATGCCATAAACCAGATGGCAGCAGGACGAGCACCAGGTATTGATGGTCTCTCCAGTGACCTTCTAAGGAGGTTCTGGAGCATCATTGGTCCGGACCTGCATGGAGTCTACCTGGAGTGCCTGAGAACAGGATCACTTCCTGTTTCTTGTCAGCGAGCGGTCATTTCCCTGCTGCCAAAGAAAGGAGATTTGGCCCTACTTAAAAACTGGAGGCCCGTTGCTCTCCTGTGCACGGATTATAAGGTGCTTTCGAAGGCCTTGGCAAACAGACTTAAAAACATTTTGGAGATGATTGTCCACAGAGACCAAACATACTGCGTACCAGATCGGACAATCATGGACAATATTTTTCTGATACGAGATGTTATTGATGTGTGCAAAAACTATAATTTTGACTGTGGAATCGTGTCCCTAGATCAGGAGAAAGCTTTTGATCGGGTAGATCACTCTTATTTATTTGACACATTAAGAGCGTTTGGTTTAGGTGATGGTTTTCTGGCATGGCTTGGTCTATTATATAACGGTGCAACATGTATGATAAAGATGGGGACGGGCCTGAGTCGACCAATCCCTGTACAGCGAGGGATAAGACAAGGCTGTCCCATTTCAGGGCAGCTATATAGTCTGGCCATCGAGCCCTTGCTGTGCAGGTTGAGGGGTAAGATCAGTGGTCTCTCGCTGCCCGGGTTCCCAGATCCTGATTATTCCCTCACTGTTTCTGCATATGCAGATGATTTAAATGTTTTTGTCTCAAACCAACACGATGTATCTACTTTACAAGAAGCACTGTCACTATATGGGAAGGCCTCCTCTGCACGGGTGAACTGGGAAAAGAGTGAGGCTTTGTTGATGGGACAGTGGAGAGGTCAGGCAGTACCAGGTCTGCCTGGTGGTCTTGAGTGGGGAAAAGAGGGATTAAAAGTGTTGGGTGTCTTTTTGGGAAATGAGGGGTTCATAAAACAAAACTGGGAGGGAGTGAAGGAGAAAGTGTGTGCTCGGTTGTCTAAATGGAAATGGTTGCTACCCCAGCTGTCATACAGGGGAAGAGCTTTGGTTGCCGGTAGTTTGGTCGCCTCGACTCTCTGGCACAGAATTACGGCACTGTCACCACCAAGAGGACTCCTGGAGGAAATTCAAAGAGCCATACTGGACTTCTTCTGGTCTGGCAAGCATTGGGTTCGGGCAGCGGTCCTCTATCTGCCCGTGGTTGAAGGAGGGCAGGGGCTGGTAGACGTCCAGTCCAAGCTTGCCGCTTTTCGACTTCGGGCAGCACAGAGACTATTGTACAACTGTGGACCAAGGTGGTGCGAAGCAGCTCGGCTGCTGCTGAAGAGAGCTGGCAGCTTGGGGTACGACAAACATCTCTTCTTAGTACGACTTGAGGAAATGGATCTCACCGGGCTGACCCCGTTCTACACATCGGTGTTAGAGGCATGGCAGACTTTTCGCTTCACGCGAGGCAATATTGAGACACCTGGATTGTGGCTTTTTGAGGAACCGCTCTTCTTCAACGACTTTACGTGGACGGAAATACTACAGTCTGCCAGCCTAAGAGCCAACCTCAGACGAGCTGGCTGCACAAAACTGGGCCATCTGATGAGGATGACAGCAACATCGCTGGACACCCTGAGGGAGAGAAGCAACATCACGTCCATCAGGCTGACCAATAGAGTGTTGGAGGAGGTCTGTGCCGCCCTGCCGCAAACCATGAGGGCTTTTGCAAGAAATCATGCACTGTGCGACCAGTGGAGCGAAGAAGCAGAATACAGTTTCCCCTCCCTGTCCATCACCCCAGCTGTAGGGGAGTGGCAGGAGGGGGGTGGCCAGCTGTTGTCCTTCCCAACCCGTCACCTTGGCAACCTTCAAACTGTGGGGAAAAAGTCAGTGTACCAGACATGTGTAAAGGTGCGCAATTTGCACTCTCTGGAAGGGATGAGAGAGTCGAGGTGGACTGGACTTCTGGAACCGGACGCCTCTCCGAAAGGCAGCTGGCGGGCCTTGTACAAACTGCCCATTGAAAAACGGACAGCAGACCTCCAGTGGAGGGTAGTGCACGGGGCGATAGCTACGAACAGATACAGAGCACACCTTGACCCGGAGCTGGGGGAGGGGTGCACTTTCTGCTCTTGTGCTGAAACACTGGAACATTTATTTGTTCAGTGCCCTCGGCTGGAAGCACTATTTAATCTGATGAAAGGCTGGTTTCAAGGTCTGGGGGAGACATTCTCACTTGGGTTGTTCATTTTTGGGCCGAAATACTCTGCAAAAGAGAAAGCCTCACACAACCTGATGAATTTTGTCTCTGGTTCTGCCAAGCTAGCCATTTGGCTGACGCGCAGGAACCAGGCTCTGAACACTGGCAGCATACATCCGGCGCCAATGCTTGTGGGACTTCTGAAAGCCAGACTCAGAGTGGAGCACGCCTACTACAGGTTGATTGACAATGTGCTGGCGTTTAGTCATGTATGGGCTGTGGGGGGGTTTTATGCTCTCTTGGGGAAGATGGGGAACTAACTATTAACCTTTAAAAAAACGCAGTGCACGGATACATGTGTATGCATATATATGTATATTTGTATGTGTATTTGTGTGTGTGTGTGTACGTATGCGCGTATATATGGAAAGGAAACCTTATTGTTTACTAACCTAGTTTTGTGGCTTTACATCAGGTGGCTGATGTAAGAAGGGTTTTTGTTCCCGGAAATCCACAATAAATGGACTTTGAAAACCAAACCTCTCCTCTCCTCTCCTCTCCTCTCCTCTCCTCTCCCTCTTCCTCTTCCTCTTCCTCTCCTCTCCTCTCCTCTCCTCTCCCTCTACCTCAGGCCCATCATGGCTGTACACAGAGAGCAGAAGGATCCCCAGTGGCAGCAGCAGCAGCAGCAGCAGCCTCGTCCTATCTGTGCCCGGGCATCATCACTACATTGTGGCGTCTCTCTCTGTGCAGCGAGCAGAAGAGGAGATTACTCTGCTCACATCAAACGAGGTTTGTCTAACTTGGGTCTGGCGATGTGCTGGTGGAGCGAGTCCTTGGAGCAGCCTCGCCGTTCTTATCTCTCCCCAACAGACTCTTTTCTGTTTTCTGCTGCAACACAACTGGCTGCCGGTAACACTGACGCATGCATGCGCGGCTCTGCACGGTCAAATGTGCACACAACAAACACCAGTGCACATTCTCTTGTGTGAATACACACACTCACACACACACACACAACATTGAGGCAGCTCTTTTTTTTCTTCTTCTTCTGATATTAGTAGAATTTGTTCTGCTGAGTGAGTCTCTCTCTGTCTCTCTCTCTGCCTCCTCCAGCATCTGCTCGGAGCTGAACCTGCTTCTCTGAATATTTGAAATGGATTAAACGACTTTCCCCGGACACACACTTGCAGAAAGAAACCGCTACTCTTCAATTTGATGTTAAATATTTTAACCGCACCAAAGTCGTCGAGCAGAAACACCACAGACCTGCACAGAAATGAGGGAAATGTGCTTTTTTGTTGCTGTAGAGCTTTAGGTGAGAACATAGACTCTAAATAAAGATGGATGACAACTCCCTGAAAGCCAAAGCATTTCCATTGATATCCGTGCAGGAGCGAGCTACGCTACACAATGTGTGTCGAAACCATTGCCTCTAAAAACAGATGTTGAGTTTCTCTTCACACCTGAGTGGTACATGCACCTCGGCTCTGCAGTTGGCATTTGTAATTATATCCCAATAGCAAAAGGCCTTGAAAGACCCAGTGCATTCTGGGTGTTGACATATTTCTACCTTTTGGGCAAAAGAGAAAACCGGAGTCCTTGTTTTCTGTTTTTTCTAGTTATGCAGCACTATTTTTAATGTGTTTTCACCTTTTTCCTGCATAAATACTCAAATTGTGTTCAAAGCTCATCATCCCAGCTGTGAATTATTCATTCGAGTGGCACAATATGCACTTTCATTTTTGTATAATGATTATGGCAAGTGCATATGAGTTCAGTAACACTATGCAAAGCAAATATCTTTTTCCTAATAAATTGGAATTGGAATTGAAAAGTTGTTTTTTGGACAACGAGTTCAGCAAGTTGTCAATATTATGTGATGAACATATTAATCTATCAAGTTGGCTCTGTTACATTTTCTAAACAAAAAACACAACAATAATAAAATATGTAGAGTACTGGTATATATATATATCGCAATATGTAATATATTGTATTGTGTCGCAGTATATTGTGACGTATCGTGATGTATCGTATCATAAGATTCCTCCCGACCAGCCGCCCTTCAACCCTAAATATTAGATAATAATAGATTATAATAATAATTACTTCTTATTTCTTTTGTTTAATCCACAAAAAATCCAAAGTACATAAACCACAACTCACTGTTTTACAAGGGATTATATGTTGCCGTTGCGAGTGGAGAGGCTGAACTCAATGCCCCCAGCCAACAACTGGTCTGGCACATAATCCCCTGTGCAACAGAAGAGCTGTTATTTCCCTGGATTAAACAAATAGGATACAACATATTAGTAAGCGATCTAAAGAGATGCTGGTGTTAGACAGAACTGCTGCTTTTCCACTTTGCTCTTTAAGTCTCCCTCCCTCCAGGTTTAACAGACAGATGGCGACGGTATTAGTCGTCTCATCAACTCTCCACTACAACGTTTGAGCGTTGATGTAAATCACACGTTGGTTCCACAGGGTCCAGAAAAATCGGATTATTTTAGATTATGGAATGATTCTTGTTTCACATTAAAATAAATCTCTGCAAAATCTGAAATTTGCATTGAGCTTTAGTCAATCGGAGGTTAAACGTGTGCGTGTGTGTGTGTGTGTGTGTGCGTGCGTGCGTGTGTGTGTGTGTGTGTGTGTGTGTGTGTGCAGCCACAGACAGTGATCACTCCTGTCGTGAACAGAACAACCAGTCTGACTCCCCACACGTGTGAACCCCCCTTTAACACAAGTCAAACCTGGTTACCCTGCTACTGCTCCGAAGGAAGAAAAACAGTCTAATCTCTTTTGTGTGTTTGTGTGTTTGTGTGTTTGTGTTGGTTCACTGAAGATTTCTAACTTTCGCCTAAAGCCCCTTTTTATTTTTCCATCTTTTTTACACCCGGTTGGTATTTAAAACTCCAATAGGACGTTATAATGTGATTTTTGACATGTGCATGTTGATATAATGCGACTGAGGTTGGAATATTCACATGGTTTGATTTAATTATGACTTATTCCAAGTATATGAGCTCATTGTGGTTGAGGTAATCAGAAAATGCAGCCTACGTGACAGTGTCTTATTCGGATTATTGGCGTCCATGTAAACGTGGACTCACACTCTGATGAGTCCCTCGTTGCCTTGCTTCATGATGGAAGTTGCTCCTGATGGATTTGTGATGCGTTTCTCTTTAAACTGACGAACAGAGCGTCTCTGTGGAGCTTCTGAATCAATCCAGCTGCTGCCATCGTGTGTGATATCATCATGTGTGATGTCATTCCTGAAGATGAGTGAGATCATTCCGGAAACGCAGCCGTGTGTCACCAGCTCCTGCTTCACAGATCAGCTGCTTTGTTCTGGATCACGAGCGGAGATCCTTTTCTTTGGCCTTTTTCCGTCACTTCAGAGCTTCGGTCCAGAAAAACGTGTTCCGCCTCATCTCTGAACTTCTTCAAATTCCATCACGAGCTTCAGATTCTTCCTGCTGATGAGGAAGTTGTACCTTGTGGTGTGTGTCGACTGGGTTTCTGCCCCCTGTGGACACTGGTGGTGACGTCACTCTGTCACCAGCTGCTGTTGCTGTTGACCTTGGCCGACCTGCTCGATGGCTGATGCTCTGTACTTCAGGAGCTTCTTTCCCTTTCAGCACATTTCAGATTGGTCGGAATCGATTTTTCCTTCTTCCCTCGCAGGAGAACAGCGAGACGGCTCGTTACCGTTGACAGCTCTCTGGTCTCGTGTTGGTTTATCCTCTTCAAACAACTCATGCAGTCTTCACGGGTCAATAACGAGGCTCAAACTAAGAGCAGATATTCAGAGCTGTTTACTGTTTCAGAGCAACAACCTGGTTGAGTCCAGACTGGGAACTAAGGGTGAACGGACTTTTGCCATATTGCCTGAGGAGATAAGGCTTTCAATCACTTTCCCTGGTTTTCAAATCATTGCTTGAAACATATTTTTATTTGGAAGCCTTTAAATGTATAAATGTTGACTGCTGAAATGGATGTTGTTTATTTTCGAATTCTCCTATATATTTTTTTCTGATTTTTGTTTTGTCCTTTTATTCTCATGTATTTTGTAAAGCACTTTGTGACCTTGCTGGATCCGTGCTGTGAAATAAAGTATTATTGTACATTTTTATAACAAGAACAGCATGTTCTATATTTTGCTCATTCAAATTGAATTGTTTTCAAATAAAAGGTGCCATGTCCACTGTTGTTTAACACGTTAAAAAGGGAATATGTTGAAATAATCAACTGTTGTCTCATAATAAAGTCTTCATGTAAAACTTAAACCAATGACTTCAGTATATAAACATGCTGCACAAATATCCTGTACATCCCATGTGAAAGAAAATCTTCTGAATTATTTGTTTGTGCACATTGATGTGGAACAGTTGAAAAATGTATAATTTCTATGCTCACTCACCACGATGGAGTAAATTCATGATATTCAGGGATGTCGTTTCTTTTCTTTTACCAAAGTCAATGCAGAAAATATCAGAGTTTCCTGTTCCTAAGAAAACAGCAGGTTTAACACTGTAGGTAGTTAAATTGATCAGAGGATCATTAACCCCAGTTCTGCAGCTTCTCTACAGCACACCAGAGTCACAGTGACCCCTAGCGGTGAGGCACTGACATCACCACCACAATATATGACATAAGTACAGTATATATACATGTATATATATATATATAATATATATGTAGGTTTATATATATACACTCATTTGAATGTGTTATAAAGTGGTGAGGGACTTTTCTTGTCTGTGAAAATGAACGACTGGCACGTTCATTCACAAATATCAGGCCAACTTTGTCCTTGGCTCCGTTTCAACATCTCCGTCCTGTTTTGATTCCAAAAGTCACTGAAGGCAAACACGGGAGAACAGAGTTGACTTTAAACACAGCTCTGTGTTTTAGTTCCTGTCTGAACCTCAGACCACCATGGCCACCGAGTCGCCCTCCATGTTCCTGCTGCTGTCGTCCCTCCTGTCGGCCGTGCACGCCGAGGGTTCCCCGCTGGTGCCGGCTGAACTCGCCCCCGTCCCCTGTAACGACAAGGCGGTGGAGAAGCTGTCTCGTCTGGCTCTCACCTACATCAATGAAGACCGCGGCGACGGCTACAAGTTTGCCCTCAACCGCATTGCAAACGTGCACTTGCAGGCTCAGGTCAGTGCAAACAGAAGCGCTCAGTGGGGGCAAAGGCAGCCTGGGGGCGGGGGGGGGGTTGTTCTATTGTGGCAGTGGGGTGATTTGTGCATGTTTCACAGAGGCTGCGGTGTGTAAAGGTTGTTTTCCCCCTGAAATACCCAAACATCATTGAGAGCAGAGAGTCACACGCTGGTGCACGTAACCAGCCGTGGCCAATCTGCCTGTCAGTGGGACTCCATTTGACAAGATTGATGTTTTGTTGGCTGTGACTGTGCACAGTTGAATTTTTATAATCAGGAATCCTCCTCTGACATCGTCACAATGAGTGGACTCCGTCTCTCTCTGGAGGGAAATGATGATAGAATTAAACTCTGCTTGTCAAGGACTTATCAGACATCAGTGACATGAGCAGAAAACCTGCAGGTGCATCAGTGCAAAACCACCGAAGACTTTTAAAAGAATGAATATTTGCCGTCTGCATTTTGCTGCGAGTGTCACTTTCCAATAAATATGACGTAGAAATCGACGTACATAATGTTCTGTCGTGAAATGAGAAAGCCAATCCTCTTTCACGCCTCATGAAAAAAGGCCTTTTACCGAGGCGACAGTTAATAAAGTCCAGGTCATTCCGGTCCAGCACCGCCGGGACAAACCTTGCACAACAGGGCTTTATGAACTTCATGCTGTCAGCCGCTGAAGGCTGTTGTAGCCCGACTGTGGGATAGATGGAGTTTTAAGAGGCTCAGCGCGGCTTCATGACCTGAAAAGGCCCCGTTACACCTGCTCAAAGTGTTGACATTTGTTTTCGGTGCTGCAGCCCGAATCAATATTGAACTGGAGTGGCACTCAGTCGAGCGCAAACCGTCTCCGAGGCCCGAGTCCCTTCAATTCCGCACCGAATCTGTCATGTTTACGTGGACACGGTTCTTAAAACTGTTGAAGAGACATGTAGAAGTGTTCACGCACGAGTGAATGCACATTGTCTCGGCCACACGTTGGTGTTAGTTACACGTCTCTAACCTCATCTGTCACAATACAGCTGCTGCAAATGCACCCATACCCCTGATGAGACCACATTTCAATTCTCTAGATCTAGATTTGTATTTACACACTCATAGATATCAGTCCCCTAAATATGCCTGATTGTTTCCATCAAGGTCCAGGAATTATTCCCTGGAAATCTAATAAAAAACAAAAACCCATAAACGCCTCATCTCACAACGTTAAAGGAAGTGATAAAAAAACACTCCTGGATCTGCCTCCTCTCTCCAGATCCACGCAAAAAAAATTAATGGTCTCTTTCATGAGCCTTGTCCTCGCCCTGTGCCAAGTTTCCTGGAAATGTGTTCTGCAGCTTTTTGTGTAATCCTGCGGAAAAACAAAGAAAGTAGAATATCACTCTGCATTAATTTCATCGAGATCAATGAGTTATTTGATGTCAAACATGTGACAAACAAACAAACGGACACGGATGAAACGTACTTCCAAAATGTTCCAGCACAGAGAACCTCATCAACGGTTTCCCCCGAAGCTGCATCTGAACCAACTCAGGAGCATGACTGATTTACATGAGCTTTTTGTGCAATTCCTATATTTTGTGATGGATGTTTTTTTCTCGCTGCTGGAAAAACATTGTTTGTTCCTTCGTCTCTCTGTGTTTGGTGTTTGCTCCGTGCACGTCAGGGCCCGGCAGGCAACGTGTACTACCTGGACCTGGATGTCCTGGAGACCAAGTGTCACATCGGCAGCCCGAAACCATGGAAACGCTGTGACGTCAGACCGTTCATGGAGACGGTGGGGGACACGCACACACACACACACACACACACACACACACACACACACACACACACACACACACACACACACACACACACAGACAAACATACATTTGTACTTTGTCCTACACTTGTACGTACCCTCACTGCCATAATGAATTCCCTACACTGCAAAAAATGCAGTTAAAAAAAGTAACATTTTCAAGTGCCTTGAATATTGGAGGCATCAAGGTTTATTTCATAATATACACAAATCAAACGAGCAAATACTACAACAATCAGAATATATAATAGTTTAACTCTTGTTTTTGCGATGCAGTTTCCTACTTAAAACCTAATTTTAACTTGACGCCTAAAATCAGAGTCTTTCCCACAATCCTCTTCACTTCCAAACAATAAATAGAAATACAAACACACATTACAGTCAAGTCATTAGTTTTCATCACCTCTGTTAGCGACAGTGATAATTGTCGATCGTGACAAACACTGTTTTCTTATTTTCAGCAAATCTCTGGTAACTGTAACACGACGATCCTCCACACACCAGAGGGCTTCTCCTACCTGTACAGCTACGACTGCACCCTGGTGCCAGGTAACATCTATAATACTCAACACTTCTGAACAAAAGAGTTTAAACACCAAGAAGATCCCTGTTATAAACGTTATAAATGTACTATATTGTATTTGAGTCTACACGTAGCTGTGGATCTTGCAACTGCTGCGTCTGCTTTGAATTCCTCAACGAAACCCGGAGTCATAAGAACTGGACAAATATTTATAGAACGGATGTATTTATATATATTTTCTCGTCCTCGTGACCACAAAAAGCTCTTCACACTACAAGTCACATTCACTCACACGCTGTCGGCAGAACCATCGGAAGTTTTTGGTTCAGTGTTTTTGCCCGAGAACATAAAAGCACCAACCTCCTGGTTAATCACCTGCTCGGACTCTGGAAAGGAAAGACATTTATAATTTCTAACATATAGGTGTAACTAATAATGATGATCCCCAATTTAGGTAATTATTATACTTGTTTGTTTCCTACTTCAACAAATTAAAATGTTGATCATGACAATGTCCGTTGGTTTTTATATATTATTTATTTTTTGGATCACCTGAAGGAGTAATTTAATACCTGTAGCTCAAACACCAGAAGATTCAATGTCCACGTATTATATACTTGAGTGTTGGGGCCATATCAAAGAAAGATTCACTAGATTTCAAGAATAATTTTGTAATATTACAAAAATGTAGTCATAATTGAGAAGGCAAAAATAATCATCATGATATTATGATAATAAAGTTGACATTTTATGAGAACAAAGTTAGAATTTAGCTACAAAGTAATATTATATGAATAAAGTTGTAAATTCAATGAGAATGTTTTTTAATATATCTAGAATTAAGATATTCTAGATATTTCCTCACTCAAGTTCTTGGGTTCTTTCTTTGAAATAGACAATTCCTGATACTTACGGTTCTGACTAAATACAATCTGCACACAATATAGTCTCCATTGTGTTTCCAGTGTAAATGTTCATTTCTCCCGTGCCTGCGTGGTCCCTGCAGATCCCCCGGAGAAGCTGCAGCAGGTCTGCCCCACCTGTCCCCTGCTGCTGCCCACAGACAACCCACAGGCCGTGCACACAGCGCAGGTCACCCTGGCGTCCTACAGGAGACGCTCCACGCTGGGGGCAGGACTCGGGCTGAAGAAGATCACCAGAGCTGCGGCGCAGGTACAAAAAAAAACCAAACACAGGACACACAGCTGTGAACTTTGATTAGAGAAGAAAGCTCCCAGGGCTGATTCCATCATTCACACAACAATGTGTTTATTGGAAAATAACACTGGAGATTAATCTCTGGGTGTAAATGAGCAGACGTGAGACTGCACCCCTGAGCTCCCGTGCACCAGATGAGAAGCTTTTACTGCTCCACAAGAACCATAATGATGCAAGAGGTTGCAGAGGATTACTGACGGCGACTCAGACGTGACTGTCTGGCCGGGCAAAGGAGAAACTGAATCGCTCACTTGGGGTCTGAAAGGATCCTTGTATTGCTCCTCTTTGCCTCTGATTGTCCATCTTGGGTAACTTGTTTAATGCTCTAAATCCAAACTGGCAGTCACTAAGTTACAGCACGAAGCCTCGTCGCCTCCGCATCCGACTGCAAATGGGATCTTTGTGCTCATTTGTGCGATTTACACTTTCTCTCACCTTGTTATTTCATATTTCAGGTGGTGCCGGAGAAAGCCAGTTTTGTGGAGTACACCGTCCAAGAGTGTCCAGAGGGAGTGACGGAGAGAGGCAGCTGCCGGGGACGGTCACCCGTCTCTGACACGGAGGTACGAGTCGGCATGTAGTTCAAAATCAGACAAATAAACCAGGTTGTTGTTTGTTCACTAAGCTTCAGATGTTTATGAAACAAAAGTACAAAAAACAGTTGCATATAATTAAAGAAAAAGGCAAAATTAAGATAAATATATATATAAACATATAAGTTATAAGTTTAACTCATTGAAAAACATAACGTCAACGTTTTAGGCCTAAAGTTTTGATTTCAAATCCATAAAGACGAACACGACAGAAAGGCGAGAAGGCACAGAGGCTGAAATCTGTGATATCATAGAACATCATCGTAGGTGGACCATTAATTTTAAAATAATAGATTGCAATGTCAGCATTCTGACACTGTTATGACATTAATTAATGTTGTTCTAGAATCACAAATAAACATCGATCCGCCAGCGTCTTGTTTACCGTCGCTGCAGCGGCTCCAGGAAGTTCGACTTGACGACGTGACAGATTCATTTCTACTTTTAAATCTAAGAGCTGCAGTAATTGATTCTTCCATCAACGAGGGCCGACACGTCTGCTCCTCCTTTTAATTTGTACATTTCTCTCCCCCCCCTCTCTGCTCTTTTCATTCTGCTCCTTTTATTAATCGTATGAAAGAAATGAAAGAATAAAATGTTCTTCTCTCAGACGGCAGGTTTCTGTGCCGGATCTGTCCGAGGGGACATGAGCGTCCATCCTGAAGTTCAGGTGTCCTGTGAGATGTTCAAGCTCCAGGTACGAGTACCAGTTCAGAAACGTTCACCTGCTTCTATCTGAGCCAGCAGAACCAAAATGGCTGCAGTCGTTACCTCCAGTCATGTAGGTTATGAAAAACTCCTGAGCGGATTTCTATGAAAATTTGCAATTTTGGCATGAATACGGAAAAAGGGGGCGTCTCCAGAATTTGTTTTCATCAATAGTCACGATTTACCATTCAATATTTCATGGTTCTAGATCTGAAAAAAATCTGACATATTCAGGGGAGTAATATTTATGAGTGTGTGTCAGTTGGTGCCGCTCTACTGACGGCCGTTCTTAAAGCAACGCCACGTAACTTTTACAGAGCAACAGCGCCCCCTGCAGCCACACATGTGATTAATCTCTGTTGGGCTCCTCTCAATGTGTTGAGTGGAGCTCTGACTGAACGCGTGATATTACCCATGATCCTCTGCTTCCTGAACCGAAAGAGCTGCTGCTGTATCAAATCCACCAAACTCTGTCAGATTCTTCATATTTAAAAAAGATTCTGCTGAATATTGGAGATTTTTAATGACTTTTAACTGATCTAAAGTTCAGTTTAACTCTTCAACTTGCTGGACCTGATTCTGACAGTTGAAGCTGTGACTCTCAGTCAAATCAAATCATTGTAAAGCTGCTAATTTCAGGTGTAAAGTTGCTGAGTGTTGCTTTAATCGAACCGCAAAGCGACAACAACACACACAATCAATACGTCCGAAAGTATAAAACACGACAAACACGAAGAGTAAATAATATTTTAGCTGTCAGAGAGAAATAATTGAACATTCATCTGAAATAAAAGCCGTGAGTCGCACAGTGTAAACGTCGACAGTGAAGAGGAGACGCGCTGTGGGGCTGTAAGTTGACAATAAGCCACCGTGTGACCTACTTCTGATGAATGTTGTGCGTCTGAATGGAAGCTTCCAGTCGTGTAATTATTCTGTCACATCTTCCACGTGCTCGTGTCTCAGAGTTTGTGTTGTGCTCGTGTGTGTGTTTTTAAATTGTACGACTCCTGCGCTGTAATTATGTCGTCTTCTCACTTGTTTCTAGACTTGTGGCGTCTGATTTAAAACTGCGTGAGTGAAACGCTTCTGTGCGACGGAGAGTTCAGGTCGTGTTGAGGACAATTTCAGGAGGTTTCAGGAATAGTTTTGTAATATTACAAAAGTAGAGTAATGATTGAGAAGGCAGTCTATATACTTTAGAGTTGAAATTTGATGTGAAAAAGTTATAATTTAACGAAAACAAAGATATAATTTAGCTAGAAAAAAGTCATATTACGTGAATAAAGTCGAAGATCGATGAGAATTGTTTAAAATATTTAATATATCTAGAATTAAGCAGTTTAAATGAAAAAAAAGTTGTAATATTAGAAGAATAAAATCACAAGACGAACATTTCCACAAAAAAGACAATTTCTCTGGTTCTTTCTTTGGAATACACATTTTTGTGCCTAATATTTTTTAAGTTAAGTGGCCCTAATACTCCATCTTACTTTTTCCAGCTTGTGGAGTGAGTGTAAAATGTCGTCTTTGTGTGATCTTGTGTGTTTGTGTGCAGAACGTAGACGTCCTCAGGCCGCTGCAGCCGCAGATTCACGACCTCCTTCCGGACCCGGAGAGCCCGACCTTCCCTCCTCCGATCGATGACCCAGCAACTGATCCACAGCCCCTTCCCTCTGACCCGACATCGCACCCTGCTGTTCAACCAGCGCCGTTTGACCCCGCACCCATTGAGCCCGAGCCCTTTGACCCCTCGGTGGCGGCTAACCCGCTCACCTCCTCCTCCTCCTCCTCCAGCGAGTCGTCTGAAGGGTTGGTCAACCAGCAGCGACAACCAGCACCAGCTCCTGGGTCGTTCGCTTCCTCCTCTGAAGAGGTTGGCGGCCCCCTGGCGCTGCGGCCGCCCTTTGACTTCCACTACCAGAGGCGTGAGCGCAAGAGACGCCAGGCCTTGATGGAAACTTCCACCACGCACAGCCCCGTCTTCCTGTCTGATTTCCCCAGTGGCCGCTCTCCTTTCCGCTCCTGTCCCGGTCCCGCTCGATACACCACAGTTTAACCGGCGCTGCTTAGGAAACCATTTGTTCATCTTTAATGTATCCACGGAGACGGGGCAGCAATAAACTGCTGCGCCCCCCCGTCACTGCAGGCTTGTAATAATTTGTGCTAATGAGACGAATGCTAGCTCCTTCTTTTTCCCGTGGCCCTGAAATGACCTCTCTGCTGCGGATGCTACAAAGCAGACAAAACAGCCACGAGTGAGAAAATGGCTTCAAATAGTTGAACAATTTGAGTAAATCATTGTTTTAAAGAACTTCAATACTTAAGCTGATGGTCGGATACTTAAGATTTTAGAGCTCAATATTTAAGAATTAGATTTTTCTTAGTTGCTTTATCAATTAGCTGAGTGAAAGAAAATGAATCAGCAGCTATTTTATTTTCAGTCATTTATAGAAAAAAGTGCATAAACTATATAAATATAACTCTTTCGCAAATGAGATGGCTTCCTACTTTTGTGTATATTATATATTTCTGAATTGAGTATCTATGGATTTTGTAGAATTGTTCTGTGCGAAGGAAACGAAGAACAGAAGCATAAATAAAAACATAGTATTTTACCTGGATTGAACTCCATGACACTCTCTTCATTTTTGTCTGTGAAACATTTTTTCAAGGTAAGAAATTCTTATAAATCAATTTCTGGAACTACGAAGTCCAAGTCCTACAATATTTTGGGAAATACTGCTATTGTATTGTACAAAGTGAGTCTTATTTTAATAGTTGTGGCCATTACAGTGATGTAAGTATAACATTTCACCCTCCGCAGTCATTACAGAGGAAGAGAACTTGAGCACTTGGCCGGAGGCAGCTTCACAAAGAAGTTCAGTGGAAGTCTGGGTTTATTATCGGACTCTTCAGCCGAGCCGAGTCGGTGCCAGACTGCACTGAAGTGAAAGACAAGTGCAAACATCTGAAGCTTTAAAAGCCACCGGAGCAATTAGCAGGAGCCGAGCGAGAGGGAGGAGGACGCGAGAAGGAGCCGTCTCTCGTGTGGCTCCGTGTCACACTGAGGAGGATCTGCAGTGAACCAGGCGGCAGCGACACAGAGACGCACATCAGAGGAGGCAACACGGAGGAGACGGAGCAAACGGATCAATATGCAGAAGTCTGTGTTGATTTAAAGGACGATTCAAACAGCAGAGTTCACATTCTAGGACAGATGGAAGATGCTCTACATTAATATTCTGCTCGGATCCACTGCTCCCTCGTGTTCTGGAAGGTTTCTGGGAGCGTTGGTAAAAAAAAATTCAACTTCCAAGGTCGACCTTCCCATTCAGGGGCCACTGGGGCCCAAGAAAATAGTAACAGTCAACTTTACAGATCCCCCGCTGGAGAAATTCACTGGCTACAGCAGAGCAGCAGCATTAGAATGAAAATAGGCAATAAATAAAGAATAAAGGTCAAATACAAATAGAGAGAATATGTAGATAATATTTCACTACAGACAGTGTGAAGTTAGCAGCCTAAAGCCAAATAACAACTTATATGTTTTAAAACTGTTATCGTGATGGATAACAACACTTAAATAAAAATGAAGTTATCATATCTAATTCCAAATAATCAATTTATGTTGTTTTTTTATCTGTGTATAAACTTTGTACATAGTTTTGTGGTTCCAACAGCACATTGAGTTATATAAATCAGATGTGTTATTTTATTATTATGATTATTATGATTATGATTATTATTACATTGATCCTCCACCTAGAATTAAATGTTCAATGTTGTGTTATAAATAAAGTTTTGCTCACTTGTCAAAGCAGTAGCACAGACCCGCTGCGGGCGACAGGGGGCGTGAGAGGCCCTGAATGGAAACTGACACGTCTCTGTATAAATTCCCCCTGAATGAACCAACCTTGTTCACCACGTGTTGCTGAATGTGTCACGATCACGAATCATTAATACAACCTTCCACTCCACCCTCCCCCCCCCCCCCCCCCCCCCCCTATCAAACGTCACACTTAAACCTCCCTGTACGTCCATTGGTGTTGCAGTGTCAGAGTGTCCGGATTTCCCACGGGCCGTGAAGGCAGCGGCAGCAGTTTTAATTGGAGTCAGACTCTCGGCTCGAGGAGTGTTTCTTAAAAACCCAGAGACAATGGAGTCATCCTCCTCCTGAGCAACCGGGACTGGTTACCCTCTGCAGAGACTAGTTAGGATCCGTTAACCCACTTGTTCCCCGGACCTGGAGCCATGTCTGTGGCGTGTCCGTCACTTTGAGGTAAGTGGAATAACAATCACCTGGAAAGTTTCTGCGTGTGTTCGCTTGTTGTTTTATTTGTGTGTGTGTGTCTCTTCTCTGTCACCTCAGCTTTGTTTCACTCACAAACCTTCTCAACACGTTTCACTTTTACAAGCAAACAAAGTTTCCTCTCTTTTGTTTTTGAATATTCTCTGTCAAACGCTCCAAACGTCTCCAACGTCCACTGTTCCCGTTGAACCCAGACAGTGAAGACGTGTGATGACATGTTCTTGAGTCACTCTCCAGACTCCTGCAGAGTGATGTCTCCGAACAGTCATCATCACTGAGGCTGTGTCACTTCACTGCGAGGAGCTCTGAACTCTGGAGCTTCCTTGTTTTCTGCTCCACGAAACTGGATCTTTAAGCTCACAGGACTCAAACACATGAGTAGAAGGAACCATTCGGATATGGGTTTAAAACACTTGAAAACAAGAGTTGTGCAAGAAAAGAATAACTATTTCTAATCTAAACACCAGAAGTTTAAAAGACACATTTTAACATGATTGTATTACAAACAATGTGCAGCAGCAAGGTTAATTAAAGGTCGTTCAAAGGCAATTCAGAGAATACACATGGAACTAATGAATATACAGATTTAAATTGGGTTTAAAACTGTAGAAATTAATATGGAAAAAGCAGTTAAGACAAGAGTAGAGTAAATATTCCCAAGTGAATCTTGATAAAATGCTGTGACAAACATAAAAAGTAAAATAAAAGCCCCTGGGAGTTAGTGCAGGTCTCAGGTTTGATATGGTTTTAGGAAAATATCCAGATTACAGGTTTCAGATGTGTGGTTCATGCTGGTTCTCCGTGTTCTCCGTGTTCTCTGTGTTCTCCGTGTCCTTCGCACATTCAAACACAGCAAGGTCATTCAAAATGCTCTCAAGGGGAATTAAGAGAATAGACACCAAACTAATAGAAAGACACATTTAAATAGGGTTTCATTCTGTAAATATAAATGGAATATAGTTAAAACAAGAGCGGTGCAAGATAAGAGTTAATATGTCTATGTTCATCTCGATCAATTGGTCAATCTCCTGTTTTCTGGGTTTGTTCCAGATGTGTGTTGCATGCTGATATTATATTTCTAAGTTAATCTTATTAAAATGCAGTGAGTCACAGAAACAGTAAACTGAGAGCAGCTGAGAGTTGCAGCAGGTTGTAGCAGAGATTAACATATAAAATTAAAAAACCAAAGAGTTGGAGCAGGTCTCGTGTTTTCTGGGAGTTAGTTCCAGATGTGTGGTGCATGCTGCTTCTCCATGTCCCTATTTTCCACTAAAAGGATCCAAACAACCGGATCTTTGTACTCGTAGTACACAGTACAGTGCAACAGTAAAGTACTTCACTGTGCTTTACTGTAAAAATGAAAACAAGAGTTGCGCAACACAAGTTTATTTGAATGAAGGCCCGATTTTTAAAATAACGGCGAGTTGGAGCAGGCCTCATGTTTTCTGGAGTTTGTTCCAGATGTGTGGTGCTTCTCCACGTTTAGCTCTGACCTGGTCCCAGACGGCCTCAGATTAGAAATGCACTTCTGCCACTAAACCACTTGGTTAAACCTGGTAGTTAGTTTTTAAATATGCTCTCAATATAAATATGTTTTCTTCTTGTGTAGAGTCTCAGATTGGTCGTGGCGTGTTCACTTCTTGAGAACAGTTTTAGTCGCTGCAGCTCAGTTTTCCATTTTCAATGTGCTTGTCAGGCTCTTTTCACTCCCCTGCAGGGTTTGGGTTGAGTCTCTAATGATGGTTTCTCATAATCGCGCTTCAAAAGAAAATATGACTGTCACTTCAGACTGTGCCACTTAATTGAAGAGGGACTGTTTGGGCGTATATTCATATTGAAGTGCTTATGGTTGAAGAGGCCACATTGGGCCCTTTTTTTATTATGACAGTATGTGAAGGAGGAACTCAAATAACCTCCAGAGGGTTTGTGGTACATTAATATATTATGTACTGTAGTTTATATAGAAGACAGCTCAAAATAAGTAAAGAGTGATGATGTAAGGTGAAATCTAAATTAGCTAAGAGCAGGACAACGCTGTGTCAGGTGTTTGTGTTTTGGGGAAAACAGAGATCCAATTAAAATATTAGACTATGCACACACACACGCACGCACACACGCACGCACACACACACACACACACACACACACACACACCTGTGGGTTAGGATGACTGAAATCACAAATGATGCATAACTACTCCTGATTTCTTTGCACAATCCCAAAACGCTCCCTCCCAGCATCTCAGAGGTCGACACCAGGAACAAATAGAACATTTGATTTTAAGACGATTTGTTAAAAAGCATATTTTTCGGTGACGTGTGTGATTCTTTTCTCCAACGCGCGTCTCAAACACCACTGGGGGGGAACACAATGTAAAACGTGCTGACAGGTCAGAAAGAGAGCGAGTCTCGGGATGAAAGTCCTTATGAACACGGTGGGGGGGGGGATTGTTCCCAGACGTTGTGGTTCCTGCATCAGAAACAGCTGCACCCTTCACAGAGGACGATGCAGTCAACAAAAAAAAATCCTCCAGTCAGCTGAACGGTTTTCAGCCCAAAAGCACTTAGTCGGTGAGAGATGGCAGGAGGATAATAGACCTGTGGGTTGGAGGCGTTGTAGACAATGGAAAGAAAGACGAGTGGACGGCAGGAATCAGAGGAAGAGATCGAATCAAACGTCACAAAGTGGAACCGTGAACTTCAGGTTTCTGACCTTTGTTGTGGGAATGAGCTTGAGACATTCCCGGCTTGGTTTTAAGCTAAAAGGTGTCGAAGCTAACATGTGGCTTCTCTGGCTATAGTCGGCACTTTAGAACTCAGGTGAACATCATATGTTTGTGGCAGGATCAGGAGCAGATCCAGGATTTATTTAGTTTTTTTTATTACTTTCCTTAACATTGTATATGAGTTGATATCTTGACGTTTGAGCAATTTAGTGCAGCTTAACAACTATTGGGCATTTTGACGGAGGTATGCAAGTTTATTAAAACCCAAAATGATCAGAGTTAACCATCAGGAATGAGGAGACGAAGGAAAATCATCAATGAAACAAGTGAATTTTATGCATTTTTGTGACTAAAATGTTTCACCGATTTATCTGGATCGTTGCCAGTTAAATATTTGTTAACTGGAAAGTCTCGAGACGCATTACCTCGAATATTTAAAACAGTTGTATTCCCAATGACATCTTTTTTTAATGGGATATATGGAGACATTTCATTTCACCTCATCGATTTGATCAATTGTACATTTTTGTCCGATTTGCTGACAAGATTTCCAGCAGCTGATTTGCAGTCGGACATTACCGACCTGTGGAGAAGTGACGCTTCACACCTGCTTCCTCTCAACACCACTCGACGGTGTTTGTTTTTGCTCTGAAACTCACTGGACACATGACGGAAGAGCCGCCGAGTGTTTGCTCCTGTTCCCAGCTCCAGTTTCCAGATAAGACCGGGGGGGTCAGAGAAAGTGTGGCGGGCTGAATCCTCACATTGTTCAGTGGAATTCATGCGTGGCAGCGTTTCAGTCTCTCCAGAAGACGTTGTGTACCTTTTTCTTTTGAAAAGCTTGTGTTCCCTGCAGCGTGGTGGTGGACAGGGATCCATCATGTCGTACCTGCTGGGCTGACGGTCATGTCGGTGTCTCTGCTCTGTGAACACGACAGGGAGCAGGTGCTTCATGTCCGCCAGAGGTAGGCTGCGTGTTCACAGTGTGTAACATGAAGGGTGATGTCGTGTCGCTCTAAACTTTGTCATCGTGAAATTACTTGTCAGACTTTTCAGCGTGAAATATAGGTAGTGGAACATTTGAAGTATCTATGGTTTTCAGATTGTGTGGCTTCATATATTGTAGTAAAAGTCGGGCAGCGGGCAATGTGGCCAAAAATAATTCATATCAGTCTAATAAATTATCGTCACGATAAATGTCACGTTATTCTTTATTTTTGAGTTTAAAGACTAATTTTTGCAATATATCAACATGCAGTATATTGAACTTTTATTTTTTGTTATGCACATAATATTGTTTTATCGCCCAGTCCGACGTCACAATATTTGATACGTTTGAAATATTTCATCAGTGCAGTTATTATCACACAATCAAGGAAAGAAGGAAAGTAAATTGGCAACTACATGTATTTTGATAATCAATAGTGTACAGTAGTAAATGTTTAAGCCAAAATGTCCTAGAGTTGTCGGCTCCAGCCTCAGTTGCGAATGTTTGCTGGTCCTGAATTTTCTCTTTGGATCAACAAATAACTTTAATAACCAAACATCTGAATCTGCCAACTGGGACTTTGGAACATTTAAAAAAACAACAAAGAAACCGTTCTGCTCTGCTTTCTTTGGTATACTTGAAGTGTGCGTCCGTCTAGATGTGTTGTTTCTCTGCGTCAGTAACGCGACACCTCATTGGCCGACACGTGAATGAGGTCACGGCGGGCGGGGGGGTCCCCTCTCACCGCGGTGTAAATATTTCATGACGCGACTGAAACAACCTGTGAGAATAAACAAAACCTGACACTCAACGTCAACCACTAAGTGATTGTTTCCTTTTTTCCCCGACAGCCTTGTTTGCACTTTACCGTCCCGTTTTAAAAACATTCCTCGTAGTTTTGTCCAAGTGTTGACACGACTCCACCAGTTATTTATATCTATAGAAAGCCCGTGAGGTTGAGTGGGTGGAGTTGACGAGTTGCAGCACTCTGTAGTAATTTGAGATATGGCGAACAAGCCCTGTCAAGTCGGATGTTTACCACTGACATACTTTCCTCTGACGGAGTTACGCGCTCTGCGTAGACGAGGTGATGAGCTAGCCTGCAGGTTACTGGCACAATCAGATAACCAGATACCTGCTGGGCCAGTCTTAAGCACTTACACTGAAAGCCTCAAGAGAAGTTGGCAGGAGCATGTGGGAAATGCTTTTGTTGCCAAACCACAAACGGGAACTTTGACTGGCTTAGGAAGATGTTTTCAGAAATCCCGATGATCTCCTCTTCGTTTGCATTAAACTCCCCCCGGGGGTCATGAAGGGTGAACTTTGAAGGGTACGTTAGATTTGGGCCACTCCCAACGTTTGACCTACTTATATAACAGCCGACCTGGCTTTTGGTCAATGGAGGTGGCAGCTTTAACGTCACATGTACCCGCGGTGAGCCGACGCATTGTTTCTCCCCCTAGAGGGCACTTTGACCAGACTTAGTTAATTCACACAAGTGGATTTCTCTGGATTGGCCGCGGCTGATTTACTATAATCTGTGGAGAAGCAGAGGACGGTGGTTTGGTGTGAGTTTATGTCTTACTTTAATACATCATCATATTTACCCTCAGGAATTAAGATTTTATTGAATCCACGAATTATTAACTCATTAATTAATGATGCAGGTAGAATTTTTTTTTTTAATTTTTAAAGGCGAGAATTATTTTCATTAAAACAAGTTTCCCCCCAGGCCGCCGGCCACCAAGGGGATTATTTCACGGAGTGTTGATCAAATAGCCTTAGAGTTCATTGGAGCCACTTAAACTGACTGTAATTACCATTGAGGTCCGGCCTAATTGGAAGTGACACACACCATCAGGTGGCTCACAAATCTGTTCCCGGTGGCTGAGAGGTAGAGCGATAACAACACTCGGCCAAAAACATACTAACCTCGCTAACCTCGCTGACCACGCTCTCTTTGTCCGTTTCTGCTCGCTCACGACCGGGTGTTAATCTACGCTCGTCCAAACAAAACGTCTCTCTCTCTCACTCCCGGCACCCGACCGCTAAGGTCGACGTGAACGCTGAGCGGATTAAGTCCTTTTTGTTTTGCTGTTGCCGCAAGTTAGCAGAGAGCCGGGGAGACGGGCCGGCAGATCCATGGGAGCCGCGTTTTCTTTATTCTCCTGAGATAGTGGACACACCAGCGGCCGCGTGCGTTATGTGTGTCCACACGAAGGCGGAGAAGGTAAAGGACGTCGAGCAAAAAGAGAGGCCTGAGATGTCCGTCGTGTCAAAGTGTCTCGAGTGCATCAGAATGGGGAGAGGCAGCAGGTACGTGAGGCCCGAGAGTCAGAGCGGAAGGAATCTTCTACCTCGATGTCAGGGAGTCCCATCCGTCCCTGTGCTTTTTAACATGGTCTCATTTTAAAACAGCTTGTTTGCTTGATTGTCAGCAGAATTATGCAAAAAGGAATTTAACGAAACTTGGAAAGAACCTATTCAATTTTGGGTTAAACATTGTATGATTGTTGTTTTTATTTCCCAGTGAATAATTCATGAGTGTGTTCATTCAAAGTCAGGCATAGTAGTCTGTGTGTGCGTGTGTGCGTGTGTGTGTGTGTGTGTGTGAGATTTGGTGCAGACATTAATTAAGCCGGATCTGGACGAAGGGGGCGGGTCCAGCAACTCGCCATCACTTTCTTTAACTTTGCATGATGGGGCTCTTAGCGGAGTTACACACGCCACTTCCTGTTGAATTACGTCGCGTTCGTTTCAACCACATGTCTTGTACAAGAGGAGCAGCTGAGAGAAATGCTTTTAATCTTTGCCACCGAACTGTGTAAATGGAGACGAGGAAGCTTCTGCCTTTTTGAAAGCTGTGAGTTCAGGCACCAGCAAGATGAATGCACGACACGGGCAGGAGAACAGATCCCTGTAAATACTGCGTTTGTTTGTGTCGCTCTCTGGGCGGGGCGGACCTTCATGCAACCTTTAAACCAGCAATTACCCAAAGCTTTGGTTTGGTGTTTTTCGGGGGAATTCAGGAGACCGACTGAGAGGAAGTGGTGACCGTCTGGGGAACACGGGTCATTAATCTGTGATTTTTATTCAAATGGAAATAAATGCTGGCAAATATATCTGAATATCCTCGAAACCAAAAGTATTATTTAAAAGGAAATAGAGATTGAATTCTGTGAACTTGCACAACTTCTTCCTAGGTCTGAATCGTAGAATGTGTATAAATATATAAATGGATAAAATGGTCACTACTTCCTCTCACTTCCCAGAAATGAAGCCGAAATAGCAAAGTCCCGCTGATTCACACGCTCGACCAATCACGCGTCAGTGTCTGTGTGATGAGCACTACCTTAAATGACAGGAGCCGTCTTTGAGGAAACACAAAGTTTGTCCACTAACATGGAGGAGGTAGGATTTTATAACCTTTACTGATAAAACCCATAGAGACGCTTTGGCTCCACGTTTTTTGGGGTTTAGTCATGTTGTTCAGTTTTGTGGTCTGAATACAGAGAAGTAGAGTGTTGTTATTCTTATATTTAAGATCACTCAACCAAAGTAAAGTACCTTAAGTATTCAAATTTAATTTGAACGTTTACCTTTTTAAAATTTCCCCTCATTATTAGGAATCACTTATCCTCCTTCGCAGATCCTGTAGATGAGGAATCCTGTGCGCTCATGCATGACTGGATTTGTTTCACTGTCTCACGATGTAATGTTTCACTCAAGTTTTCCTATTTGTTTTCATTACTGCTGGTTTGACGCTGACGAAGAGGGACGCTCTTATTCTCTGTGGCAGGGTGCGGAGGTTCCCGCCACAGACACACATCTGAGTTTACTCAGCGTTCATGGTTTAAGTAAAGCACACGGTTTCATTGCAGGGTATATGTGGAGTTCTTAGGCCTCAGCGCTCACGACACACAGGAAATGCGCCGTCTTATTTTGGGTTTTTATAGTTCTTGTCTGGACTTTGTGTGTGTGTGTGTCACAGTTGTGTTTTCTGAGCTTTATACATGAAAACCACAGTCTGCATTTTGAATTTTAAGGATGAAACATCGCCAAGACAAGTAGATTGTTAATATAATTACAAAATACATTGATTAGTGATTTAAGAAAAGTCATTTTTGGCTACTTTTTTTACAAGACATTTGCTGATTACAGTTTTTTCAAATGTGAGCATTTTATACTTTTATCTGAAACAACATTGATCTATTTTTAACTGCACTTTAGACCAAATAAGCAGTTGTAAGACATCAACCTAAACAACTTGATCTTTAGTATGTTGCTCTGTATGTATCTCCGAACTTGCAGGGGACTCTTTCATCTATGTCTCCAATATTAAATTTAGATGGATTAGAAAAGAATCTCTAATTACAGATGTGGAAATCGAGATGGTTTTCAGTGCTTTAAATCTTCACCCCTCCCGATCATCTGTAGCTTCGCCAGAACTGCAATTATTGGTTAATCAGTCTATTAGTTAATCAACGGAAAACAATGAGCAACTGTTTTTGAGTTGAAAAATAATATATACATAAGTTTCAGTTTTTCTGTGTGATTTATGATTGTAAACCTAATATGTTTGGGTTTTGGACTTTTTATCAGACAAAACAAGACATTTAAAGACACAACAAGAAACATTTTATGGAGCAGATGATAAAATAATCAGCACTTTTAGTTGTTAATGAAAATAATCCCTGTGCAGCTGCATCGACAGAGTTGGAGATTAGAGTTCACCGTCACCCGACCTCTCACATAGATTCCTGTTCCCTGCAGGATGGAGTCGTCGTGTCTGGACCTGGCTCTGGAGGGCGAGCGGCTCTGTAAGACCGGGGACTATCGGGCCGGCGTGTCTTTCTTCGAGTCGGCCATCCAGGTGGGAACCGAGGACCTTCAAATCCTCAGCGCCATCTACAGCCAGCTGGGAAATGCCTACTTTCACCTCCAGGACTATAACAAAGCCCTGGAGTACCATCGGCACGACCTCACACTCACCAGGTAGTTTCACAGTTTGGATCGCAACGTGTTCCGAAACCACGTCCTCCTTTTTTTCTGCCTCCGCCCATTGTTTTAAACACAACATCTCAAGAACGCCTTGAGGGAGTTTCTTCAGATTTGATTCAACTGTTCAGTTTGATTCAAAGATGAAGGGATTCGATTTGGGAGGTCAAAGGTCACAGTGGTCTCACTGGCATCCGTAAAACATTAGATTGACTTTTTAACGAGGGTTTTTGTTCGTGCACATAAGTTTAATCGGCTTCCAACAGAAGTAATTAAAGATTTATCTCAAACAATATTCTGAACAGATGTTAAAACTTTTTTTAATCACGATTTCCCCCCCCTCCGTGATTAAATTGCTCAACTCGACTCCACAATATTTCTGCCTGCAGATGTAAATTACTTTCTTGCCTCTTGTGTCTTCGCACTAACACACTCCAGTAATCTTCCAATATTCCAGTCTAATTATTTCCTAATGTTTTTTTGTTTTTTTCTCTCCGTGCAATCCCAGAACGATTGGAGATGAACTCGGCGAGGCCAAAGCCAGCGGTAACCTTGGGAACACATTAAAGCTTTTAGGACGTTATGAGGAAGCGGTGGTTTGTTGCCAAAGACATTTGGAAATTACAAAAGCCATATATGATAAGGTGGGTTTTATTCTAATGAGTTTTATTGTACTGATATTCTATTGAATTACATTCCTTCAGTCCTTTTTTTATCCTAGAAAACTGAGAATAAATGCTTTTTCACTTTTCTGTTAATATAATTTCAGTCTGTGGCTCCATTACTTAGCTAAATATAAATATATATATGAATTTGTTAAACCACCTAACGTTCCGCACGGCCACACTAAACTGTAGATATGTGCACGATGACGGCCGAGCCTCGGCATACCGACATCTAGAATAGTTTTCCAGCACCCCCGATGCAAACAAGCAGGTCTGGTGTCTGTCGGTGTATTTTAAGTATGTAATTACAACCGTGGTCAGTGTGGCTTCCATCTGTGAAAACCCGGTGTGCGTGCTGTAGGTTGGGCAGGCTCGGGCGCTGTATAATTTCGGGAACGTTTACCACGCCAAGGGAAAGAGCATCTGCTGGACTGGAGCGGAGCCAGGAGAGTTCCCAGAGGAGGCCCGGATCGCCCTGAGGAAAGCTGCACAGTACTACGAGTGAGTTCATACCAATGTTGACTTCTAAATGTCGAGTGTGGTGGTTTGCTTTTATTTGGGAAGCTCGTGGGTTTGGGACGGGGGAACTTTATCATGCAGGATGTTCCCGTTATCCATCCATCCATTGTCTTGTGCTTATCTGGGCTCGGGTCCCAGAAGTAGTCACGCCAGACGTCTTTCCAGCACCTCCCGGGGCATCCAGAGGCGTTCTTGGCCCGGCTGGGATATATAATCCCTCCAGAAAGTTCTGGGTCTACCCTGGGGTCTCCTCCCGGTTGGGCACTCTACCATCGACGTGATTCTGTAGGATTTAAGAACGATCAGACTCGCTGTTCCCAGTGAAGCTGTGTCCACAGTCTCAGTGCTGTTCTTGGCTCGCAGGGGTTGAGCTAAGTGGAAATCCACCATGATGTCACTCATTGGTGTGTGAACTGCCATTTTGAAGCCTTGAATTTCCCAGTTTGGCCAGTAACATCTTGGTTTTCTTTTTGAAACAGAAGAAACCATATTTGAAGGACGATTCAGGCATTTCCACCGTCTTATGAGTGGAAGCCAATGCGGCCTTCTTTATTAATCATCCATCTGCCTTAAGGTTGAAGCTGTATTCTGAGATGTGCCATCTGAATCTGGCCATCCTAATCTCTCCTTATTTTCCTCCCACCGTTCTAAGGAAACTGTAGAAACTGTTGTGTGTCTGTGAAGATCTCAGGAGATCAGCAGTTTAAGAAACACTAAACCCATCCTGTCCGCCTACTTGTTTTTCTGCCACTTGTAACCATGTATTAAAGTCTCAATGGCTGGAGTTGCTCATGTTGTCATGAAGCTGGTCCAGTTGTCATTATCTATAAATAAAGAGAACAAACACAAACGCAACCAGATACATGGAACTTGAAGTTTAGAAAAATAATCATTTAAAAAGTTATATTTAAATATAAATGCAATTCAGCATTCTTTATTCTGGCCTGGAAGATCATCCTGAAAATGCTGACACACGTAAAACATGTATTTCTCCCCCCCCCCCCCACAAAGAGCGAACCTGTGCCTGGTGAAGGGTTTGGGCGATCAGGCAGCTCAGGGTCGAACCTATGGGAACCTTGGAAATACTTACTATCTGCTGGGCGACTTTGGAAATGCAGTGGCTGCACATGAGAAGGTTGGTGGCCGACATCTCGTGACAGACAAAAATAATGTAGCTTCACTCTCACGCCATATTTTCTATTTCTAATGTTGTTTCTTTCTCGTGTCCTGTCTTGATTAACTGTTAATACCTGATCTAAATAACATGCACACCTTCTGTTTTTCATGTTTGGCAGCGGCTGCTCGTCGCTAAAGAGTTCGGGGATAAGTCCGCTGAGAGGAGGGCCCATTGTAACCTCGGCAACGCCCACATTTTCCTCAGTCAGTTTGAAGTGGCGGCCGGTCATTACAAGTGAGTCTCCCTTATCTCAGCGTGGTTATTTGGAGACGATGCTCTCTGTCTTCTTTGGACAGTAAAAAGCTTTGTTTACTTACATTCATGAAATTTACAAGCATAGATCAGTTGGAGAGATCATATTAAATGGAACTTGATGCATCGTCCCAGCTGAGTTCTGTTGTAAACTTTAATTTACAAATTTAAGGTTTCTAAGCACATTTTGTCTCAAAGGGTTAATACAGACATATACATGCTAGTAAATACATTGTAGTGTGTTGCAAACCATTTTGTAACTATACTGCTTTAAAATGCTTCTTAGAAATAAACTTTAAATGACTGCGTTGGTTACACAAATGGGACAAATAAAGTTTTGAACACAATGCAGTCATTCAAAAACGCCCTCAGACTCGTGTGCAGATTTTTTTCCGTTGCTCACAACCACTCGCTCATTAAGTCCAGCAGTTTTTAAATCCCTTCGCTCCGGCCCCTGGAAAAGCGACACAGAGCAGATAACTATCATTCCTCTGCACCCACCCTCCACATTCTTTGACCTTCCTCCTCCTCCTCTGCTCTGCCCCCAGGAGGACGCTGCAGCTGGCCAGGCTTCTGAAGGACCGAGCCGTGGAGGCCCAGGCCTGTTACAGTCTGGGCAACACCTACACGCTGCTGCAGGACTATGAGAGAGCCATTGATTACCACCTCAAGCATCTGGTCATCGCTCAGGACCTCAGCGACAGGTATCCGCTGTAGAGGAAGCTGCTTTCCTGCCAAGTTAGCCTTTGAGGAATAATGGGCGTGGGCAGTTTGAATGTGGGCGGTCCCCGAACGAAGCATTTGCGGAAATGTGGGTTGATACTAAACACACAAGACACTGACAAGAAGGGAGAGTCACAAGGAAACCACTGACAGCATTTAATGTTTTTGGAAAAGCATGAACATTTAAGGAAATCTGTGCATATTAGTCATTAAAACAAGATTTTCTATCTACAAATTGAACTTTTCATGCAAAATTATTCGCTCAGTACACGAAACATGATTTGACCTTTGCAGATAAAATTAAACATCTGATCCGCTTCGATTCCCTCCGTCATTAAAACGCTGCCAACAGCAAGCAGATGATCAGTTATGATGTTAGCACCGAACCAAGTACAAGATAAAAAGATGAAAGTCAACACAACAACACAGATGAAGTCATTCTATAAAAGCATATAAAGACTTCTCCTTTTCTACAGCTCTGCCAACAAAACAATCCTCAAATATCTGGTGGTATAGTCTTTATTTTTTTAGTCGTTGGAAAAGGAAGCAGGATTATTTCTACTATAAACTTGCACAGCTTTATTATTGTCATGTAAAATCAAGAATTATTTCTGGACCAAATTTCCTTCAAGCCCATTCATGTCTAAAATGCAGACTAATATATTATTACAACATATTTTGCAAAGAAATGAATTATTCTGTTGTGGAAACATGGCTCTCCTCCAACTTTTAAGATGTTTTTGGACCAAATATGTATTTATATAAAAAACAATAACATTTAGAGAAATGAACTCCTGAAAAACACAATCATGAACATTTGATTATTTTCTTGCTTGGAGAACTTGTTCAAATATTATCAGTGAGGTACTTGAGGAAAGTTTTGAATCCATTGGAATACACCATGAATGACAATATGCCATTCATAACTGAAGTGTTTTTTTAATACTATATTTATATGAATAAAAGTAAAAAAGCCAGACACTTTGTGGAAGTAGAACTCTCCCTCTGCTCCCCCCTTTTCTCTTTCACTTCTTATAATGGGACAAAAGAGAGTTCTTTGAAATCATGAGACAAATAATGATGTGGCGTTTTGATCGTTGTAAAAATGTGTGATTGTGATACGTAACGATTCGAGGAACTTCCTCCCCGCTGTTGCGTAATCCCTGTTGCGTCTGCTCAGCCAGTGTTCCTGTGTGTCACTGCAGAGTTGGTGAAGGAAGAGCGTACTGGAGTCTAGGAAATGCCCACACCGCCCTGGGGAATCATGAGCAAGCCATGTACTTTGCTGAGAAACATCTGGAAATTGCCAAAGAGGTGAATGTTTACTTTTTCACCTCCTCCCTCCAAGTCCGATGGGTAGCTACCGTCAGTCCACAGCGCCATCTACTGGCTGAATGCAGCAACAACGCTTGAGACTATGAATTCAGCTTCTATACATGTATACATGCATTCATATTTATTATGGACAGAGAAGTTGCAAAACCAGTGCAAACAGATTTACACTGTCCAATATTGTGATTTTTCTTTGTTTTGATAAAAAGACGGGAGACAAAAGCGGCGAGGTCACAGCCAGGATGAACCTGTCGGACCTGCGGCTGGTTGTAGGCCTGAAGTCCAACTCCAACATCCATCCCAACATCTTCCGCAGCCCAAACACTAATAACTCCCCTCTGCCAGTAAGCTACCAGGGTTACCCCAACCTCCAAGGTAAGTCACCGCTCCTCCAGAATACAGCAACAGACAAATCCTTTTTTGGAACGTGTCAAAACAAAACATCTCCGTCTTTGTCTCAGGGATGAATTCCCCGTTGAGGAGGAGAGGAAGTGTAGAGAACCTGAAGCCGAGTCCAAGTCCTGACAAAAATCAACCTGCAGACTCCCCAGCAAAGCCAGTACGTCAGTGTGTAACCTTACTGCTCGAGGCAGAAAGTGTCTAATGTTTTCTCACTCAGTGGATGTTTGGTCAAACTGATTTCAAAACCTCTTGACTTAATTTAATGCTTCACCTATTTACTTTGCACATGCAAGTCCAGACCTTGTAATGTTAAAGAAAGGAAACAATGATCCTTGTTCTGCATATTGTGGGTTTGTCCTGGACTTGTGTAATCCTGCTGACAAACAAACAAATGTACAGGGGATAATTAATTTCCCTGAGAACCTGTTCAACCTTCAACGGTAACGTGCGAAAACAAAAGACCTGTGAGATTTAATTATACCTGTGTGTGGGTGCACCTTGACTGTACAGGGCTTGGAGGAGGAGACGTTCCCCGGCTCTTCAAAAAACCACACCATCAAAGCTTCCACTAAACTCTTCCTCTTCCATCGGCTGAAAAGCAAGAAGCACAAGAGCAACAAATCGCCTCCTAAAGACCAACGTGAAAACTGCAGCGAGCCGACGGCTGCAGAGCAGGAAACGCCAGCGTCCATCAAGGTATTTGTAAAGGCGTTGCCCTGCCCACTCTAAACATGCCTGGAAAAATACCACGAGAGGATTAACGATGATTCACACTCGAGTTTAAAAGTTTAAAAAGCGAGACCACAGCGTTACGACTGTGGGAAAAAATAATGCTGACTGGAAATGTGTGACCTTTTTGTTTCTGACTCATAAGTTGCTCAAAGCAAAGATGAGTCGGGTTCAAAATTAATTTATTTCTCAAAACAGCTGAACTGTGTTCTCTGTATGTTTTTAAGAATATTTGCAGTGACGTGAAAAGATATTATTATTATTATTGGTCCGGATCAAACTGAACCATGTCTTTGGAAAACACAACACTTTAATAGTTTGGACATTTGGACCGAATCAAGCTACAGAAGAAGAGGAAGCACAAGCGGTTTTCTTGTCGTCTTCTCCTCTGATGACAAGTTTGAATGACGAGAAAAAATAGACAGAAAACAAAATACTTATGTTTATGAGGATTGTGTAACCTGTCCTCACTTTTTGTTTTTCTAATTAATTCACACTACAGGCAGGATCGCGGGACACCATCGGCGAGGACGGCTTCTTCGACCTCCTCTCTCGTTTCCAGGGCAGCCGAATGGACGACCAAAGGTGCTCTCTCCTGGATGGCCAGAGCCATCTCCCCGCCCATTCCTCTCCCTCCTCCACCCCACCTGTAGCTGAAAGGAAATGTGAGTCAGCCCCTCCCGCTTTCATCTGTCTTCACACCATCATTCACATTTTCTGATGAATCCAAAATGATCCGGTGGAAAGAGGTAAAGGAAACTCTACCACGTGAAGGTCTCTTCTCAGTTTACCTCATGGTGTGAATGCAGCTTGTCCACAAGTGTGTCCTTGGATATTAAATGTTGAGTATCACTCACTCCTCCGAGCTTTGAGAGTTTAAAAGGTTTCAATGGACCTTTTGACACTTTGTCCAACATGAAAACAAGCTTTTCAGTGTTTGTGCTCGACGGACGACATTTTACAGCCAATTTTCCAGTTTGAGGGAAGTGCTTGATTCTCAAAATGTGGATTTTCGACCGAGGGTTTCCTCAAGTTTCATAAAAAAAACCGAAAACTGGGAAAAATGTATCCATCTACCACCGAATTCACGTAAAATGCAGATTAGAGAATCAAAAGCACGACTCGCCGTTCCCTTCACAAGCCACAAAATAACAATTCTCTTGATTTCCAGCTATTTCGGCACGCGATCCACCATTGCAGGATCCTGGTCATTTCCTGGAGCTGCTGGCCAGCTCCCAGGCCCGTCGTCTGGACGACCAGCGAGTCAGCCCGAGCCATTTTCCTGGCTTACGTCTCAGCACCTGCAGCCCGCCGCGTACACCCTCCACCTCCAGCGCAGAACAGGTCCCCACACAAGGTGATGGAAGTTACATCAAGATTAAATGTCAAGATACGTACGTAGATATTAATGCGTTTCCCCCCCCTCCCCTCCCAGCCCCCTCCTCCAGCACAGATACCCCTCAGATACCCTCCCTGTACAGTCGACTCGAGGCGAGTGCTGAGCAGCCTGAGGGGGACGACGTCTTCTTCGACATGCTAGTTAAGTGCCAGGTGAGAAAAAGAAATCTATTCATTTAATTTAATGGAAGTGACTTTGACTTAAAGTTTCCTCCGTGTCCCATCTGATAACATGGAGTTCACCTTTCTACAGTCAGGCCTACAGTGACCCATACTCTTGTCTCTTGCGATGTTTCAGGGGTCCAGACTTAACGACCAGAGGTGCGCTGCTCCACCTTCTCCTCCACCACCTTCTGCTCCATCTTCTTCATCCAAGGGCCCAACGGTTCCAGACGAGGATTTTTTCAGCCTCATCCTGCGTTCCCAGTCCAACAGGATGGAGGAGCAGCGAGTCCAGCCGCCACCTGGCGTTACCCAATCCAAACTAGACTGACCCCATGCAGCGATTTGGGATGTTATCTCAGGACCCCCGTATGAAGTAACCAAGCTTTTTTTTTGTAACCACATGACCCTAGATTCCTGCCTTTTGGAGCGGTCCTGACAACATTCACATGAGAATGCCAAGAATACAAGTGACGTTACGAGGAATTAAGGTGTCAAATAATACAGAACTGGTCATTGTGACTGTGAAATCAAGGGAAATGTAGCGTTCCAGGCTTTCTTTAAGAAACAGGGCTTTTAATCAGACACTTGGGGACCAGTGATGTCCGTCTGCTCTGGAGGCTTGCATCAAGTCGCTCGTACAAACCGTGGGTCGTTCATTTGCTTTAAGGATATATAAGCCAAACTGAAGGAATATCTGCTTTACGGTGGATGAGACATTTTATGGATGGATGGAGGGATCCATCCCAGAGACTCTGCAGTGAAGCAAAGTGGAATCTCTTGACCTGACCTCTCAACAACTCGTCAGAGGGTCAATGACAGAACTTCAGGGAAATAAAGGTTCACGTCCATCCTTACTGCTCCACTCACGACCAGTGGAGCCATTTAGAGGAGCCACTTCTGGATATTGCTTTTAAAGACTTAACAAGGACAATTTTATTGTTTAAGGTTGTATGAGTGGAGCATCATCGCCATGAAGTGAAATGGGATTTTTCTTCTATGTAACAAGATTTTACAGATGATTAACTAGTGTGAGTTAAATAAATGTTATTTTAGCCTTTATACTGATACGTTCTCCTGATAATGGAGAAATAAAATCTCATGAATTTACATTAGTTTTTATTTAACCTTGATTCATTGGGTTCAGCGTACAACATTTTCATACTTAAGAAATCAATTTCATTGTCACAATCTTTTTTTCATCTTCATATCTGTATAAATAAGTGTATTTACAAAGTCTTCTTCACATCAGTGCATCACATAATCATCACCTGAGCAAACCTGGAGCAGGAAGAACATATTTAAGACTTCCTCAGTGCAAATTAGTAGTTTGGTTATTTAGTATCTTCACATTAAAGGTCCGTCTACGCCTCTGACGTCAGCCTCTCCTGATGCCTCCTGCACCTGAAAGAAGAAAGTGGCTTCATGTAAGATTCTTTTAAAGATGTTTTAACCATCGACTTCATAGAGTAAACAACGATCCAAGCAAACTAAAACTGATCAGATCTCTCATCGGTACCAAAGAAATGACAGTAATAATTGTGAGAGCCTCTTAATGTTCTCAGGATCAACAGCGAGTGGACGTCTGATCTTACCTGTTGACGCAGCAGTGGAAGAAGCTGTCGTTTGGCTCGTTGAGTCTGAACACGCCAGAGTTTGGCAAATCTTTACACACCGACAAGAACCTCTGCAGCTCGGAGGTCGGGATTCCACTCTGCTGCTGTTGCTAAAGGAAACGGACAAATTAACAATTTAGGTTATAAAAATGGGTCTGTCAGAAGGATTATGCAAAAAGAACAGATTTCCACAAAGCTTGCTGGAAGGATGGAACATGGGCCAAGATAAGCAGAAATTCAATTTTGTGGTGGATTCAGGAATTTCTTTGTTCGTCGTGTGGGATTTTGACATTTTCAATATACAAGGAAATAATAATAATACATAGTGATTGGAAGGAGACTGTTGGGCCTGTGCCGATGGGAGTGCCACTCCAGTTCCGATTGTAAATCAGTGGACGGTGAATATCCGGTGCTAAGACGAGCCAAGTTTTCAATGAGTTCTGCCTCTTGCTCACCAGTTTATCCGGAGGCAACCAAAGCCTGCTCAAACATGATTCAAACTAGAAACCAGAGGCTTTCCAGCTCCAAAATCTTGTCCTTCGCCTTATTCTGTGGTTTAATCTCTGCATTACAATAAATTTCTGAAAATTCAAGTCATTCCTAACCAAGTACAGAGATTAAAAATGACCCATAATACAGAGTGATTACCATTTACCTTGATTGTGTCGTAGGTGTCGGTGATGATTGTGATGAACAGGCTGAGGATCATGTAGATGAAGAGCGAGACGAAGGTGTAGAGGTAGACTCGGCTGTAAATCCACACCAGGCTGCTCTTCTGCCTCATGTCCTTAAAGGTGGGAAACATGTCGTCTCCGTTGATCAGAGAGAACAGACACTCCGACACTGTGTTTAAGGTCCGGAACTAAAACAAGAGGATGTGATCATTATTTATATTATTTGTCCTCATGATTGCAGAGATGGGACCAAGTGTTCTCAGGTCTGGCTTCAGTAAAGTCGTGCAAACTTTTCGTAGTGTTTTACGTAAACACACTTGCCTTCTCGTGATATGGGCCGAGGACGATCCAGCCGCACAAACAGTAACTGAGGTAGATGATTCCAGCGCAGCAGATGAAACGGATAACGTTTGGGAAAGCTGCCCTGAGCGTCAGGATGAGGATCTGAAAAGAGCCGGTGAACACATGGTGACAGATCTGAAAAAAAATGTGCACTGAGGACGAGTGTCAGGAAAACACACTGAAGATTACATTTTCTCTTTGAGCACACGGTCAAGCTAAACATGAAGCTAAAGGCAAACATCAAGAAAGAGCCTTAAATAATCCCCCCCCCCCCAAGGGATTTTAAAGATAAACTTGTGATGCCAAAGACTTCATGATTTTAAGTGCAGAGAATATTACACGTTCCCACGTCCTGTTTGTGTTTTTTAAACCTAAATCATGTTACACTTTTAAAACTTTACCTTCAAAATAAGACGTGTGTGTTGAAATAGAGGCAGATCTATTTTTGCACAATAGGGAAAAAACATTTAACAGCATGCACTAAGAGCCAGAGTCTAAAAAATAAAGCTTTGTGTGTTAAGCGATGTTGAATTAGTGCAAGGATGAACTAATCTGGCTTTACATTGTACTTCCTGAAGTAGCCCATGTAGCGGATGACCCCGATCCAGACGAACATGGTGCCCGTGCCGAGAAGGATGCTGCAAACGTCATAGCTTGT
The DNA here is from genome assembly GCA_006182925.3 of Reinhardtius hippoglossoides. Taxonomy (NCBI): domain Eukaryota; kingdom Metazoa; phylum Chordata; class Actinopteri; order Pleuronectiformes; family Pleuronectidae; genus Reinhardtius; species Reinhardtius hippoglossoides. The sequence goes on along the minus strand of CM031683.1, from coordinate 23,091,299 downwards.
GAGGACCTGGGGAAAAAAATTGATTATCAGTCTGATTAACAAAATATATTAGCATTCACACTGTAGACAGCAGCTAAAAGGGTTAGTAAATCAATGAAAGGCTGTAATTTGACATCATGAAACTGACAGAACCATGAATCTGTCTCATTACCTTGGTCTGGATCTCCATCTTCAGAATGGAGCCAGCGATGGTCAGTGTGTCGCTGGCGATGATCAGGATGTACCAACCGTTCACAAACTCCAACTTGTCCGACATTGGGACTTCTTGATCGCAGTACGACGAGTACTCCTGTTAAAAAATAAAATACAGGTCATACAAAACAATGTTTTTGTGTGCATGGATGCATCATTTGAAAGGATGTTTTGAGGCTTTTAGCTACAATGGTTAAGCTGAGAGCAAGAGGCTAGGGAATGGTAAATGATGGATGTACTGTATGTGTATGTCTGTTCTGTCTAAATTTGTGTCTGACAACATGATGGGAGGAATTCCCATGATACTGTTTGTATCTGCCAATTACACCTGTACAATTATTACGTGGGTCAACAAAACCACTCAGTGTACTCACCAGCTGCAGCTGAATCCCGTTGATCACCGAGCGCGTGCAGAGTGTGAAGGAGGTGACGCACGTTATAATGATGAGGCAGTCGAACAGCACAGTCAGGCAAATGCTTCTGGCAGCTGAGGGAACAGACACATTTGAGCCCATATGAATGGACAGGAAAAACAAAACACATTAAACATCCAGCACAGACGTACGTCCCAGGTTTTTCAGCCATAATGAATCCCAGCAATTCCGATGATTCCTTAGTTTGCTATAAAAATCAAGTCTGTAAACTCACATGCTCCAGTTACTTTCCATTCTCTGCATTCGTTGATGTCGACATCATTTTCCAGGTCAATCTTTATCCTGCCGCTGTGAGCTTCGTTGTTGAAAGTGATCTATTAAACAGACAGATGCATTTCAGGGAGGATGGAAGTTTTGTTTAAAGAGTATCTCCATATTGCCATTACCCAAATAGTTAAACATTTACTTGCCAGGCCCTCCGGCTAATATTTAACTATGTAAATAGCAGATGCTTTGTGCAAACACCTTCACTTTTAGGCTGCTCCGATTTACATCTAAAATACCGTAGTTAAATAAATGCAAGGTTCACATTCTCCTAATCGTCATTTAAACTCTGAACAGGTGTCTGAGTAAATAACGCAATATCAACAATGATCATATCTGATACACATCACGAGAAAAAAGTCTGAAGACAAGTCAAGTCACGTACGATCACAGTGAAGTCGTAGCAGTCGGGCAGCTCCCGATGTCTCACAGTCTGTAAATTTATGGCCTTGAGAACAAACGTGATCTTGACAGAGAGCATCCTAGAAGACATGGTTTGCATGAACTGACAGAAGTTCTTATTAATTAAGAGTTTTTGCATTCAGAAAAAAAAAAAAAGAAAAAAAAACTTTAACGCCGTGTACACACCTTTTAAAATACAATTCAAAATGTGGAAGTGCATCCTGCGATGATGGGTCACACATCGGATATATTGTCAGGCATTCTGTTGGATATAGAAAGAAAATGATAATGTAAAAGAACAATAACATTTCCAATGAAAAATAAAAAAACGTGTCAGTTTTCCACACACATAACTCAAACATGCGTACCAGTTTCCACATGGGCATCGATTTCAAACGTGTCATTGGCAGGGTAGACGGAGACGTTTCTGTAGTACTCCTGACACAGGGACAGTGGAGTGTAGACGCCGCCATCTTTGTCATAATCGTGATTTCCTGCTGTGATGTTGTGCAGATGTCCATACTGGAAATGACCAATTCAAATTTATGGCTTAGGGGTGTGTTTCAGGGAAGTGACAAGAACTACATGACGGCATCAAAGTCCAATCCCCGGGTTATAAAATTCCAGTAATCATTTACAGTAACACCAACACAAAAGGTTTACAGCATAAATAAATAGCTCTAAGGAAGATTCCAGCATTTATTGACCTGTTCAATGATGTAATCGATGTGGTCATACACATCCTCTTGTCTGTAGATGGCGTACGAAGCCATGCCTCCATCAACGTAATCTTTTAGGAAAAGGTGCTTGAAAGTCATCAGGTTTTCCTCCTTGAATGTGACGACCATCTGGTTGTTGAGCCCAAAAGACACCAACTGGGGGAAATGGGGAAACAGACACTTGCTTGTATCTGGGAGGTGAAACATTAAAGATAACATCTGTTCGGTTTATGTCTGAGATTATTACCTGGATGGTGATAATAGCAATTTTAATGATCTGAAGTACGAGCTTCCACGGTTTTCGTCCACGAGCATGATACTTCTCACAGGGGTTCATGAAGTAGAATTTGATCTTCCTTCTGAGACACTCCACGTTGTCCGGCTCCTCCGGACACTGGTGCTGGGGCTCTTCCCATGGAGGGGGGGCATTTGTTAATTGTGCATCATACAAGTCGCTGGAGTCCTCCATATCTGAAACAAATGGAATGTGTGTGTCTTAGATGCAAACTTTTGATTCAACAACATCACTGATCATGGGTAAGAAATACTGAAATACTTCAATTTCTATAACATTGCATTGTTTGGACTTAAAAATAAAGTATAGACTTGGTACCAACAAATAAATCAGTCACTCAGCTTCAACAACATGTCACTGGAGCATGGATGGCTCTTTCTTTTCTGGGGACATGTGCACAATGCTACCAAAGGTAATTTCCCTTCGACAAATCTGTCGTTTATTAAGTTTACAGTTTTTCCATTTCAGGAATATGCCGATTAATGACAACTTGTTGTATTTGTTGTGGTATTGTTCCCTTCACACAAGAAGATTCAGTCCCCCGCTCCTGTAGAAGCGCTTTTCGCTTTCTTTTTCATCAAGCTGGAGGAGAGCATTTCACATTTGTTATCACATCTTGAAAAATCAAACCTTTTGGTTGATTATTGATATTTTAAATAATCTTTAATAATGTTAAATCCTACTAAATTTGTAGTACACTTTGACTGGATTTGATTATTTAGTATGGGCCAAGGTACCAACAAATAAACCAGTTAGTTAGCTCCACATAAACAAATCATTTGAACATTAATGGCCTCTTGTTTATGGATAGTTAAAAGTTGACAGTATTTCCTTTTACAATATCTAAATATATCAGTATTATATATTTTACTTAATGCAGGATTTGCTTTACTCGATTGCATTAAATCCAAATAAATTATGATTTTCATCTGAACAATGTAACAAAGGTTCATTGCATATTGATATTCGGTTGAACACAGTGAGGAGGTATGACACGTCTACTGATCCATGTTTGCTGTTTATCAAGAGTTCAGCTGTTGTTTCCAAACTTCTGAAGAGCAGGTTTTACATCAAACAAAACTATAAACATCTACTTAATATTCATACTTGCATTCATACATACAGATGTATGACAGACCTGCAGCAGCCGGGGTCTCGTGTACCTGAGCAGTGTTGACTGACACAGGGCAGCTCGCGTCCTGCAGCCCGGACGTCTTCCACCATGACGGCGACTCATGGAACGGTCCTTGTTTCTGAAGCAGCAGGAAAAGTTCTGTCTCTCTTAGGATCCGGACGGGACGGAGAACCGGAAGTGAAGGGATTGGCAATCAGGCCGCCGCTCACCTGCACAGCTGCTGGGTCCAACCTCGGATTGGATTCACCTGTCGAGTCCCGGAAGTCCGTTCACTCACATTCTGCTCAAACACTGAAACGGTTCTGACGTAACGGTCTGAGGTGTTCGGGGGTGAACTCCTCAAACCGCGTCGTGCATTGCGCAGGTGAACGTTACGTTACGTAGCTGGGGAGGGGGGCGGTGTTCTAATCCTGACATCCGATTGGCTCCTGGGGCTGTCAGTTAGCGCTTCCCCCCACTCCCCCTCCCGCTCCTGTAACCCCTGGCAACCAACAAAGTATGGAGGGGACTTCAAGCTAAAGTTTCAACGAGCGGTAAAAACTTATTTATTCGTCTTTTAAACTGTTTCTCTCTAATATACGAGCATTTAATATCAACTACTAACAGCTCAAGCTTGGGTTCATCCCAGTTGTATGCTAAGAAAGGCTAGTTATCCCACAGCTCTTTAGCTAAGTGTCATTAGTTAGCTAGTTATCCCACAGCTCTTTAGCTAAGTGTCATTAGTTAGCTAGTTATCCCACAGCTTATTAGCTAAGTGTCATTAGTTAGCTAAAGTGCCATTAGTTAGCTAGTTATCCTAGAGCACTTTAGCTAAGTGCCATTAGTTAGCTAAAGTGCCATTAGTTAGCTAGTTATCCTAGAGCTCTTTAGCTAAGTGTCATTAGTTAGCTGGTTATCCACAGCTCTTTAGCTAAGTGTCCATTAGTTAGCTGGTTATCCTAGAGCTCTTTAGCTAAGTGTCATTAGTTAGCTGGTTATCCACAGCTCTTTAGCTAAGTGTCATTAGTTAGCTAGTTATCCACAGCTCTTTAGCTAAGTGTCACTAGTTAGCTAAAGTGCCATTAGTTAGCTAGTTATCCTAGAGCTCTTTAGCTAAGTGTCATTAGTTAGCTGGTTATCCACAGCTCTTTAGCTAAGTGCCATTAGTTAGCTAGTTATCCACAGCTCTTTAGCTAGTGTCATTAGTTAGCGGTTATCCAAGCTTTTAGCTAAGTGTCATAGTTAGCTGTTATCCACTTTTGCTAGTGCCATATTAGCTACTTCACAGCTCTTTAGCTAAGTGTCACTAGTTAGCTTGCAAACCCAAATCTCTTTATCTAAGTGTCATTAGTTAGCTAGTTATCCTAGAGCTCTTTAGCTAAGTGTCATTAGTTAGCTGGTTATCCACAGCTCTTTAGCTAAGTGTCATTAGTTAGCTAGTTATCCTAGAGCTCTTTAGCTAAGTGTCATTACTTAGCCAGCCATCCTCAAGCTATTTATCTGTGTGTCATTAGTTGGCTAGCAAACCCAGAGTTCTTGAGCTGAGTGTCATTAGTGAGCTTAATATCTGCCTGTGCCACACTTCAGACTCCTGACAGCGACACAGAACAAATAACATAATAATATTTATTTTCAAAGCTAAAGAAATCCAATCTCCATGGAAAAAAGTTGTCAATCAGCACATAATGTAGATCAGCGCTTGTGCTACCCACACTAGGTTTTCAATAAGATGGTTAAGAGGTTATTTTCTTCTCTTAAGTTTTGTGTCCTCATATTGATTAGTAATTGTTGTTTTTTAATTAAAATTAAGTGTTATTACTGTTGGATACGTGTGTAGGCTATATTACATGTTCTGCTGTCAAAAAACTTATGAGGGCATCATTATTATATGGCACTGTGACAATGTGCACAAGTGACAAGTGGACACTTCACCGCTTTACCATCTGTACATCCCGGTATTTCCATATGCCTATTGTGTATTTATTTATCTGATTCAATATCTGTTATTTTTCTGAAGACCATTCACCATCTTGTGTAGAATTAATGGCAATGATAAAATTTATATTTTTTCTTTGATTTATCACAGTTTACTCAGACACAGTATCAGTCCCACTGTAACTGATACTGGGAAACAGTCTTCGAGTTCTTGCCTATCCATAGACACCAAGATCATGCATGTGGATCCCCCCCGAGAGCTAACAAGTGACAACTGCCCCAAAACAGTGTGGCAACAAAGGCAGATGCCAAACAGTGTTGGCAATAAGGCAGCTACCTTGACATATCAGTGGCATTTTCTGTTGACACCAGAAGTGCCTCTACGAGCTGCCTCTGCCACGATCTGAGCTTGCCCCTTCTGGATTTTTCCTCTATATCACCTCGGTAAAATGGCAGGGTAACTCTCTTGTCTTCCACAAGATGTCGCCAAGTGTATTTATAATGACAGGAAGTACTCTGTGTTTGTGGAGCCTGTATGAGTCACCCAGTGAAACTCCAAATGTGTAGATACAAATGTGAAGTTTTGTGTTTTGTGTAATGTTGTATGTTGTTTTCAGATGTTGTTAGTGGAGCTGTCTTAAGAGTCAAGATGCCACCGAAGAAACCACAAAGTGCAGGCAAGAAGAAACCAAAGGGTGAGTGTCTGAATACTACTACTCATGTGAATGTGTGACTCAGGAATATTTCTAACAGAGAAACACAGTGTTTAGAAGGTTGAACTGACTGTTATTTTTCCGTTCAGGCAACAAGGCACCTTCACCTCCTCCTATAGAAACGCCTGGTAAGAGAAAATAAACTACTTTTTGCTTCTCATTCATCAGTGAATCACATCGTCATCCAAAAATGAACAATTCCAGCAAAACTGGCGATTTTACAGCTTTAAATTTACAATATTCAAATTAGCGATACTTTGCAAAGCCCACTGAATGTTTCTGAGAGTCAGGACACTTCTTTCTTGAGAAGTGCCTTCACAAGTAGTGATGTAACAAGCATGGCAGACACTGAAAATCAGCGAGCTATTTGAGTTGTCAGAAAGACGATGAGCATTATTCTGATGTGATCACGAGTGTACTGTTACGTAGCCTCTGGGCAGGCTGCTTGGCTGTGGGTGCCCCATTGTCAAGGTTTGGTTCACGTTCTACATACCAACCCTGAAAACATGCTTTTGGTCAAAGGCAGGTCACCAGTGTTTAGTGTATCCTTTTACTAAAGATTAGGTCATCGGCTCTAGTGGATGTTTACAAGTAATGGTTGTAACATTCCTTAGGTTTAGAGTGACTCTATTTCATTTGTCAATTTCATCCATTTTTATACTAGCACCAGTATAAGTGCAGGTATGTTTTATCGGTTTGACCTCGTAAAATGAACACATCCTGAATTTTTTTGTTTTTGTTTTTGACTTGACTACATTTCCTGTTGTTTTACTCTAACCCCAACATAACCAGGTTTTAACCCCAAAATGTAATCTTGTAGGTTGGTCCCCATCATATAACAACATGGTGGCCCAGTAACACAGATATAAATGATATGACTAATATTCTTAATTTCCTCACTAGTATCAGAGGAGATGAACCCGAGTTAAGATATGCTGTTATTATATTATTTTGACATGCAATCAAGAAGATTCTTGAGATTCTTTGGGTAAATTATGTGAGGGTAAAGAGGCCTGACAAATTTAAACCGACCAACCAACCAATGCAGTTAATTGCATTGCTCGTGGGTTATGGAACATAGCACATCGCCGTCTCTTTGATTTCCAAGCAAATACTTCCCATGAATACAAATGCCACGGTTGACACATGCCTGTGTGAAATGAGGGGTGTGAGTTTTTTTCCACTACAATGATTCGGTGCGAGGCCTAAGTGGAGTGAGTGGAAGAGGTTGACACACCCAGCTGGGGAAGTGGTTACTTAAGCTGTACTTGTGCATTCCCAGCGTCTCCTCAGCAACCTTGTGGAGGGACTTTGAAGAGTGAGACCACAAGCAGGAGGAAAACTATCATTATGCAGAGCCCTGTTTACGGTAGTGTGCCCTGGACTGAGCCTGAACTTTGATATGGAGGAGGCTACATAGATTTCTTATGCGGGAAAAACTTTGTTGAGGTGATGGTGCAGTGCTGCCGTTTTATATAGTTCTGGTTTATGTCTGTAATTGAGCAGTTTATGTCGTGGATTTATGCATCATCGACTTGTGTTCCACCTGCCTGAGTCATAATAAAACAACAGTATATCCCCCCCCCCCCCCTATAAGCATTTGGAACTTGTGTGTAGGCTTTTCACAAGGATTTCATTTCATCCTGAGGTACATGTGGGGTGGTCCACCCTGCAGAGACAGGCAGGTGTAGGATTAGAGATGTTTGATCAGGAAATAATCTGTGGTACAATCCATAGGTAATTGTGACCGTGAATTTAGGAGTTTATATGTGTTTACATTGTGTGTCTGTCTGTTAGCAGGATTACACAAAAAGTACTGATTCGATTTTCTTGAAACTTGGTGGAAGGGTTGCTTATGGGCCAAGAAAGAACCCATTAACCTTTGGAACCCAATGATCTGGAAGTTTCTGATCTCAATACATGTATATGCATGGTGATAAAGTTCTCTCCGAGTGTCCTTCTAGTTATCATCATCATACATCAAATCTTTATCTTAAGATTGACTTTCTTCTTCCATGTAGTATCATCTATATTTGTCAGTCGTGCTCAGGAAATTTGAGGTTTGAATCCATCCAGCTGATTTTAACATGGCTCTGTCCTCCATATTGATTGTTAACTATCTCATCCAGATCACCCTGAGGAAATCTTCCCTCTGGTCCTGACATCGGTGACCCAGGAGCTCTTTGGTTGCCTCGCAGATGAGGACGTGACAAGCGAGAGTCCTTACAAGCTGCTGAAAAAGGCCGACATCATACAGGACATGAAGACAAGAGCTGCAGTGTCTGATTTCAGCCCTGCGAAGCAGAAAGTGCTGGTGAGGCTGACCCATTCTTATGGAGATCACTCAGTCAATACCCACAAGACACTGGGATGATACGCAGGCCATCAGTTAAGGGCTGTGGGAACAGACAGTTACCAGTTTATCCTAATTTCCCCTCATTGTCTGATCTAGGATAAATCCACCATTCTTACTTAAGCATTGATGCTCTGACTATTAAACTACGTTACTTTAATTAGGCCACAGAGCGTCCTGAGGGTGTGTGAAGTCTTCTCAATGTTTACTTTCTTATTTGGGACACAGCCTTCAGTTTCAGTGACATCTCCCTCATGTGCTAATCTGATCAAACGGTTATTGTAGACAGTTTCCTTGTGGTTGTCAGAATGAATCCAAATAATCAAAACAGCTAAATGATGGGGAATTAAAAACTAATTTCTCTGATGTGAATCTGACCCTGTTTCCTCTCTGCCGTCGACAGGACTACCCAGACGATGAGATCCTGCTGGTTTTTGACAGAGACTTCGTTTATGGCCAGTGCTTCTACCTGGTTGTGACACCAGAAGCTAAGGAACTCCTCCTCACTCCTGTAAGAAGTGCAACCAGGTTCCCGTTTGTTGTTCCCGTTTTGAATCCCCCTTACACCCTCTTCAGTACTTGGTTTAAAGTGATATCTATTATTCCCTTTCCTTTTATATCAGAGCTATTACAGTTTCATATCAGAGCTATTACAGTTTCATCTTTTATCGCTACGTAATGGCTGGTATCAGAGGTCAGAGATTTGGATTGACCATTTGATTTGCTAGCTGATATATTTTCAGTGTTTGATGAGAATAAAAGTTTATTTTCCTGTACTTTCTCTGAGTTATCTCTATTTTAATGTAATTCTCTCTGCTTTGTTTAGCCCCCACAGCCTGAAGAGGAACCAGTAGAGATCGAATGTGAAGTCAATAAAACCCCAGAGCCGAAGGAATGGATATCACTTGGCAGTGAGGTGGAAATAGAGAATGAATCCGTCAAAGAGACCAGAGAAAAGGTACTGCAGCATATTAATAACCAAGAAAACATTAAATATGTAGCGTATGAAATCATATCGTTTCACTCTATGTAATCTGTGTCCTTTTGGTCATCAGCTGGGCTTCATGCTCAGAGTGCAGAGAAAGATTCGAGCACCCGTCTGTTTTTCCGACCGCAACGCCGCAGATGATAAGCATGGCAACCTGGGGTGTCCTTCGTATGAGGACAGCAGGTTCAGCATCAAGTGGATTCAGAGAGACTGTGGGATACAGGCTGCTCCCACACTGCAGAGCAGCAGTGCCCAGACACAGTGGTAGGCCTGCAAATCACCAATCATTGTATGGGTTTGTTCTACAAGGAGGAAAAAAGCACTTACAAGTTTCTGCCAACATCTGGTCGTTGTTTCAATGCACTGGGAAAATGAAATGTTAACACTAAGTGAAAGTATTGGTCTGCAATTCATTTGTTCGTGCCTTCTACTTCAATTGTCCCTGTTATTTTGCCTTATTTTATCGATGCATTCACCATATACATTTTCTCTAGTTAATAGGAACTGCATCAAAACAAATGTATTTGTGTTGAGCACCTTATGTCCATTCTACAGGAAGTGCCGGAAGAATATGTGCACCCAGTACAACCCGAGAGAGTTCAGTGAAGAAGAGAAAGACACTATCCTCCAAAGCGAGAGACTGAAGGACTTTTGCAACTCAGTGGTTCTCAGGTAAGTCGTCCCCTGTAAGTTCAAACGCATACATTTCTACGTCAGCCATAGGTTAATCAAATCCACTCATTATTACCACTTTAGGAACATAATATACACAATGACTATCATTGAGCTATTTATGGGGTTTCGTTGGAGTCTTGAAAGTTCTAAAATTCAATAATCTGCATAAGTATTAGGTTCTAGGTCTTAAACACATTTATATAGGTCTTAGTATATAAACGTTCATTCAATGCTACTTTAATGGCATACATAGTTTGTAATGTGTGTGCTTGACTGTGGGAAGGACTATGGAAACATGTCTATAGTCTGAGAGATAACATCAAGGTTTATTCCGTACCAGCTACTTCTTATCTTCAATTATGGGGAAGCTCAAATATTCCTGCATATCTGTCATACTTAACATAGGTCTTCATTTTCATGAATTATGGACTTGAGACAGTCTTACGTTTATCTTGTTGAAACCTGCAGAAACCCTGTATTTAAACAATCAAACTGTAGAGTTGTAGTTCCTCCAGGCTCTTGATACTTACTGTTCTCAATCTCTCTCCTACTCCATCATATTTATTGTGTGGTGTCTCTTACCTTGTGTCCAGGTAAGAGATACATCATAATCATGAGTGGAAGCCGTTTGCACGGCAGCTGTGGAGAAACACGCTTAAGTTAAAAAAAAAACATTTTTGTTTGTGTTGCAGGATGTTAGTAGCCCTTCAGCAGGAAGAGATTATGAATGTGTTCCACGATGACTGGAGGGCTCTGGGGACAGGCCCTGAAGACGGCGACTGGTCTGGGAAGGATTGTGCAGAATTGATGCTTTATCAGTCGTTCACGGACCAGAAGTACTCAAAGGACAGGAAAATCAGCTGCATCAACTGGCACCCGACTATCTATGGTAAAACCACAAATCCCACTCAGGCAAAGTGGACATTTTCTCACATAAAAATATTCACCGTTGACTGTATATGAAAATGGGCAACATGTCAGCTCCCCAAAAGTGAAGCCAAAGCATCTTGATTGCCCCCTGGTGCCTGGCTGCAGTATAGGTCGCAAACGCAGCCTCATCCTCATTTGTATCGGGGGAACCTTGCTACCGTGGTTGTGCTATGGTCATTACTTCACCTATTTTCAGAGCCAGAACAATTGAGGTTGATAGTAATACCATGCAGAGCCTTTGTTTTGCGCATTGAGATGTCTGTAATAACATTGGGTTTGGAAATATCTACAAGGCAATACAACAAACATCCATCAACGACGTTCATTGAAGTGGTACAATTTTAAATCCTCTACTCTTGGAAAGTATTATTGGTCATTACTACCTCTTTGTAATGTTGGCCAGCTGTCATTACTCATACAGCATTCTTCAGAAAGATCCAGGATAATAATAACAGTGTTAAATCATGTGATCAGCACAAATATATATATATTTTTTTTTAAAAAGGCATGAAAGTTGATCCAGCAATTATGTTAAAAGCCTAACATGTTTGTTTTTTCTGTGTCTCTGATTCTTTGTACGTTGTGTTGTTTGATGTGGTAGGTGTGATAGCTGTGGCGTTTACGGAGAAAAAGGAGCATCGGTCTAAAGAGTCGACTTCGCCTGATGTCAGACCTTCGCACATTGTCTTCTTTTGCTTCTCTAATCCCTATCATCCCCAGGTATAGAAATTACATCGGTAAACACCCATCTACATGAAAGCCATGAGCCTCATACACTTTTTTTATAAATAAGAAATGTCTGGAAGGATTTGCTGTGTGTCGTCATTCAAGACCTTTATTTGCTTTAGGAAAATTTGAGAGGCTCCATTGATTTGACCCAGGCACTAAATCCATAGAACTGATCTGCTAAATCACTCAAAAGTAATATGAGTTCCGCATGACGTATGCCTTCACTGGTGCATGTGTCATACTCTGGTTTCACCGTCTGCTGCAGCAGTGATCTGAGTTGCAGATGATCCTGTGTAGAGGAAACTGGATATGTTATATATTACTGAAATAAATATATTTATCATCTTACTGAGTAAAGTGCTGCTGTCTGGTTATGCAGCTAATTTTAACTCAAGCTGATTTAAACATCAGGCTAAAAAATGACTGCCGTACTATCCTCTCCCTCATGGGTCTCTTTCCCCTTATGTCTGATGAAATGGAATCTCCTGTATGCACTTGGTCGGTGGATTAAAAGCTTAACTTTGAATGGAGAGTCTAGAATAAATAAATAGTCAGGCTGGCCAGCACCCAATATGGAAATGGGTGCTTTGATATATTATATTCCTGCCCTTTGTATGTGGTTTTTATGTGTGGTTTTTTTTTGTGTGGTTTCTTCGCAGTTGCTGCTGGAGTGCCCAGATGACATTTACGCCTTTGAGTTCTGCCCCTCGGATCCAAATATTATTGTTGGCGGCTGCAGGAATGGCCAGGTGCAGACTTTCACTCTGCTCGGTATCTCTGCCGTCTTACTGTTCAGCCCTGACGTTGTTTTCGTAGCTCATTGCTTTGTCACTTTTCCTTTAAGATTAATCAAAAAAGGCCAGCGTATCCAATTCATTATCTTGACTGTGGTGGCCCGCTGTATTTTAAATTTGTCCCGCCACAGTTTCACAATGAACTACAAACATGGACACTTCTTATAATATCTCTGCCTTGTACTCCCGCGCTACCGCCACAGTCTGCATAATTTCTAACACTGTAGTTTTTCTGTCATGTACACCAAATCGTTTCCCCTCTTTTGTTTCTATTTTTTCTCAGGTTTCGATTCTCAGTAAATAATAATTGTTGGTGTTTTTGTCTCAGGTTGTATTATGGGACATTTCTGGTCACGTCACGCACTTACAGAGAGCACAGTCGACTGATAAAAAGGTCTCTGCCAACACTGACACCTTCGTAAGTACCCATATCCTGCCTTCAATGTGCTCAATGTTTATACAATAATACATGGTGTTCTTTATCTGTGTTGGTGTATTACATGTGGCATCAGGTACCATAATTCTTTAGCAAGCGATGATGTCAGCTGGGTTTATCCAAGTGTGGGTCCTCGGTGAATCAAAGCTTGCAACCAAATCGCCGTAAAGACAGGCCGCGTTCCTCGGTGGTGCTGCATGACAGAGTGAGATGATGATACGTTGACTTCTAAGTTCTGTCCTCATCCTCAGCCTTTCATTAGCTGGGAATGCCGTGGCCCGATGGTCCTTTTCAAGCCAGCCTCAGCTGTCACAACGCGTTCCACAAACATACTAATGCAAGCAGCAAGTTTTTATCATTATATGACCACACTGCCGAATAACAGCCGCCTATCAGGCTGCTTACAAACAGCTCAGTCAGAGTTAAGGGAGATAACAGAATAAAAAGAGTGTAAGAGAGAGGTAATGGTATATGACAATAGATTTAGGTTTAAACCCACAACACAGCAATTACATTCAATCCACCGTAGCCTGTGGAGACACTGAAATGCTAGATATTAAAATGCTTTTGTCCCTTAAAGCCTGACCTCCACTGACAACTTCCACCTGACTGCCATATTTAAATAGACACATATGCCCCCATCATCCAGCCCCTATTTGCTTTGTGTGTTTTTATTGCCTCTACAGTGGAGCAGCTGTCTCCATCCCTTCTCCTCACTACATCCTTCTCTTTTTGCTTTCCACTCCTCCGCCCTCCGTTCCTCGCCCTATTCCCTTTGTCCCTGTTTGCTCTTCATTCCCCAGAGTCAACAGCATCAGCGCGGGCTCACATACTCCAGCTGTTACACAAGCCCTCCATCTACTATAGTTTGTCCCCGTGGAAGATAATACACAAGCAAATCAGATCACTGCCCTCCCCGGTGTTTGCAGTGTAAACAGTGGCAGTTGTATCAGCTAAAAGGCTTTGAGTGCTGCGAAAGCCACGCTGCACCAGCACCTGTTGCAAGCTTATCAGATAAAAGAAGAATTAAAATCCTCCTGTAAAGATTTGTGTTCGGTTCACACCATGGTACATAATAAATCCGACCACAGGTGTAGTGTACCACTCAGCCACACTGAAATAACTGGTTCACAACATCTGCAAGAGTAGATGTTGTGAACCAGTTATTTCAGTTTCCCCTGAATGTGCCAGAAATCCATGAAATCGGACCATAATCCATACGTCCGCCAAGTTTTGTGGAAATCCATTCAGTGGTGTTTGTGCAATCGTGCTGACAACCAACCAAATAAGAAACAAACAACCAAACAGACGGACAGACGTGGAAAAAATAACTCTGCCATATAAAAGCACAGAAACATGACATTATGGTTGAGGTGCAGACATTTAGAGTTGTGTAAGTGTTGGGCTGCTTTTTCTTTTTGTCAGGGTTCGTATCCAGTATTTAAACTATGTGCCAAAATGTGCTCTATATACTGCCACCTTCATATACAAGCAGCAGTCTAATGATGCAGTGATTATCTTTAAATATCCTGTATTTACCAACTAATTTTGCATTTTCTTTAACCTTTTTTTTGTGTGACATTTTCACAGATTTTACCATATTTACACAAGTGATCTGTTGTCGTGCTGCAGGTCCCTTTTAGGATGTCATCTGTGCACATTTAAGTCTTTGTGTTTAAATTGAACTGTCACTGTACAATACATGCCATGCCCTTTGTGTCTGACCTCCCACCAGGAACTCGACGACAACAAAGAGAGTAAGACTCCTGTCGTGCGCCTCTGTGCAGTGTCTGCCGTGGAGAGCAGCCACAAAGCACCAATCACTGATGTGCAGTGGCTGCCACCAACGTTTGAGGTACGCAGAACGAAAGGGGGGGAGGGGGTCGGAGGAATCAACATGTATTATTATTTAAACGTTTCCAACTGGTGGTACAGCCGGCAGGTGCGATAAACTTCCACAAGATGATTCAGCTTTTCATTTGACTTCGTAACCACACGGCCGCACTTTTATATCAAATCCTTCTTTCATGTTTTCTTGATCTTAAGACCTCTTTTCTCACATCCAATGTAAACACAGTGACATAGTTTCCAACTTAAGAGAGGCAGCTGGTGTAGACTTGAATCAATACGAAAACTTTTAACACTTAAAGGCTCCGGTCTCTTGTCATATTTACTTCTCTAATGGACTTTTTATCTGACTCCGTTTAAAAGCCACTTGAATTTAAAAGGGTATAACAGCAGCTAAGGCAGAATGGGGCACAGTGAAGTCCCTGTAGTCAGGGTGGAGAAAAGGCTGTGACTGCCAGAATTCAGAAATAGGAATTATAATATTCAGCAGGAGGTGACATTCGTTAGTTGGGTTACACTGTCAGAGAGAACAAAAGTAATAATGAAAATTATACAGAAGAGAAAATGAATTCCACTTCTCTATTGCAGATATTGTGAGCACTTGTACAGACAGTTTTTACTGTTTCTTAAATCTGCAGTTATAATAATTGCCTCGCAAGCTTTTGTCTCAACATAGTGGCCCAGAACAAAAATCAACTCCTTTAATATTCTGTACATAATAACCATGGAAATATACTTTCCTGAAGTGACATTCTTCAACAGGGAGAATATGCAGAAGTGTGTGAAAGTACAAATACAAGTGTGTACGGTAAAACTAGCAGCCATACAAATAATCCTAATAATGACCTATGACCTCGCTCAGTCTCCAGATTCTCTCAGTCTCCAGAAGCCACACATATTGCTGAGTGTTTCTAAAATCTTCCTCATGAAACAATGAAGACTTTATGGTTTCCTATCGGGGGGGCCTGTCCCTCGTCTCTTCGGACAACTGTATGATAAATCATGTCAACCACTGGCACTCGTCTGGATAAGTAAAATAAGGCAATCGTCAGAGTGCCCCCAGGGGAACATTAACCTCCCATATATCTTCACAGGAGCCTCGCTTACGACTCTGAGCTCTTGACATTACTGAGCCTGACACAGACATTTGTTGATTTTGTACCTCTCTGTGTGATTAGGTGACCAGGATGGGTCTACCAGTGGAGAACAAGTATAAAACTTCAGTTCAGCTCGTCACCTGCTCTCCTGACTGGTAGGTC
This sequence comes from Reinhardtius hippoglossoides, assembly GCA_006182925.3. NCBI lineage: Eukaryota > Metazoa > Chordata > Actinopteri > Pleuronectiformes > Pleuronectidae > Reinhardtius > Reinhardtius hippoglossoides. The sequence continues at coordinate 23,075,219 of CM031683.1, read as the reverse complement.
TTATACAGAAACACGCTCAATTCAGATGTTAAATGTGGGAAATGGTGTCAGATTGGAGCCAAAATAGTCCAGGTTTGCCTGTTTGTTTGTGTCTATGTTTTGTTGTTTGTGTGAATGTGTTGTAGTAACTAATGGTTTTAGAAATACAGAGACCTGTGACTGATTTTTAATCCACACAACCAATCAGTTAAATTTCAATTTGCATAGATCATTGAATTAAAATCGATTTTCAACACTAAAATAACAAAATAATTGTTTTTATTAACTTTATTATTAATATACACTCACTGAAACTGCCAGAATTAATGTCACACAAGCAGAGCTGCATTTGTTTTTACTGGTGTTTGTGTTACTGTAGTGTACATTTCTTCCACTTGGGGGCAGTGATGGCAGATGTACTCGGGTACACAAGTCTAACTGCACAAATTTTGCAAGTTGCAATACCTCAGTGGAGAAATACCCTGAAGTAAAAGTCATGTATTCAAAGTTTTCCTTGAGTAAAAGTACAAAAATAAGTCTGGGCAATGTTTAAATAAAGGTATTAAAGATAATACTTAGTTTATGATGAATTTGAGGTTTAATGTTAATATTAATTCCAGTGTTAAGCAACATGTATGTGTCTCTCTGTTTCTGTGAAGCTCTATAATGTTCTGGGACGTGCGACTGCCAAAACTGTTGAACCAGCCAGCGTCAGTCCGGAAGCAGACTCCGGATCAGAATGCCCAGATGACTCCTACAGTGTCCCTGACACCTTCAAACACCTGGACCGCACATGGAAACCACTCTGCAGGGTACTGCAGGGTTCAGGGGGCAATATCAAACTCAATGTTTACTATAGGTGATATGTATAGGACGTTATAATGAAGGAGTTTGAGCAGTGATATTGAACATTGATCATAACAATCATGATTGTTGAGCTGCTGCACTGCTTTTAATGTGATGCTATACACGTAGGTGCACTGTATATACTTTTACCCCCGACTCTGACCGACCGCCAGTGTCTCTGTCAAAACACTTAGTGTCTGTCAGTTCTTCAGTTGTTAAAAGTTGTCTTCTCCTCTTTAATGTTTTAGGTTTTGCTGCCAAATATCAATACCAGCGGAGAATACGCTCCTTTGAAATTCAACTTCCAACACTACACCTGTAGTGGAAACACAGACAGAAACACAGGTGAGGGATTACATTCACCCTTGAGGCTGTCTGGGTTCATGTCATTCTGTCGCTCGCACCATCTCTCTCCATGAGCATTTCTCATTTATAATCATTCGTACAGTAAGTTGTGGCCCTATAATAAATCCACACAGACTTTTAGTCACTTCTTGAAAGCAAGAGACAGTTTGATCAAAACTTCAAACACTCAGACAGATAGAATATAAACAGAAAAACAGTTTTCCTTTTGAACTCTTCGAAAGATCCAGACAAATTGTGTAATATCTAGATTCTGAATCTTTGTGTTAAAACCTGATGCAACAAGATCATTAACATTAGAAACAGAACTATCTCCTGTCTGATAGAGACATTGTAGAGATAGTGTGCATGACTACAAGTGTATTTGTGGGGGACTTGGATTCTTTAACTCTGCCTCGGATGGTTGAGCCCCGTGATCAGTGGAGCAGGCTGGACTTGGCCCCCAGGTATTGTCTTTCTCTGTCTATTTCCCTCCTCTTTACTCCAGTTTCATAGCACTTTATTAAGTGATACTTTCAAAACAAGGCGCTCACAGTTGCGGAGCATTAGCCCTGCCGACTGTCAGCTCTTTGCAATATGCTGCTCAGGCTCCTCGGGGGCCAGAAGATGATCGTGTGTGTCCTGGCTGGTCAAGAAGAGACCTGTCTTTGTCTGGCTGAAGGTCTGTCTCCATAAACACAGCTTTGGTGGCTGGTGGTTGCAGAATTAATATGCTCACTAACTGAGGCAATAAATCTGCGGCGTTTGTTTTCCCAACAGCCCTCAGGCAGTCTGTTATTAAGGTTTTAATGAATCCCTGTGTGATTAATACTACGCTGCTACTTAAGATATTTGACTCATGTTGATTGATACTATGCCGTTTGCTTCTGAGCTCTATACTCAGCATTTTTGCTCTGGGCTTTTTGCCATTTCTTGATGCTGGAGTTACTTCCACTTACAACAGCACCGCAGGGTTTTACAGACCAAGGTTTTGCAAGCAGCTCCTTGTGGGGATTTAACAACATTTGAGCTGCAGTGTGCTAAAAGTGAAATATACCTACTATTATAACAACACTTATCATTGTGAGTTAAAGCTTGGATGGCCCTCTCTCTCTCTGTTAGGCGAGAAACCACTGGGTTTTATTTATCTATGAGGCCCTTATCTCATCGAGCACTGCAGGCGACGACTGTTTTTAGTGAGCTCGGTAAATCCGCATTTTTCTCATCATGCACCTGCAGCATGGAAACACATAAATAACAATCTGCAGCTCATTTCAAGGGCTCTTAGGGCGATTCCATTGTTGATCTCACCCTATTGTACCTCCAGCTCATCTTGTTTTAGTTCCTGTTTTAATTGATCCCTTGGGTTTTGAATAAAATGTCATGTATTGTATGTATTTCTAAGGCTTTTACTATTGCTCTTGCCTTGCCTCACTCTTGTAGGCAGGTTTTTCTGCGTTGCGCTCCCTGTTAAGCTCAGCACGCTGCTTGGCTAAAACTGGGAGCACGTCACATCAGTGCCAAGCCCAACTGTTCTTCCATTGGTTGCAACAAATGGTTTTAATCACGATGAGTGTTCCTGACTGATTCTGTAGCTGTGCTGTGTCGTTGTCTCATATCTTTAAAAAGATCTTAACTGGGGGGGAAAGTGAATTTGGAGGATGTGTGACTGGGTAATGTGATCCGACCTTCCAGAGCTAATCTAGCAGAGTGAGGCTGAGACTCGACCGGGAGTGTCCCCTTGATAAGGGAGTGTGTGAACGGACAGTTCTGCACTGTCCCTGACAGACAGTTGGGCTTTTGTGATGGAAAAGGAATCCTCCATCCCCACCAGCGCTGCCTATCTCACCCCTCCCTTACTGCCCCCCCTACTAGCCACAACTCCCACCTCCACCTTTTCCTTCTTTCTTTCCGATTACCCTTGCGTCCCCTCTTACCAGCCCATTCACCTCCCCCCTGCGCCTCCCTACCCCCCTCCTCCTGCGGCCTTGCTCATGGTCAGATTACAGAACACGCTGCACCGATGCTTCTGTTCAGTTCCTCCCTTGCTTTAAATAAATACATGTTTTTTGAATTGTTCTGTGATATGTGATATATATTGTATTTTCTTTTGGTTCAAAGCATATTTGGGATGTTTTGCTTTGCTCGCAAGACCCGAAATAGCTGCAGGAAAATCAGGAATGAGCCATTTAACCATTGAAAAACACAGATGTTCGGTGGTTTTGTGCAAATGTTAAATTACCTCTGTACATGGGAAATGTTTTCTGAAGGTTTTTCTACAGCGTGTTTTTCCCTGATGACGAGCATGTTTTCTGTTGTCGTTGTCCCTGACAGGAGAAGCTGATGAAGATGGTGAGAGCTCAGAGATCCCCCGAGACTTCAGCCAGCTCAGACTGCCCTCGGCCAAAGATCTCACAACTCTGGAAGATGTCAGCACCAAGCTCTATATTGGAACAGAGGTAAACAGTCCTATCACAACAAATACTGTACTCTTACCATCTATGTTTTTCTGAAGTACAAAACCCAACTGCTCCGATTTTATTCATGTCTGTATTTAAAACGATATTTCAACTGAATGATGAACTGCAGGTTATGTTTCTGTTCATACTTTATTCTAAATAACATCCTGCTGTGCTTTCAATGTAAAAGACCGGAGAGACAAAATCCTAAATCGTTGTTCCATTTAAAAAAAATAAACTGAAGCTAACCAAAAACAGTTTAATTAAGTAACCCTCCTTAAAAGTTGAGTCGAGTTGGATTTGTTGCTGCTCCTTCACTGCAGGAAAAAACGATTTAATCTCTCTCAAATGGATCTGTAACAGTTATTATGAACCATATTAATTACACAGCAGTGTAAATAAACTGAAGAGAAGTGTGTGGTTTTATTCCATAGCTTCTTGTAATATGCTTATTAATAATTAATTTCTAATTTCTTTTTAATCACCAGGATGGAGAGATTGTTTACACTGACTGGAAACTGGAGAAGGACGAGTCTGGACGGCTGCATAGTGAGTGTTCTCTGTTTATAGGAACCTAACTAGTGTTTTCTTGACCGTTGATCATTTTATAAAGCAGAAAATATCAGAACAACATGCAGATCCAGTAAAAAGATATCACAGAACATTTGAAAAAGATCTGTAAATCCCCTCAAGCTCATGTGATAAGACTTGTTTTTGCCATATTGACATTTCGAGCACAAGGCTCCTCCTCAGACTGAATCTGTAACGGGAGCTTCTAGATGTGTGGATTTTCTCCTTTTTTCAAACATTTTATAAAGCAGGGACAGGAGGCAGAGGATTAATATCTTATTTCATTCCCCTTTAACGGCAAATAAAACACAAATGTTCTCTTCCTGCATCTGTCTCCTCTCCCCAAGGCACCAAGCCCCTCAACTGTTTCAGCATCCATAGCTGGTTGGTAAACACGATACCGCGGTCGCCCTTCTTCAAAGACGTTATTTTGACTACGGGAGGCTGGAAGTTTGCCATCTGGCAGGAGGGAGTCATGGTAACATTAAGACCTCACATTGATTCAGCTACAGCAGCAGAACACACTGCAACCGATTCAAGTCGTGCCTGTGTATTTGATTGAATTAGAATTAACAGAAAAAACACAAAAGATCAAGGTCTTTCCTGGACTTTGAACACGAGTCCTTCAGTCCATCCTGATATGTCTGATATGTTGCTCATAGCAGACGATGTGCATGTTAAATACACTGACTCCATTTGCCTGTTTGTACTTCCACAACATCCAGGACGGCCCCATCATCGTGTCACCAAGCTCCGAGCGGGCGTGCACCGTGGGGTGCTGGTCCCTCACCCGACCAGCAGTGTTTTTCATTGGGAAAGACGACGGCAGCATTGAGGTGTGGAACCTGCTGGAAAAGGCCGGTGAGCCGATACAGGTCCACGCACATGTCACCACCGCCAAGATTACCTCCATCACACCCTGGATCGCCTCCTGTGAGTTCTTAGTACCTCTGCTGCACAACATGAAGCCAAAGGCTCAAACAAAATTAATTCATAATGAATTCACCAACAGGGTATCTGCACGTCCTGGAAAGTCTTAAAAAACATTGTATTCAGTTCCTACAAAATCTGCCATAGCAGGTATTAGGGTATTGATACTGTCTCATTTATTAAGGTGTTAATGCATCTTAATGTTTATTTACAAAGATCTTGAATATTTCTCTTTGCCTGCAATAGACAAGAACATTCATTATGTTAAGTTTTTGCTGCTGGAAAACTTTTTTTGTTCCTTGGAAAACTAAATTTTTGCTAAAACTTGGTCTTTGTGGTAATTTTCTTTGCTGGCCGAAACTTTAAATAAGAAATAATTACAGTCACTTCATGAAGGCTCCCAGGTCTGATCCCTGAAGGCATATCTATATCTATATCTATATCTATATCTATATCTATATCTGTATCTGTTTCCAGGTCACGTATCAACACTACAAATTACTATTATATACAATTGGAATTCACTGAGAAAAATGTGATATGTCAGTAAATTTAAGTGTTTAATAAAAAAAGCAGCAGGACTTTGTCTGGTATGATAGCAAAAAAGTAAGATACTGAATTTTCTGAGTTGCTGCTGCAACCACGAGATGAACCCTAAAACCTTAACTACCTCTTTCTCTTGCTGCTGCTCCTGTCGGTCTCTCTGTGTGTTTTATTTTGTATTTTCACAGTCTCAGTGATATGGTCTTTATTTAGAGATTTGTTTTTGCTTTTTTTTTTTTACAGCCAAGCAGCACTTCCTGGCTGTGACTGACGAGCTTGGAGTGGTTCATGTTTTTGAAATCCCAAAGAAACTCTGCATTCCCTCCAAGAACGAGGTGAGACCGGTGCAAAGATATGAAGCTGCTCCGCATTAAAGGAATTTATGATTTATGTGTTGCACTCGGAAGAACTGTCGCCATAATGCCTTGTTCACGGTTTACTGCGTGGGGGTGTGGCTAATTACACCCAGAAGGAATCACTCACCAACGTATAATTTAAATAATTATAAATAAGCATTATAATGAAAACAAATGCTTAGTTTTGATCAAAGCAGATAAACATCATCACAGCCCCACAAAGAAACCCCTGTAACAACTGTCACTGTTGAAGGTTTTATAGATAAACACCATTTTTAAAATCATTTGCTGAACAAACCTTTTCTGAACATGTATCTTGACAAAAGCCCCTAAAACGTGATCACACGGTCACCGAACCTCTGCAGAGTGATTGTGATGTATTCCTGAGTTTATTCAATGGCCCCTGTCTCCCGTGTCTGTGTGCAGAGTTCGAATTTGAAGAAATACTTTGAACTGGAGAAAACAAGGTTGGAAGATTATTTGAGGAGGCAGACGTTGTGGGAAACGGAGCAGAAGGAGGCTAAAGAGCTCACAAACCAAATGGTGAGTTCTGGATTTTTAATTCTTCATAAAAGGTTGTTTTTGTCTGTTTGTTGGTTTGTTTGTTTTTCAGCAGGTTTATGGAAAAACTACTGAACGGATTTCCACTTAAACTTTTTAACTATGACAATCTATAAACACATGTGCAGGTCCCTCGTACAAACTAGTGTGCTTCGAGCAAACCGACACCTTTAGAGCCAGAGGGGTGAGGTTGTTAATGGAGGGGTTGTTAGTTTGAATCCTCACACTGACCGATGATCAATATTTGCCTTTAAAGTGACCTTGAGTGTGACCTTGTGTCCTCAGCTACTCTCTGACATCACCCGCAGCCTCTGGTGTTGACGACCTCTGAACGGGCCGAACATTAGGATTCACAAACCTTTCATATCAGTTAAAAGCGTGAACGCAGATTCAAAGATGACTCTGGAAAAAGCTGAATTAGGTCGCCCGTCTCCCTGGCTCTAATTCTCTCGCCCCTCATATTTAATTCATTTAGCTCCTCATTTGATCCTCTGCATCGGGGACAGTCACATCCGTCTGTCTGCTAACTGCAGACGCTTGTAATGTTCTCCTCTCTCGTCCAAACAAGCACGTATTTCCCACATGTATGTGTTTCCTTCACGAGGCTTGTTTCTCCACATAAGTTCAAATACGTGACGAGTACACCTCAGAAAGTTAATACAAACAATACGGTTATTACCACTTTGTATCTGTGAGCAAATCTATGAGTGTGTGTGTGTGGGGGGGGGGGGGGGGGGGGGGGGGTATTGAATAAAGAATGAATCATTTGACAAATGGTTCTTTAAGAAATATTTTCCTCTGGAGAGGGAGGCAAGGATAGAATAATACTTTCACAGTAGGGTAATTTGTGCATTTTTAAAAATTGGCTTAGCCTAAATTGAATTTGCCAAAACTTACGATAACTCAGTTGACTCAGTAGAGTAAACCTCCACCAAGGCTCAACAATAAATATCGGTCCCCTAAATATTTCTTTTTTGTTAGTTAAAATGATCCAATCGGACCCTGATCTGGAACAATAATAGTTTGAGTTCTTTCTTGGGCCAAATCCCATCTTTCCACCAAGTTTCGAGGGAAATCAGTTCAGTGTTTTTTGTGTAATCCTGCTGAAAAATAAACCGTCCCAACAAACACTATGATCTCATATGATCAATAACGTTATAGACCCACAGTATTTTGCATTTCACGTCTTTCCTGCAGCCACAAAGTGATTCAGTAATTCTCCTCTGTCCCAATTAGCCAACACAGCCACCGAAGTCCCTGCAGAAGGAGGACGACACACACTTGAAGGAGTACAAGGAATACCTGGTTCTGGAGGAAAGCATCATGAAGGCAGACACACAAGAGGCCTAATATCACAACTGGTCTCACACACACATACATGCATATTGTTAGGACACTGCATTGACATCCATTCATTGTGGACGACCAAAATCTCACCGGCAACCTTAACCAGGACGTTGATGTTTTGCCTCATTAGGACCCGACTTTGGTTCCCATGCGATCTGTTGGTCCTGACAAGGTCAGTGTTGATACTGGAAAGGGTCCTAAAGAGGCAACAAAAATGAGTACACACACACACACACACACACACACACACACACACACACACACACACACACACACACACACACACACACACACACACACACACACACACACACACACACACAGATGGCGCAGGCTTGTGACGACCTTGGGAGGTTCAGATAAAATGACAAACTGTTGGGAGCTTTGAAATTAGAAAATGAAAAGCAGGGGGACATTCCACAGCAGCGCCCTGGTCACCTGATCTGTTATGAGGTCAAGGGTCAACTAATGAAACCGACCGCCAGCCTCTGATAAGGTTTCTTTACTGTGATGAAATGTAGCCTGACAATTTTGACAAACTCCTGTTTAGATGATCTTTCCCACCAGATGTTAACGTGTAATTCTGACATTAAAAAGTTCACGAGAACGATCCCTTCCTCTGAGGAAACCTCAGTTTTCTTCTGAAGCTTGTCGTCGAGCATCAGTCTCTTTCCTGCGCGACCTGTGACGTGACATGTTTGTGTCGAGCTGAATCCCTCTCGCCTGCAGCTGGCTCCAGGTCAGTTGACATGTGTGAAATATGCAGGGTGCCCCCATGTCGGGAGATTTAGTCCGCCAGACCCCCACTCCGCCCCACCCCACCCCACCTCCCCAGCAGGATCAGCTAAGGGGCCGGCCAGAACAATGCCAAGGCAATGGCTTAATTCGCCAGGCCAGATTTACAGCCCCTCCTGCTCAGCACCTGCTCACATTGTTTCCCAGAACTTGGCTTAAAAACTTTGAAGAATTGGTGATAAAAAAAAAAATTTGACTGCAGGCGATCCATCCTGGATACACAGGGTGTTTTTGGGGGGCTTGTGAAATCCCTTGGACTTGGATGAAGAAATCAAATGAGGAAAAATGAGCGTGGTGAAAACCCGTCGTGCCTGTGTGGCTCTTTGGGTTTGTGGCTGTCACTCAAAAAACATTAAAGGAAGCGTGAGTGTTGAGCAGCGGAGCTTAACCTGCAAACGTCTCTGCGTGTGTCTGTGCAACTGCAAAAGGCCACAAGTGTTTACGTTGCACAGGAGCTTCTGCGATTGCAAAACATTCTTTGCACCCGTCATTATGACAATAACCAACCAATGAGGGTGACGACAATCCCTGTGTGTGTGTGTGTGTGTGTGTGTGTGCGTGTGCGCGCATTCCTGAGCCGGCCTGGGAGAAAGTGAGAGTCTCCGCAGAGGAAAACACGGGGAAGCAAAACAGAATTCCCCGAGCGGCTTGAGAAGGGAAGGACTGGAGAGCAAAGGCCCCCTTTGTCACCGGGGCCTTCTCGGTGCCTCAGGGGCCACATGGACGCCTGCCTGCGTGCACACCCTCACACCGGCCCTTTCTTCACCCCCCCCCGCTCTGTGACAGGACCGTCCACGTGAATGAGTCATGGCCGGAGTGAAGTCGTCCCCATTTTCCCCACCTCTCAGCCATCAATACCATTTGGATTGCTGTCGTTCACCTCTTCTCTCTGTCCTCTCTCTCTCCCCTCGTTTCTTTTGAGCCATCTCGGACTCAGTGTGAAAACCTGGCATTAGACAGCCCCCCCCCCCACACTTCTCCCTCCGTCCCTCCAGCCTCTTTTCTGGCAGGATACCGGCTGTCACTTGCGACTATAGGTTTGCCGGACTGCTCTTGACCTGAGGTGGGCCCAGCACTCCGAGGCGTCCTTGTTTTATCCCCATGAAGGAGCGAAACTAATGGAGTCCAGAGAGACGGGGAGCTACACACGTTGCAACACACCGCAAAGGAGACGGCTTTCTCAGAACTGGAAAACAGTCTGGTGGAAGCAAATGTTTTAATTTAAGAGTCTAACTCAACCGATATTAAAGAGGAAATTAGTTTTTTAGCCTCAGAGCTACTTGTGGGTATGAACGGTCATTGTTTACTACGCCCCTAGCTCCCGTGCTCCTGTTGGAACGGACCGTTTCAAATCCTCTTTGACAAGGTGACGAGGTCATCCAATCGATGAGACAGCAGCTCGGCAGCAGATAGCAATACGGCTAATGGCAGGAGGTGTCATTGTGTTGCTGACCTAAACAGAGAAGCTGATGAGGAATCCTTGTATTAGTTCACCCTGATTCACAGTTGTTGTTCTTGTAGCCAATCAGACTGGCCGAGCATTTCCAAATATCTGTTTGTGACCTTACACAGTTGTAATGCTGAATATTTCAAGGAAAGAATTTGACTTGTTTAAGAATTTACAGGAGCAAAAAATACAGAACACCATGATCATGAATAACCACTCAGGATATTTGTCTGGATCATAACTGGTGACAGGTTTCTGTGGCTTTTGAATCTGGTCTTAAACTAAGTTTGTGCTGCGGATCTGAAGAATCCTTCAACGTCGACGACTGATGAATATCATCAAATTAAAAAGCAATGAAAAGACTTCCTGCCAAGGTCAGATTCTTCAGGTATTTCAAACTGTATCCTCAGGCAGGACTGGTGAAGAGGCTGCAAAGGGATGGTATTACCCAGTAATTAGATCTCAGGTGACTGGTGGAAATAAAAACCAGTGACCCTGAAGCTTCAACCCAAAGGCTGTCTCAATGTTGACGGTGGAGTCTACTCACTTAAATGTTCATATTAATAGAACATTGATCATATTTCAATAGTAGTAAATAGTTGATTGTAAATATCGATGTTGTAAACAGCAACAGAGGCAAAACTTGTTATGTTTGCCGTACTATATATGTTTTTTTTAATTGTGCAATAAGGGGATACAAACAAGTCAGGGCAAATACAAGAGGTTATGATAATACAAAGACAAGCAGCAAAAACAAATCAAGTAAATATAACATGTGATTGTTATCTGTCAAATCTCATTTACTGTAAAACCTACGATGGCCTTGAAGTGCAAATCACGACGGTGAATCACTAAACAAAAACAAAACGCAACAGCGAAAGCAACAAGAAAGTGCAACAACAAATCACCTAAAAAAACAAAAACAGTTAACATTAACTCAGAAAGCAAACTCCATGTACTGATGAAGACTGTAGATCAGTTGTTGTTGTTGTTGTTCATGTTTCAAAGAACATCTTCTGCTCATAACTTGTTTTGGCTGCCAGCATGAACAACTGCTGCTCCACAGCCACTTCAAAAGAAGCTTATCACTTGGGAAATATTCACAATATTTTTAACCAAAGGAATTTCAAGTTCATCTGGTGAGATTTCACTCCGTCATCGCTGTGCTTTCAGAAGTGTTTCATACAGTATCTCAGAAATAAATCCAGAGCAGGATGCGGGCCCATCATGGGATCTGTCATCCCAGCCATCAGTGTATCAGGGGAACATGTGGAACAACTCCTCAGGCCTTTTGCTTATGAACCATGGAAAATAAAAGTAGTACATCACAAAAAAAATCACTACCATGAAATTAAGTTTATTTGAGTGTAGGACTTTCACAGACACAGTGCATGTGAAGGCATCGAGTGAATTCAGTTTCTATGGTGGATTGTTTTGCTGGAAGAAATTACATTTTGGGAAATCAGCTTATTGACTTCAAATTCATATCTCTAAATGTAAAGCTACAGTTAGCAGCTAGTTAGCTTAGCATATACAGTAGAGTAGAAACAAAGGGAGAGAATAAAATCTTTAAAACCATCCTTGTAAAATCTTTTTATACTCATAAGAAATGAAGAATTTTCACTTTGCTCTTGTTCAGGACGACCCCCCCCCCCCCCCACTATCTGTACGTCAAGTTTCAAGTCATTTTACTGTAGACATTTTGAGAAAATTAAAGATAAATTCAGATATTTTTTCATTATGGCATCAATAACATGATGATAAAAGCCTTTGACTCGCTGCTGCCAGCTCTAGATTCATGTTAATCCTACAGCTGTATCATCCTTATTCATTTAATGGACGTTATAGGGAGTCAGCATCAAGATGACCCCCCCCCCCCAGCAGCAGGCGAACTAAGTTTTGTCGCTGACAGCTGGAGAGTGGTCCGCTGACAGGAGGCAGGCGATAGCTCACACTCAAATACCGACTGTATCACTCCACTTCCTGTCCACGGAACAAAGTTATCACCTGGTGACGTTAAAGGCCGGAGGATGAATCGGGAGCGAAGGTGTTCCACCTGCACGGTTATCAAACCTGTGAGGACCCAGATCTTCCCACTGAGCCACAGCTGCTGTCAAGGCCTCTTCTCGTCTCACCTTTCACATTTTTCTCTCCCATGAAGCGGAGCGAGCCCTCGCCCTCATCCTGTCCTCGCGCTGAAAGGAGATTGCTCTCCTCTGGAGCAGCGGGAGGGAGGTGATGAGCAGCTTACCTCCAGGAGGGATTAGCCTTATTAAAATGAAATAGTCTAGTCCTGAGTGACAGAGCAATGGAGGCGGAGGAGGGACGGGGCAGGGGGGGGACAGAGGAGAGGGCCGACGTTGTGTGAGGCCCCCGGCCCCCGAGGATCTGAAGCACCGCTCCTCTGTCTTCTCCCCCTCCCTCCATTCTTCACTTTCACCTCTCACTCTCTCCTCATCTTCTCCACCCCCCCACCTTTCTCCTCTGGTCTGCTCTCTCATCATCACTGCTGATCTGTCAGCGGAGCGTCAAGAGATCTGCCCCGAGGCTCTCAGATGAGCTGCCAAGTACAGGGGCTGGACCGCAGGGGAACAAAAGGCCCCCCGAAAAAACACGGCAGCGAGGCTGGGACCTCGGTGAAATGTGTTTAATAGCCCTCGCATCGAAGGGCGCTGCATGTATGGAATGTGAGGCCAGGGTCAGTGCGTAAGGGTTCCCAGCAATTACCCAAAGCTTAGCTCTCCCATGTTCGTAAGGAGTGAATGAGAAGTATGTAGTGGAGACCATGAACCGACCAGTGCCTCTCGGAACACGACCAGTGAAAGATGGGAGAAGACTCAACAACCCTGAGTGTGGCTCTGTCATGTGGACCTTGTGCATGTGGACTGTGGCACCGAGTTCTGAGTGAAGGATGAAAACCACGTGTCATCACGTGTTCAATCTGTTTAAACGGCAAAATCATGTTTTTGCGAGAGAAACCTCTTTCTCTGGAGATACGAAGAAAATGATTATGACTTTATGTATTTCGATTACATATTCAATTTCCATGTAACTTTATTACGTATAAGTTCAACGTGAAGCGTCACTTTAATGGAGTGTTTCCTATCATGTTGAGTTAGTGTGAATAAATCAAAACACTTGAGATTGATTTCATTAAATAAATTGTGTGTTTAATGTATAAGTTTAACATTATTACATTTTTTAAATTAAAAGTGACCCTTTACATTGAATTTATGTAAAATAGTTACATGGAAACTTTCTATTTAATTCAAAAAGTCACTATTTAAGGCATAATCTTTTTTTTGTTGAGAGTATTCATGACCTAAACCCCCCCCCCCCCACCAAAAAAACAATTATTTCTACGCAACATTAAATCTAAAAGACTAGTATGAAAGATGAAATAAAAAGCACCTGGATTATTTTCAATTAAAATTTCTGCCAATAGATCCATTTACGTAAATCTTTCACCTGGACGTTTAAGTAATGTGAAAGAGTTATTGCTCAGTTGGGATTTGAACCACTGCTGCCCGAGTTCAAACACTGTTCAACCAAACCGTCATACATCAGTTATTCTTAGAGTGATATCAACAACAGGTCGTTTTTTTGATTAAATGATTAAAAAGTCTGAAAACAAAAGTCGTGTTTGTGTTGGTAGCCGGTCGCTCCTGATACTGAGTGAAAGGTCGGCACAGATTAAGAGCAGAAGGGGAGAAGAGGTCTGGTTTCACACGCAGGTGGCTGTCGAGGATGTTTACCTAAAGAGGCCCATATCTCTGCTCTCTCCCAAATTAGAAATGAACAAAAGTTCAGCTCAGTTCACTCAGCCAGACGGCCTGATATCAAGTGGCGACCCTGACTGTCCAAACAGGCTTTGACGTTACTATGTCTACCTCGGTCTGAATATGGGATTTCACGTTTTGCTTTCATTGGGAGCGAGGGAGCTGCTCTGCAAGTCAAACGTGAACGGAGGATTTTAGCAACAATGGACGTTCAGAGTCTAAAAATAAAAAAAGCCTTATTCCAGACGTTTTCAGACGGATTCAGTCAGAAATAAATATCACAGGTTGAGTGGATCATTTTCTATTTAGGCTTTGTGACAGACGGACGGGAATGTTTGTCTCCTTGGGTTAAAATTATATACATTTTCTAACCGTCTGAAATATGTGGCTCTGTACGTTTTAAATTCCATCATAAAGTTCATGGGAGGTTTTGACGTTTGAGGGGTTGTTTAACAGGGCGCACGGTGCGTTCAGGTACATTCTGTACCCTCAAGCTTCCCATGCCCGTGAAAACAGCCATAAAATACATGATATGAATCAACAGTAGTGACATCAAACGAGGCTGAAAACCATTTGGTGCTGACAGGCCGGCGGCTGCTCTGACTTCTGATGCTAACTGCCAGAGATGTGTATCACCTCAGCTGGAGCCGCAGTGTTCACCTGTGGCACACGCTGTTCTAAGTTTAGGTTAATGGCTCATATCTCGCGAGTGTTGCTGGTAATGTTGGTTTTTCCGGAGCCACAGTAAAAAATGCAGCCTTCCAGCAATGGGTTTTACTAGACGGCTAAATGCAGCTGCATCCTGGGAATGTCCCTGAAGCTGAAAGTCATTCTGGGAGATTCCCACAAGCCGGCAAGGGCAATTCCCCGACTTGTTTATCTCTGTGCTGCGGAGGTTGAGTTATAATGCTCCCACAGCAAAGAGATGAATCCACAAAAAAACACAAAATCCTACACTCCCGGAGTTGAGGTTTATCTTTTCCCACTGGAACCCGATAAAACAAAGAGTGTGTTTAGGAAACTGCGACAAAGGGTTGAGTCATTTCAGCGGCAGTGATGCGACTGCTGAGCCACATGCAGATAATGAGATAATGCATAAAAATATAATAAAATCTCACCAGGCTTTAACTTTAAACTTGGATTTCCAGGAAATATTTGTAAAGTTTATAAAATAAGTGTTTTAAAAGACAGAGACCACAGGCAGAGGTAAAATAATATACTTTATTATGACCATACATTTCTCAGGATCAACACAAAGCCATGTTTCTGTTTTGTTAAGCGATGCTTTCCACGTGGTATTTTATCTCCAGAGGACAAAGAGGACCAGACCGGTCGATGTAACATGAAAACGAATGCAGGTGTTTGATGTTGATTGGTGTTGAGACGGAGATGAACTCATCGATAGTGAAACTGGATGTTGCTCCTGCGTGTGGCAGATTGTGGCTCCCTGCAGGACGTGGGACTGTGCTGCCTAAAACAGGCTTCATGCTGAGTTTAGACCTCTATTATAAAGGGTTTTGATATTTGTTTAAAGTATCAGTAAGAATTTTAAAAAAGTCATAAACGTCTTTGGAATCTTTTACATAAGCAGCTTTTTAGATCTGGAAATCTAATTATGATATAAAGTGAGGCCCTGGTTGTTTTGTGATGTGTGAGCGGACAGATGGTTTGAAGGGATCCCTGCTGAAACTCACTTCCACCGCACAGCAGCCACATGTTCACCGCAGAGCAGCGTGTGTGTTGTAAACAAAGACACAAACATCCAAACAAATATCCACCTGAACAACAAATTCACTTACTAACTCTTGTTTTTACACCTATAGATGATTTGGGATGAATATGTTTTGTGTAGCGATGAGTTGGGACTGAATAGGAATGTTTTCCTTTTGTTGAGATTGTCTGTGTTTCTTTATCACATGTGATTGTGCACTGAATATTTTTGACAAAACCAACACTCAAAGTTGTGCGTTTTCACAATTTTCAGACATTTCACAGCCTAAATTTTATCAAGAAAAGAATCGGAAAGTTAACCGAGTCGACGTCTGTCTTTAAGTCCTCTGGAGACAAAGCTGGACCGAGGACATGATCACTCTGAGAAACAGGGAGACGGACAAACGAGCATACATTACAAAATAGTCTTTTTACACATAAATATCAAATACAAAGGCAGATGAGAGGGAGCCTTGTTTATGTCAGTAAAGCTTTTGACCATGCAACGTTCAGTACCTTTAAAAAAACAACAACAACAACAACAACATGAACACAGCTTAGTCCACCAGAGACACAATGTCAAATATACATGTATACACAATATAACAAAAATAACAATGTCACTTTTTCTGCAAGGGCACGATTTTATCATATATTTTACAGCTAAGGTTGTACCATTAGTCCAGCACATTGAGATGTGTACAGGTAGCTCGAAGGGAGGAAAAGCGACTATCGCTACAACACTACGAGGTCATCGGGAGTATTTAAATATGCCATCGAAACAGAAGCTGTAAAAATAATATACTCCGAATACATTTATATAATTATATACATATACATATAGGTTAAATACTGATCATTCTGAATCCCTGGATTGCTGAGAACAAACCGTAGTCGATTTAGGCAGCTAGCTAAAAGTTGTACCAACTGAACCCCGTCGCTAGCGGCTTCTGCCGCCGCTCGGAAAAAAATTGTGCTTCACATTTGAGCTGTTTCTGTTTCACGGTTTCGCCAAAAGCTGAGAGAAGCAAAAAGGTTTTTAAAGGAATAGCTTTCGATGCCTTCTGTGAGAAGACGTTTCATGAATTTCTTAAATAAGATCAATACAACTCTCGTGTCTTTAGCTGGAGCTGGCAAGCTAGCTTCAAAGGACCGACAAAACTTTTAACTTATCCAGTCTTAAGTGTTGATGTCCCAATGTTTCTGGGCTATTTCAAATAATAAAATGAGGAAATATTCTATTTCTTTTAGTTGTATTTAATCGGCTTGAGCGTATTTTCTTATGAATGTAACAGTGTTAGCTGCAGGCTAAGTGTTTACCCTGCTCGCAGTGTTTATGCTAAGCTAACAGTCTTGTGATGTGCTTAGTATTCAGCGAACAGACTTGAGAGTGATATTGATCTGCGAGAAAGTTGCTTAACCAAAATGTTGAACCATAGTTTTGAGCCTAAACTGAATACGATGCAACATAAAACATCCTTTCTCTTGTTTTGTTGCCTGATCAAACATCATCTCCGATCGTAGATTATCTCGAACCAACTCCGAAAAGTGTTTATCTAAATGTCTGAGTGTCGAAACATTGAAAACTTGCACAAAGTAAAAAACATTTCAACCCATTTTCCTCCATATTCATGTTTCAGAGGAGGTTTCAGTCGCAGCCGTTTCTCTCCATTCAGTCCACAGACAGAATATATTTTACTGCATGATCTATAATGACAATCTACGTTACTGCCTAACTCATAAGTGCATTATTGTTGTACAACATTTAGTGTTTCATACCTCAATAGAAAAGCTCTCTGCTGCCTTAAAAAATAAGAAATCCACCCTGAAATAGAACGGACACAAGCTCCTCCTGCGATACTCGGACTTTACACGTGAAGTTAGGTTTACTCATCGAAAAACACATTTCAATTCCTGGAGTGTCTCGTTGAATAAATGGTCAAATTAAAAGATATAAACTGGATGAAACTAGAAGCTTGAAACTTCCAGGAATCCTGTTTTTTTTTCCCTTTCAGCAGAGAGATGAATGCTCTGGTCAATAACAGTGAGGTTCAATAAGAATATGAGAAGATATTCCTTCTCTCTGCTTCCAGAAATAACACAAGGGCCTTGCACAGATTCTGAATTGATTGAATTACTTCATTACAGATTTTCTTGGAATTCTTAATCGAAAGGCCAAATGTCTGCCAGAGTTTTCCGGCCAGTGAATTCATATTAAAGTGTCCAATGTCCAAATGCCGCTTCAGATTCTGCCAAGAATTTGGGAAACTGGGAGCACTGGGATGAGTTAGTGTTCATCACTGATAAAAACCTTGAACGAGCAGAGCCCCATTGTACCTAGACTGGATTTGTACCTGCGTTTTCAAAGTAAAAGCTCCTCACACGTATCATAGATGTTGTCCTGTATCAGAGGAGGGGATGCGTTTTATTCCAGGGTGGACTTTCATCTCCACGTACCACCTTCGCACAATTAAGGCACCTTTTAAACCCCCGAGGGGTCAATGGGTTCTTCTAATAAGAAGAGAAGCAACAATAACAACATGGAACACACAACAGGACTGAAACAAACCGATGACAACCCAAAGTGAGACGGTCGACAAAGTCAAAGGAAAACAAACACATTAGGAATGTCTATGGGTACAAATGCCAGAAGTGCCCTGTCACGTTTCCTCTCATCTCATCCTTTAGGGTTTTACAGCAGCACTGCACGACACGTTGCCACGGTGACCTCACGGGGTCGCCATGGGAACAGTGTGGCGTTATCCTGAAGCACCTTGATTGGTAAAGAAGGTCTTCCTCGAACCTCGTCAGGCTTTGACAGAGTGTGTGTGTGTGTGTGTGTGTGAGTCAATATCCGACGTTGAGCTTGTTCTTGTTGAGCTCCCTCTCCAGGTTTCCGATCAGCGTGTCGATGCTCTCCTGCAGGTCCCTCAGGTTCACCCTGTTGCTCAGCACAGGGCTGATGTCCTGGATCTTCAGGTAGGCCTGGTACGTGTGCTCTCTGGGCAGCCGGGGGGGCAGGATGTGGTCGCACACCCTCACCTCTTCCTCCTCCTCGTCTTCTAACGGCTGTCCGTTGCCTGAACTATCGCTCTCTACATGCCTCTCCTCTTCTTCCTCCTCCTCCCTCCTCCTCCTCTTCAACCTCCTTTGCCACATCCTCTAAAGGAGGTGGCTCCTGCTCAGCCGGATCGCTTGCAGGGCGTGCGACCTTCTGTTCTTTATCTTCCTCTTCATCCTCAGGCTTCTCCTGCTCCTCCTCCTCCTCCTCAGCTGCCTCCGTATCCTCGGAGGGCACATCATCGTAGTCCGCCTCCTCTTTGCTGGGAGGCAGAATTATTTCAGAGGGGAAGTAGCTCTCGCCGCAGCGGCTCCAGTCACCGGCGTAGCGGTTGCTCGGGCTGTCCAGACGCCCCGGTTTGGGCCGCAGAACACCCGCCATCTCCGCCTCAGAGAGGTTCAGGACCTGGGGGCGCTCTTTCCTCCGCCGCAGAGGAGGAGCCGAGAGGCGGTCTGATGACACCAGGTGTTGATAGGAGGACTCGCCATGTGGGTCAACAACTGGAGGAGCAGAGAGGAACAGAGACAAGAGACAGACAGAGTTAATCAGATGTACAGTAAAGAAAATCCTTAAAGGAAGATTTCAAAAGTTTGGGAAAGATTCAAACACTGAACCACTCAAACTTTTATGGTAAAACATGTTTTTGTTGGACGTTTTCAACTTTGGAAAGTGATTTCTGGCCATGCAGATACTTTACTCTTTGTCTCTTATATTTCTACCACTACAATTTTCGTAGGCACTATTTTTTTCCGTCGTAAGTAGTTTTATAACTGATCTGGTTGAGGACTGTCAGAGGATCAGCCTGTCGCCTGCGTTGAAAGGACTGTGGAGCCTCTTGTTAGTTATACTTTAGTCCAGTTTTCACAAATAAAATACAATCAGCTCCACAAGGTTGTGCATGAAACTGTGTCTATTCTGAAGAAAGAATCTCAGGGACATCTTGACCCCCTTTGCCTTTGGCTGCAGATAATAAATAATCTAAAATAATATTTACTCAAAATGTTATGGCTATTTTCTATATTTTCTTTATTCGTGTAATATCACAACATTTCTTGATTTTTTTTTCTTCTTCAATGTGACCTAAAAAAACAAATCAAAACGTACGACTTATAGTTTCCATGTAAAAAACATTTCAAACATTTCTCTTTCACTGCAGCTCAGGAACTTCTGGGAACCCTCATTATACGACACCTGTTCTGATATGTAATCCAGATGTGAACATGCCGTGCTCAAAGTCAAACACATGCTGAAGTCACTCCAACACACCGCTGCCAGCCGCCTACTGCTTGTTATCAACCGCTGGACTCAACCAAAGCTTGAAAAAAAAATGGACCGAACCGTCTTGACCGATTATGAAAGGATGATCTGACCGTGCCAAAAACACACTGAACACTCCAACACAACCAGTCCGGTTACCTGTCTCTCTTTATCTCTGTGAACCTACACTGGTTGACACCGCTAGTTCCCTTACTGGATTAGAAAGGAACAAAAAAACACACAATGAGAATAAGTCACAGATACAACATCAAACAAAGCAGAAGTTCATTTTGTCTCTGTAAATTTACAACAGAGGAACTCGACGATTATTTCCCCCGGACGCATTTTTGACTAACAGCTTTTTTCAGCATCACATTCTTTACAAAAGAAATAACGATGAATTATGATCCACGTCGACTCCGGTTCATTCATCAGCTGCGTGTTTATGAGCGGCGGATGCATGCTCTGCCGCTCCTGAGGCTAAAGACTCAGGCAATCATCACCTAAAACAAACAGGAATTATCCTCCTTTAAGAGACAGCGTGTTATTTCACTTCAGACGTGATTCACTGACACGATTAAATTATCAGCTGTCAGCAGAGAAGACAGGAGACGGGAAGCAGTTAGAAACACTGCACCTCCGCCTGTTCATCAGCAGCTTTCAATGCTTTGAATTGATGAACAATTAACATGTGTAGACTCTCAATGAAATGGGGTTCAACATTTTCATTGATTTCTCGAAAAAACTAGAATAAATACATGGATCTTTATGAAAAGGATGAGGGGTATTCAGGGGGCTGATCTCTGAGTGTGTGTGAGTTTGGTGCAGATCCACATAAAAGTCAGGATCTAGTGAATTTAGATGTGTTTTCATGAGGAGACTGTTGAGCCCTGGCTGAGGTGTGAGATCTATGAGTGTCATTCTTTTTTCAAAGTGTTCTTCCTGCACACGAGCACAATGAGGAGAAGCTAATGTCCTCATACACCTCAAACACACATCCTCCTCTTCTCTGTCAGTCAGTCTGTCTATGAAACCATCTGCTCACACATTCACTTGTTACACTGAATAATTCACACTCAACTCACAACACAAACTCACACTTCCTGTAAAGAGCCTCAGTCTTTAAGTCTTCAGACGTCCCTGCACTTGCTCAAAGATGCAAACTGGGGACCTGAGCAACAATGCATTGCAGAGGGTGTGTGTGTGTGTACTTGTACAGATATCTTTGTGAGGACCACCTATAATCTACAGAGTGAGGACATTTTGGAGACCTTCACTTTCTGACCCACTTTAAATGGACTGTTTGAGGGTCAAGACCTGGTTTTAGGGTTAGGGCTTCAGTTTTGATGGTTAAGGGGAAGGGGCTAGGAAATGCATTATGCCAATGAGTGTCCTCACTACGATAGATGCACAAACACGCGTGTGAGCCTGTGCGTGTGTGAGGCGTGAAGAGGCGGCTGAAAATATCCCATTATGGTTGTGAAATGTTAGGGTGAAGCTTCAGGGGCTAAGGTTAAGCCTGGAATGTCTTTAATTATAGTCCGGGCATCCTACGCTCTGAGCCGGGGAAGCGGACAGACTGGAGACGTCACTGACGGTGCACACTGAGGCCTGAACCTGGGCAGGAGGCTCTGTCAAGGTTATTACAGGTCAGTGGAGGCCGGACGGCTGCGTGACATCAGCCGACGGGAGCTTAGAGCAAAGAAAAGGAAATAAAACTACAACTTTCTCCCGTCTTCACGTGCGGGACGGTGGACGGTGCTCGACCTCGGCGGTGAATCACAGAATCGGTTCAACGTGGAAGTCGGAGGATGCGGTTACATTCAGAGACGAGACCAGACGCAGAGGCAGTTCGTCTCATGACTCAGCAGATCTGCTTGAAGCTGCAGGTTACAGTGAAGAGCTCGGAGGATTAGAATCTTTCACCGACAAAGTCCGTGCGACGTGATGTCAGGACGACTTGGGAAATACAGCGTGCATGTGCATTTTGAAAAACGAGACAAAGCTCCTAAGGATTAAGGATCAGTGCACAGTGAAAACACATCAGTGTTTGAGGTCATTTCAGGGTTATTAGTGTTAACTTAGTTTTAAATTGATGACTGTAGATGTTTACAACTCTCATAACCTCAATGTTTATAAAATTGTAATAACCCAGAGGACAATTATGTATTTTAAATTAGGTTAGTATAATAGAGTATTATGGCCATGTTGAAGTTTTTATTTTAGACAATAAAGTTGTGATACTATGCGGAGATAATTTTAAGTTTAAAGGAATGAAGTCATAATATTACAAAAAGAAAATCATAACATAAACTCGTCATAACAACTCACATAAAGTTGTAATTTTAGAGGGAGGTATATCACAACATCTGTCTGAATACTTATAATTACAACTTTATTCTCGATTTGTTTTCTTCAACATGAAACTAATACTCACTCGTAGGTTAGAGCAGGCCGACAGCTACAGGGCGAAGCATTGTCCTGATTCTATAATGTTATTTCTAAATGTTAATAGCTGTTCGATCAATGTTATAGTATTTTGTTCAATATTCTGCAGCAGCTGAGATGTTAACTACACTAAAGCAGCGAATCACACACTGATCAGAGACAGCGTGAGAACTAAATACATAAAATTTAAACTGTAAGTTAAGAACATTTGAACCTAGTCGCTGTGACCGGGGCAAATTTCCACACGTTCGCCTGCAGCTCTCTCATAACTCTCCGCTCCCTCGTGAATAATCTTCGGATTCCTTCATATCTCACGCTGAGCAGACAGCTGCAGCCGGCACTGAGCGGCTGTGCAGGCAGACAGACGACCTGTGTGGGTGACTGTCCTCGGCTGGTGATTTATCTTCAGACTGGAGGAGGGGCCACGCCTCGAGAGTTTGGTTTACGTTAGGGCTCAGTGGCTGCGATTGGCTCGGTCTGGCATCATGAAGCACTCTGTGGAGAGTTTCATCTCTGGGGAGCCGACAGATGGTGGTGAATGTCTATCAGCTGCACTTGTGCCAGGGGTGGATGACCTCAACGATCAAAGCAGCCCGGCCCTTTAACCGAGCTTTGTAGAGCTGAACCACGGAGCTGGGGCCGAGCTGTACGAGAACCTCGGGCTGAAGACTTTCATGTATGGTGCAGATACATAATCTGACTGTAAACTAGAGCCGCGATACCTGGTAGAACCATAGACTGTTAATAAAGATGCACAACGCATGTCCAATTATAAAAATATCCTGGAATACGGGAGAACTGTGGAAGTAATTTGGAGCCAGAGTTTGAGCAATAAAGATCGTGGTGCTAAGGTATCGGGGTCCAGCGATACACGACCAATCAGGAGTCTCAGCTGTCAATCATAACATTTTTACAGCATCAATTAACTAATTATAACTAAACTTACCAGAAAAAAGAGATAAAAACTACCTAAAATGACACATCTTTGAGAGAAATGCATGTAACGTGTACTTTTTATGTCCATGTCCCATCCCCTTACATGGAGGAGGCAGGGTTTATGACCTATACTGCAGCCAGCCACCAGGGCTTCCCTTTTGGAGCGCACCCGTGTCGTCCACTTCTATAAAGTCTATGTGTAGAACTTGAAAGTGGAATCACCTGGCCACAGCTGCAGCAGGTAGTGCAGGACCTCGATGTGCTTCTTGAAGTGCAGAGCGCTCGCCAGCTCCTCGGAGTCGATGAAGATTCGGTTGGTGTGGCACGACGCCTCCTGGCGCTGGCTGAGCAGCACCGGGCCGAAACACACCGCCAGGTTCTGACACGTCATCTTGTTCACGTCCTGGTGCGACGCCACCAGCTTCAGGTGGTTGAGAAGCTTCCGCAGGCTCACCTGATTTAAACACAGACAAACAGGACGTGTTAACAGCTGCAGAGCTGCACTGTAAAATCTGCTTCAACTTGTTATTTGTAGGAGAAATCTTTATTTCATACTTCATTTTAATTACAAAAATTACAGTTTTTGCATACAAGGTTTTTAGTTAATGTGATATAACCATCTTGCAAGGCTAACCCCAGACAAAGTCAGTTAAAGCAAGAGCCACATTTTCTACACATGCTGACCAATCACAGCAGAGTGGGTCAGTTGACCAATCACAGCAGAGTGGGTCAGCTGACCAATCACAGCAGAGTGGGTCAGCTGACCAATCACAGCAGAGTGGGTCAGCTGACCAATCACAGCAGAGTGGGTCAGCTGACCAATCAGGCTTTATCTTAAATGGACAGGAGCTAAATCAAAGTGTTTCTGACAGAGGCTGAAAAGAGGAGCTGCAGCAATGGGCAGTTTGAGGAAAGTCGTGTTTTTTCTGAACATTAAAGCATAAAAAACATTTGCAAGTAGTAACACAAATTAAAATGATGAACCTGAATATGAGCAGAATATTTCTCCTTTAAAATGTGTGTTTATGGAAAATAAATCTCATCATTAACCTGACAATACTTATTTGAAGGTGAAAAGATAGAAACACATCGGTACAGTCATGCGTTCACTGAGCCACCACTAATATCACCCAGTGTAAAAGTCTACGTAATGGAGATTCAACAGCAGTAATCTGAACATCATAACCATCATTATCGATGCCACAATTATCCCTTTCACCACCACTTATGTGACACTGTTCACTACAGCTGCAGCAGGGGGGGGAAGCACAGTTTATCTAGCTCACCCTCTCCACCTCCGGCAGGTTCTCCAGCAGGCCGACGGTGTGCTCCGAGTCGGCCTGGTCGTTCTCGCAGCCGCCCGGCCCGATGCGCAGCGGCCTCGTGGCCATGGCCTCTAACACGGCCTCGTACAGGTGCTTGGTGATCAGAGGGTAGGGGAGCTCTCGCAGGTAGTCCTTCAGAACGCCTGAGGAGACGGAGACAACAGAGAATTTATTGTTATTTATTATCCAAAAATGTCATTAATTGTTTACTGCACTCAGATCAACGTGTTACCTCGGCCACTAGGGGTCTCTCAATCAAAACAATAACAACAGGCCTAGTTTGAGGACGTTGTGAAGCAGCGTGGGATCATGGGAGAGATGTGACTCCGTCGCAATGGATGAATGTATTTAAGTTTCATTCACGTTCCGCAGCAAATGAATAGTCGTGATCCATTTTGGCGAAAAACAACGCAAACAGTGGCTAGCAGTGTTGTTTCCTTCATCATCCGTCGTTTGTTGTGTAACTTTCAGCAGAGACGAACAAAGTCGAGGCTAAAGCGGATATGATGCGATTAAAAGGCAACAAAATGAAACTTCCCGTTATATCAGAGTTTGTTGGAAACATTTTGAATAATGTAACTGCACAATTCGACAAAATATAGAACAAGTTGTCTTTAGACATTTTATTTTATATGTTTAAACTGAAATGTGCTAACAGCTGTAAATCCAACAATTTACCTTTACTATTAAGTCACTGAAGAATAAAAATATATTTTCCCCCTCTTTTTTGAACAATTGAACCCGGTGAACCCTCCTGGCCGCAGATTGAGGCGCCATTATTTCCGTGGTCGGTCCTGTGGCGTCGGCTGTGATGCCTGATTGGAGTCAGGCGTGATTCCCGCAGCCAGAGGTGTTCGGGTGTCTGTGACGGTGCATTCACACCTGTGACCTGTCACACCCACGGTTCAGACAAAAGCTACGGGAAAACATGAAACCCACGCTGTCTGTCTCCACTAAGCCCCTCAAATATCGCTGGCATGTCTTTTCATCAAAGGCAAAGAGGAGAAAAAAAGAGAATAAATAGGGGAATAAAAAGGCTCTTGGCAGAGTGACAGCTCTTTGTGGTGGAGTGTCTGCTCTCGTTTCCCTCCGAGTGAAGATAGATCAGTTTTCAGACAGGGCTGGGGGCTGTGTAATCAGCAATATTGGTTTTGCTCCAGACTAATGCACACTGCTTTTTAAAATGAGTCACAAAAAAATAATGGTTTTATATGTACGAAGAATTTCAATTATCAAATCATCCTGCCACGAAAAAGACAAACACGTAATTATGTTCATCACAAAGACGGCAGGCAAAGTGAAACTGGATTTTGAAGCTGAAGCCAATTCTCAGTTGAAAATGGAGTTTAAAAAAAAACTGTATCGACATATTGGCAGATTGTCTTCATATTGGATTTGGTCTTTCACTCCCCTGTTCGATTGCAAAGATCTGCTGCCAACACTTGCTTAAGCAGCATTTTGGAAGCAAGCTGACCAGGCACCTCTCAGATCAGATGACTCAGGATGACTGAGGAATAATCTCTGCTGTTATCTCATCTGCTCTTATAGGTTCAAACACGCACCTGAAGATTTCCTGTTCTCGGTGTTGGCAGCTTTGCACCGTGACGACTGCTGATTCACAGCTTTCCTACATCGGCAGCTTGTGTTAACATGCTTATCATAAGATGCTGCTGATGCCTGTTTTGATCCACATGACACAGGTCTGCTTGTGGCTGACGCTCCTCACGGGTTAAGAGTGGTTATTCCCTCCGGCTTGTGTCACAGGTTCTGGTTAAGATGCTGTGAATAAACAGAGGCTCTGACTTCATCACCTCCAGGTCGCTGGAGACCCGAGGTGCGTTTCTTCTGTGGCGTCTATTTACAGGAAACTACAATGAGATTCAGCGTAAATCCGCTGGTATCCACTTGGGGAGAAGAGAAGGCACAATTTAACTAATTAACTAATCCCGGTAAATCCTCACTCTGCTGAGAGTGGGGCTGAAGCACAGGCCCGTTCAACATCGATCTCTGGAGAATAAAATGACAAACGTTTGAAAAGGAACCTGATGTTTCAGTGAATTCAGGCAAAGACACAATTCAATCTCTTGTTTTCTTTTCCAGCAGCTACACGAGCTCGCGGGTCTTTAAATGAGGGATTAACAGAGAGGAAGAAGGATCTGACTTCAGACCAGT
Source organism: Reinhardtius hippoglossoides (assembly GCA_006182925.3). Classification (NCBI taxonomy): domain Eukaryota; kingdom Metazoa; phylum Chordata; class Actinopteri; order Pleuronectiformes; family Pleuronectidae; genus Reinhardtius; species Reinhardtius hippoglossoides. The sequence goes on along the minus strand of CM031683.1, from coordinate 23,048,356 downwards.
GTGACAGCGCCTGTAACACTCAGATTAGCACGAGCTTCACTGTCTACGCACATTCACTCAGCCTCATGGGGAGAGAAACACAGAGTCCTACATTTACACATCCAACCCTCATACAATCAGAAAACCACAAATATTAAAGTGGCAGGTGAAATTAATAATCACTTCTTCCTTTCAGGAGCCGGAAGGTCCCAACCACAACCTCCACTTCATTTTGACCAGTGTGTGTTTTCACAATCACAGTGTGACTGAGTTTATCTAACATGAAACTAAATTTTTTGGAGGCTGATACTGATATTATCGTGTACAGATATAGATATAACAGCAGATGTGTATATTAAAACCTTTTGTATGACAAAGAAATGTAATTGAGACTTGATGTTTTACAGATTAACCATAAAATCTATTGTAAATAAAAAGAAAACACAAATAAAACCATAAATATATATATATATTTTTTTTTTACGTAAAAAATAGAAACAAAAGCACATCTTTACTGATTTTGTTCTGTAAACTGTTTATTTATATTTTTAAAATTCAGGGAGAAGCATTTTAATTAGCTGCTGTAAATGATATAAGTGTAATTTGTTAATTTCAATGCTGTGAATCTGTGTCTATAATTAACTAATTTAAAACATAATGTACAGCTACCATTTAAAAAAACACACACACACACACATTCCTGAGGCAGTCAGTGTGGGGGCTGGAGAAAAACAACAACATTGACACTGCTGTGTTATGTCAGCCCCCCCGTCTCAGGCAGACCGACATAATGACAGCTCTGTGTCAGTCCAACTTTAACACGGCTTCACACAAACACGCTCTTAAAACCTGAGAAGATGTCCCCTGAGACCACACGTGTCCCCTGAGACTACACGTGTCCCCTTAAACTACACGTGTCCCCTGAGACTACACGTGTCCCCTGAAACTACACGTGTCCCCTGAGACTACACGTGTCCCCTGAAACTACACGTGTCCCCTGAGACTACACGTGTCCCCTGAAACTACACGTGTCCCCTGAAACTACACGTGTCCCCTGAGACTACACGTGTCCCCTGAAACTACACGTGTCCCCTGAAACTACACGTGTCCCCTGAGACTACACATGTCCCCTGAAACTACACGTGTCCCCTGAGACTAAACACGTCCCCTGAAACTACACGTGTCCCCTGAGACTACACGTGTCCCCTGAGACTACACGTGTCCCCTGAAACTACACGTGTCCCCTGAGACTACACGTGTCCCCTGAGACTACACGTGTCCCCTGAGACTACAAGTGTCCCCTGAAACTACACGTGTCCTCTGAAACTACACGTGTCCCCTGAGACTACACGTGTCTTCTGAGACTACACGTGTCCCCTGAGACTACACGTGTCCCTTGAGACTACACGTGTCCCCTGAGACTACACGTGTCCCCTGAAACTAGACGTGTCCCGTGAAACTACACATGTCCCGTGAAACTACACGTGTCCCCTGAAACTACACGTGTCCCCTGAAACTACACGTGTCCCCTGAAACTACACGTGTCCCCTGAAACTACACGTGTCCCCTGAAACTACACGTGTCCCCTGAAACTAGACGTGTCCCCTGAGACTAAACACGTCCCCTGAAACTACACGTGTCCCCTGAAACTACACATGTCCCCTGAGACTAAACACGTCCCCTGAAACTACACATATCCCCTGAAACTAAACACGTCCCCTGAAACTACACATCTCACCTGAAACTAAACATGTCCCCTGATACCACACGTCCCCTGATCCTCTGTGGCAGCATGTTTCCGCTCTGATTCACAGTCGCCGAATGCTTCCCTTATCTCTTATCTCCATCAGGTTTGAAAGCGGGTACGAGCGAAACGTGATAAAGATGCATTCATTCTCCTTAAAGCTTTCCTGGACGAGCCGATTTCCAAAACAGATTAGACGGGAATGCTTTGTGAACGTCCTCCTGCTTCCCAGTGTCAATCTTTACTCAGATAATAATAATCTGCTTGTTGCATCGCAGGAAAAACAGCCGCGTGTTTTCATCCTTATCTCCGCAGAGTATTTTTGTTAAGCGAGTGTGTCAACAGAACGCAGAGAGATACCACTCGACTTTGTGTAACAACAGGAAACTGGTGCGTGGCGGACCCTGCGACCTTCCCCTGCGCCGTCGTCTAGACACAACAACAGCTCGACTGTTTCACGTTAGCGTCGCCTCATTAAACAAACCCCACAACTTCCTCCCTTCCTCCTCTCACACGCAATTCTAGGAAAACGTCACGCACATTTTCACGCTCTTTGAATATATTTTCTAAAATACACAAGTGAGCGCACCTTTGTGTACGTGCATGTGCACATGTGCTCGTGTTGGTGGGAAGTCAGGATAATGCAGCCATTCAGGTAAATCATTAGCCTGCTATGAGTCAGTGTTAGTGTTTACTTTTATGGATTGGCCCCACCCACCCACACACACACACACACACACTCAGACACACACACATAGTGAAACACACACTCTCACACACACACAAGGTCACGGGCTCAGCGGTGAACAGGTGTGATTCTCCTGCAGGTGTTTCACAGCCGAGTCGACAACAGGAGCACGCTGAGTGTTTGTCCTCTCACATTTAATCAGTTTTACACAAACACAGAAATGATCCAGACCCATTTTGTCTTCTGTCCATTGTCGGGAGTCTCTGTTGTTATTTGTGTTGGTATTTGTTGTGGTTGTATCACCGAATCAATGTCTGGTGGATTTGTACTGTTCTGTCTCGTCATCGCTCTCAAGACGCTTTCACATCTTCCTTGTTTAGTCCGAACATCTGGACTTTTCAGTTCAGTCTGAACCAAAACAACAGGCGTGAAAAGCTGCCAATGGACTAAGACTGTGACCAACAGACCCAAAATGTAGTCCGACCAAAAGAGGTGGTCTCAGTCTGGGACCGTAGTTCAGACTTTCAGAACGATAGATGAGGAAAAAGAAGAGGAAGCAGTTCGGAGGATTGTTTGCAGCCTTCTGACAATATGAGGTTTGAACAATGAGGACGTTCATTTTGGAAACAACAATCAAACTAGTGTCGAGTATTGTGCCTGAAGTTTGTGATTCTGCCACAATAATATTACAGTTGCCAAAAAATTTACCAACAACGTCTACGAACATTCACAAACCAATCAATGTCAAGTACAGAAGTCCACGTAGGTGATGGACGGACATGTGTCTTTAGTGCGCTCCCTAAATTACTGTAGAAAATACTCTATCTCCACTGATGAAGACTTGTATAGACTGAACAATATAGAACTGATATCACCAGAAGTCTCATCATGTTCAGTCAAAGCTCCAGACGACAGCAGCCTGAAGTATTTTGATGTAAATTGACTTTTCTTTTTAAATCAATTAAGACTATTTCAATGTTTTCAAATGTGCCACCAGAGACTACAAGCCACACAATGCACCGGGGCACGGCTCTACCTTTGACCTCTTGTTCAAACACAGCGGAAGGTCACTCCTCCTGTCAGTGCTGCAGTCAACGCCTCGCCCGGGAGAACAAACAGGGGCTTGTTCTCCGTCCGTCCCCCTCCCTGCCGCCTCGCACGCCCCCACAGCACTAGGGGGGGCCAGAGGAGATGTGTGTGGTGCTGCCTTGTCCGGTGGCACGGTGAGGCCTCGCAAAAACTTTGCGTAGCCCTCCAGCAAGCCTCAGTTCTAACAGCGGAGCTCTGATGCCACAGGGGACTCATCAGAAACACGCTTGTCTCCGGGTTTTGATCCCCGACCTGCAGTTTAAGACATTTTCAGACACCCACGCCGGCCCGAAGCTCTTTGTGAAGCGGTCGCCTGCTTCCCCGGGCCGGCCCAGGGTTCAGCTAATCCCCCATGCGTGAGGCAAATACCATCTGTGTTTGTTCGGCAACAAAGGGGGCACTTGTTAATGACTTTCCTTGTCTTCACTGGAGTACTGCCGAGGGTGGGGGGGTGGGGGGTGTGGGGTGGGGGGGGCGAAGTATAGGGAAGCAGGCAGTGGAAAAGGCGAGTCAGGCAAATTAGAAACCACAAACTAGGATCAATAACTGTCCAGCGACACACAGCGAAGGACAGGGGACGAACCACTGAACCAGTTTCCCATCAGCGAGTCTCTTTAGACGCTTTGTTTCCACACAAGCAGCTTCGAGCTGAGAGATTAATCATTATTCAAACTGTCCTCGGGGAAACCAGTCAGTGTGTCATCGTTGTGTCCAGCCAGGAAGTGTGTGACTTCTACAAGAAACAGGGATTTACTCCCGTCGGTGAGTCAGAGGTCTGCTAATGACGCGGCTGCTGAAAAACATGTCGACAGCAGAACAGGAAGAAAAACAACATCTGATATTCGGAGTTTCTCTCCATCGATTTAAACTATGTGTGACATCACAGAATGATACAGAGACGCAGCTTTAAATGATACAACTGGGAATAAATTATGCCTCAGATAACAATCAGGTCACAGACAAATCGATATCAATGCAGGTACGATAGGAAAACTTGTTTTTGCGAATTTATGTAATAAATTATACATTAAAAAAATATTTACTTAATTCAAGTTGTGGTTGAATTTGTGTTTTCTGTATATTAATAGTTATTTATTAAAACGTTTATGGTTAAACTGTAAAATATTTGTTTGATAACGTCATCTTATCAATCATCGCCGTTTTTTAAAAATATAAATATTTGCAGATCTATCAGTATCTGAAATTTTGTATTCCTTACATCTACAATCCATATAAGAATGAAATAAAAGTTTATTTAATTTAAATAAAAGTTATAATTTTTAGACTCTTGTATTCAATCTACTTTTAATTAAAGAGTATTAAAAAGTTGGGAGCAGGTGAAATAGATGCTCTGGAAATAACGAGTTAACGCGTTACATCTTTGTTTGATGCTAAGAGTGACATCATGGAGGGATTTAATCTTTATCAGCTCATATCTTAAGTATCGGAGTTTTGCTGTAAGTACAGAACGTTATGTGTTAGAGTCAGTGTGAATATAAATAGCGGACAAAGAGAAACAACACATTCGATACTTAAACATTAAGTAAACAGAAAAGAGAAACTCTCCACTGTCCTCACGAGTTCAATGATTGTGAGGAATGTATGAATACCTCCTGTTCACATCCTCCACCATGTTGCAGCTGATCTACAGCAGCACAGTCTCTTTCTGCGGCTTCCTCCTCGAGCATCGTACGTGTTCACAGAAAGACCAACGTACAGATCAGAGGAGGAGGAGGAGGAGGAGGGAGGAGGAGGAGGAGGAGGAGGAGGAGGAGGAGGAACCGCCGAAGATAATGTTGTTTGCCTTGATTTTGCGCTGCTCACGCCGACGACACATTTCTGCTTCCTTTGAGTGAACTGTGATTTGAAACAATGCGGGGCTGCACACTGAGCATGTTTTGCAAGCTTTGGATTGAACTCTGACCCCCGGATAATCCCTTTCACTACCTCCGCTTTTAAATTAGCCGTGTGACACGCCAGCCCTCGTAGCTCATCCGCTCGCCGCTCGCTCGTTAGCCCGACGCCACTCCAGAGATTCCTTTATAATCCAATATCCAGCAGTATTTTTACACTTCAATTACACATTCAAATTGGAAGGAATTTCTTAAAACCGTAAAGAGATTACGTTTCCAAAAATACTGACGAGAAAAGGGGAAATTAGGTCAATGAACAGGCAGGTTTTTCACTGAATGTTTGGAGCAATTATGTTTTAAGACTAAACCCATGATTATATCTGCCTCCCCCCCCCCCCCCCCCCTCCCCCCTCTCCTCTCACCCGGGCCCATCTGCAACAGCAACTTCGCTTGGCAGAGCAAATTTTAGGCAACGAGCAAAAACCAACAGTCCACGCTGGTGCTGGCCCTTTTTTTCCAGCCCGCTCAACTGTTAACTGTGTTCTTTGCCCTGCCATGCAAATGCAAGTGGATCAAAGCAGGCATGATAGGACGACGCCTATACGGGGCCTCTCCGCAAAACCAACAGCGGCTCCTACAATGCGAAGGGGTTTCCATGGTCTTCCTCTTTTTGTGGGAGAGGAGAAAAAAAAAAAATCATGACTAAGTCGTTTTCTACAACTTTTCCCCCCACCCACCCCCCACCCTTCAAAATCTGTTGAAGCCATTACTCAACCCAGTGACATGGCGGTTTTAGTAGAATGAAGCCTGAGGGATGGAACTCACTGCTTTATATCACAGCTACAGAGCGGAGACGCAGATGAACCCACAGGGATGTGAGAGGCACACAGGCTCCATCCATACAGCAGTGATCAGGTCTGTCATCGTAAATTGCGTAGCTTCTGCATGTTATTCCCAGAACTTGTGGGAAAGGTAACAGCGGTTATTAAGATAAGGGCACCACCACACACTCACACACACTCACGCTCCAGCTAAGAGCATGTGGACTATAAAGGGGCCCAGACCACCTCAGAGTTAAGGCTGAAGGATCAGATCTCAATGTGTCTTGGGTGCGTTCACACTGTGTTTGGACCCGTCCACTTCCGACTAGATCACTCAAGACACGTGTTAATACCTGGTACGAACGAGGCCTAAAACATAGAAGGGGACAGAAGGAAGCGTGTCTCAACCACCAAGCTGACGGAGAAAGAATGACCTGAATGTACAGCGCAGTGTGTGTTTGGGGGGGGGGGGGGGGGGGGGGGGGGGGGGGGGTTGCATGGGCCCGTCCCTCAGGCTTCAGTCTATACTGACGACTGGAATGCTTTTACTACAGACGGCCGACTCACGCACACACGCTCAGACGTACGCATGTGCTGACCTATCAGCAGCCGACTCACCGGTTCAGACACGTTCACTGGAGCAAACACTTTAGATCAATACGACATCCAGACTCTGCATTAATGTACATGTGCTTCTTATTCTTCGTTAAATCCCACTTTGACTATACACCTTTTAGATCATTCTATTAAGTTGTGACCACTTATTGTGTTTTTAAATCCCCTTAAGTTAAATTCTCTATTTATATTTGTATTATTGTGATTTTTTTTTAGGTTTTAAAGCAAATCTTTTGTGTGAATAAAGTTTTATTATCAAAATAAATGACTCAAATCTGAAATAAAATACACAGGGGGATTTAGGAATGATGTGTGATATTGTTGAGGATTTTAAATGTACAGTATAGGGACCTTATACAATTAAATGATCGTATCAAAACTTAAAAACTAAAATCTTCTTCCTCTTCTACTTTCTAGCAGAACTGATTCAACAGGTCAAACTAGAACCAAAGCAATAAGGTAATCGATCAATGAGCCGATCGTCAGAACATTGATCAGCAACAATCTTAACAGTCAGTTAATCATTGAGGTCATTTTTCATGTTTCAGCTTCTGTTGCTTTCCTTCTGTCTTTGGTGGGAAAGTTCATATCGTTTTATTTCTCAGGACCAAAAACAACAACGTGGTTGCTGAGAAACTTGGACTGAAAATCCTGGTGGAATGTGGGAAAGAGGATATTTTGCAAACTGAGAGCAGAAAGACACCGGAGCGCGACGATCACATTCATCGTGTCGTGTTTCTCTGCTGCCGCGGCTCAGCTTACCTGTGATGACGTTGATGTCGGGATACGTGTTTTCACACAGCTCCATGGCGTAGCTGTCCCTCTCGAACGCCTCCCGAAGCTCCTTCTTCACCGCCGCAGATCCACACAGACGGTAGAGGCCCACCACCTGCACACACACACACACACACACAGACACACAAATAGGTCAAATAAACATGGATGGCTCTCGAGTCAAACAGTTGACAGAGGGAAAGACATCTTTACAGCCTCATCCGTCACGTTCTACAGCGGAGCTCAGACAACGTGCTGGAGAGGAGCCAAAAGGACTTGAACAGAAAAACACAAAACTCCAGTCGGCCGTCGCTCCACAAAACGACACCTTATTTGAACAAATCAGTCGGCATCATTGACGAGCAGCAGCAGCTCCTTGTCTGATATCTTTCGTCGTCGGGTCTTAAAAAAAGGCATCATCGATTTTAGGGAATCAAGACCGTCCCCTTCATGACACAGTCGCCCTCCTCCTCCTCCTCCCCCCCGCAGGTCAAAGTGCAGGCTTCCTACGGCAAAGTGCCATAGATTTATGCCCCTGTCCAAACTAATGTCGATATTTTCCTTCTGGGTTTGAACCTCTCGTCCACTCTCGTAGGTCACGTTTCTAAAAGATGAACAACCACGGCCATATATCGACGAGCATGCTCACAATGTTCCTTTGGGCTATTTGACAGAGGGTTACGGGCATGTTCCAAAGAAGAAACCCATTCAACTTTGGAGCAGTTCAACTTTCTTTGACACAGTGAGATAGGCTGTTATCCTTTGTGGAAGTGTGCACACTCCGAGCACCCCCCCGTTCTGGTTGTCAGGCATTCTCCAGCAGTCAGACTATAACCAATAAAACGCTATGGCAGTGAAACCCCGTGTCTCACTGAGGTGGTGGATGTGTTTTATTGCCCATGACTTCAACCTTTAAATGGAAAAACGACTAGTTTGTCATTTCATCTTCGAAGAGATATCGTCTCCGTTCTAAACTCGAAACTTTGTTCTGAAAAAGCCGACAGTGGCTTAATACTCAGTACGTCTGTGGACATGGTTTCATCACTTGGTTCCGGGTCTCACCGCGCTTCGCTCTGAGGTGTAATAAAAGTGTCACGTCCTTATGACTGAATGTATAAACAGCGCGCTGCTCTAAAAGCCGGGCAGACAGCTCAGCATTAAAAATGGAAACACTCGGCTATAAAACATTTATGTTTCTTCGCGCAGGAACTCTGGAGTGTGACCTGAAGGAACTCCGAAGCAATTTCCTCAAGACGTTGACATTTGATAGTTGAAACTCGGCACCAGTGGTCTCTCTGTATCGTTGGGATCAGGCCCCGGCTGCAGACATACCATAATTTCTCCTACATGTGTCTGTCTGGTATGTGGCATAGCAGACCAACTGGTGTGGTTGCCCCGGTAACGTGTTAAGTCAGTGGGCTGTGAATGGCGGGGTCCGGATCCACACAAACATACACTCACCACACACAAACACACACACACACACACACACACACACACACACACACACACACACACACACACACACACACACACACACACACACACACACACACACACACACACACACACACACACACACACACACACACACACCCTGCTGGCCTTTCCGGGCTCCAGTGTAGGAGCAGTGCAAACGTCTCCCCGTCGCACCAGAGCAACCATTTGTGAGCTCTGGTCGTTCCAGTGGAGCAGCGTTTTTTTCGGAGCCTCACACGAGAGGCAGAGCGCAGGACCGATTAGGCCGGGATTTGTCTTTGTCTGAGAGTAAACACAAGTCACTGGGCACAATGAACAACAAGTCCATTCAGAAAAAAAAGAGAGAGTCTCACTCTATGGGGCGGGGCGGGGGGGGGGGGGGGGGGGGGGGGGGGGGAGCCCGAGTGCAAGCGGGGAACAGCTGTGAGCAAAAAGAGGGCTCGCACTCGTGCACCTCGGCTGCCGGGCAACACAACAAGCAGCACCGGCAGGGACTGTGGAGTGAGGCTGACACAATGACCACGAGGCCAGGCCCCTCCGAGTGGAGGAGGCTCGTTCAACTGAGCCCATCAACCAATCTGTTTTCTTACTTTATCAAAACAGAACGAGAATTAATGCCCGAGTCGACAAAGTCATTTACTTCCCATAAACACGAGTCACATTTGTAACAGGCACCGGCAGTAAAATCATCATCTGTTCACACCTTTACAACACGGTAACAAAACGCCTCTTCTGGCACGATGCGAGGATTTAGAAAGTACACGAACGCACGCACATCCAAACACGAGCTTCTGGAAAGAGGCGACAAAAACCAGGGGACAAGAAATGGTGAGCGGACATTCTCGTCTCCTGGTGCAAGGATTTCACACGTCTGTACAAAACACACATGACAGGAGAGAAGACGTGTGCAGATCCCGAAGCTGAGCTTCACCTGATCATTATTTGTCAATGAATCCATTTTTATGTCGTCTATAAAATGTCAGAATATGTGCAAGCATAATTAATCTACTAAATCTATATAAAAATATATCTTTAACATTCCTGTTCTGTCAAGATTCTGGCTCTGTCTAAAGCGATGCTGCTGTTTATCTGTTCACAACATGTCACAACCCGTGTTCCTGTTTCCCTCACATGTATGTATGTATGGTACTATGGCTCCTTTTAAAAGAGATCTCTCTCTAATGGGCTCCCCCAACAAAACTCCCGTCTCTGCAGTCCTTTCAGAAACACCCACAATCCTCCCTGCGTCATAAAAGCCAGAGGAAGCCCTGAGGACACGCAATTCTCCGAGACTCTGAAAGAGAGACTCCATCAAAGATCCACATAATCATTTGTTAAGCGCACGGCTACACGTCTGGCTGTTCGTGCTTCGGTGACACAACCCTAGCATTCCTCCGAGATCCGGTGTCAACCCCGTCCTGACCCCTGTCTGCCTGAAACCTGGGGGGAGCACTTACACTTGATCTCTGACTGATACCCTGATACCCTGATGCCCTCTGTGTAATTAAAGAAGGGGCGGGGGTGATTAGACCAAAACACTGCGAGGGACATGAGACAAAAGTGTCAGACTGAATAGAGGGGGGGGGGGGGAAATGGAGACAGAAGGAGAGAGAGACAAAACAGAGGCAGACGAGGAGAGACAGAAACAGATGGGAATCCTAATGTGAGCAGAGCGAGTTAGAAACAGAGGAAACCTGAGAGAACCCAGTGAGAAGTGATGGAGCAGCTTCAGGGAAAGCTGCAGCTCGACCATGAGGAGGTCACAGAGGTGAACTTGACCTCAGGTTCCCTCGGAGCGACAGGACCTACTGGGAAGATCCAGCACACGATGCATTGAAGACAAATACGTCATAACACAACGTGAAGGGGGAGATTATGATCAACTTTTGGAAAGATCCTAAAATTGAATATACCTAAAGAATTTTTTGGGGAAACTTTAAAGATCCCTTTTCTCAGTTAGTTCTCAAATTGACCAGATTGCATGAATGAAAAAAGAAATGTAGAGTTGACTTATCGAATTATTGCGGAACAGAACATGAATAAACAACAATTCTGATAATCAGTTTATTATTAATTATCAAAAATGCTGATTGCTGTCCTTCAAATGTCAGAATTTGATGCTTTTGTCTATTTTGTAATGTAGTTATCGTAAATTCAATATCTGTGTCTTGATTGGATAAAATGTGCAGTTTGAAGCCGTCGCATTGAGTCTGCAGAAATGGCAGAATCCAAAACCACTAAAAAAGCCCAAAACATACACAACACCTATTTTTCTTACATTTTAAAAACCAAACAATTTGATTTCTCGTTAATAAAACGCTCAGCCGATGAATTAAATAAAAAGCGGTTTCGTTCTTCTGAGCAACGAACTATGACTCACGAACTAATGATCTACTTTGAGGATAATAATTTAATAAATCATTAACTTTGAACTTTTTCCACTTGAAGTGACTGAGGGCGGGGGCTCGTTTGACAGACAGGCTGCTTTGGAGAGGTCTAATGTTTTGCCCGAGACCCCCACTGCCCCTGGCATGTACCCCCCCCCCCCCCCCCCCACCACCCACACCCCCCAGAGTGATCAGTCAGGAGCAGTGTCCAGACACTTTTACTGCCGCTGTCTCGGATCTAATTAGGACTGCCTCTTTTTCTTACGTTCTTCAAAGGGCACATAAAACACATGGGGGTGGGGGGGGGGGGGGGGGGCTGATGATCACATGATCCACTCCCACATCTCCACAACAACAGTCTGTCAATCCTGAGTCTTTCTCCTCTGTGGATAAAAGAGCGAGCGGCCTCAGGAGCTCAGTGACATCACGATGCAGCGGCGCTCGCACCGGACGTCTCCTGTATCTTTTCTGCTCATGCCAGTCACCCGGCAACATTACCAGCCGCAGGGTGAACACACACAGCACAAAGCTGAAAGGATGCTCTGGATGTAGGATTACTTCTCTCCACTTCTCTTTCACTCTCATGCAACAAGGCATTATAGAAAATGTCCCGCAGCCTTTTCTTCAATTGAATCCACGTCTATTTTTCTATTTACATAACAGGATTAGAGTGGTTTTCATCCATACTTTCCACATAATAGGATCCTGCTCCCAGCAAACAAACAGCGATGAAAACATAAGCCTCCTCGGTGGAGGTAATAAAAGCTGCAGCGTTAATCAGATTCACTTGTTTGACGTGACTCACCTGGCAGCCTCTCTTCTCTATCTCGTTGATGCACTTGCTTATGAGCAGCGGCACCATCAGTCCCGCGTTCTCCCTCTCCACCACCCGCCACACCTCCACGCCAAACACCTTGGGCTCCCTGTCTCCACCCAGCCGTCCGTCCAGCGAGTTCTGCCACTGCTCCATCAGGCTCAGCTTGACGTAGATCAGCCCCCGCGGCTCCAGCTTCACCGCCAGCTGGTGGGACCGCGTCACCCGGAAGAGCGCGGGCAGCACCACCGTGCCGTGGCAGCAGACGCGGTTCCGTCTCGGCGTGGGCTCCCAGCTGAACACCACCAGCTTCAGGTGCTGGGCGTTCTCCAGCTCAATGTTGAACGTGTGGTCCATATCCAGGAAGGACGTGCGACACGTGAGGAGAGCGGTTCGGGCCTTATTGACCGAGTCCACTTGGATGGCGCAGTAGACGTCTCGAGAGTCGATTCGTGGAGGTTTGAGGTCCTCGGCACCGTAAAAGTGCAGACTCATGAGTCCAGAGATGTACTGGCTGCACTTGGGCTGCTCCGTGAAGCTGTAATGGCGGAAAGCATCGATGTCCAGCTCGGTGCCGTTGAGTTTCGAGCTTCCTCCTGCTTCCACCTCCTTGCCTTTCCCTCCCTTCCCCTCTGAGGCGCCGTGCTTCCCAGATTTGGCCACCAGCTCCGGTGAGTCACCATCACTGAGGTAGCCACCTTTACTGGCGGACTTCGAGCTGCCGTTGCTTTTCTTCTTGCTGAAGCTGTGCTGCATGGACACACTGCTGTCCAGGTGGTAGCGCGAAATCACGTTACGGCTCGCCTGCCCACCGCCAGACGCCGTCAACCGAGGAGGGCCTGAAGTTTGGGAGACAGCCTCTGAGTTGTTTCTGGGAGAATGGGCCCGAGGCTCCAGCTGACTGCTGCCGTTGTTGCCGTTGCTGCCGCTCGTGGTCCCCTTGACACTGAGTTTGCGGCTCAGCTCCGGGAGCTTTTCATCCTCATGGAGATCTTCCTGACGGTGCGCGGGGACTTGATCTTGTCTGGGAAGGACCAGTTGATGGAGCTGCTCTTCTTGGTCGGGTTCGGGCTGGAGGGAGGCGAGAAGCCGACGGCGTTGGGCAGCTCGGCTCCATCTGAGAGAAATGACAAAGCAAGAGAAAGCTTGGTTAAAAGGGGAGGCTGACGCGTTTTGAATTTAAATTTTCCTTCGACACTTGGTTTCACATGTAAATCCAGCTCCAAGTAACTGTTCAGATGTTCAGTGAAGATACACAGGAGAGAGAAGACTGAAAAACCAAAGAGCCATAATTAACTCTTAGAAAAGCCCTACACCTCCGCGGCACATCATCGAGCGATTAGGTTTAAATGCAACCCAGTAATCCTCTGACAGATTTACACTGAGCAGGCGGCGCTTCACATAAACATTCCAGCACCATATCACACAGTTACAGTCTATAGATGTAAACCTAGACAGCAATTTGTCTAATTGATGGTTTAAAAAAATGCAATTGTTCAGCAAGAAGTTTCCTCGAGTCCTTGAATGAACTTTATTCAGATTTCAGAGACACGTCATCAGCTGCAGCTCCAGTGAAGAAAGAGATAAGCAGGGAAACGTGTGGGTGGAGACATTAAATGTTTCAGGTGCAGAGCTGAAGTTACTCGGTGATTATTCAAGTTGGGCTGGACCTTGAAGGCAGCTCTCGCCCAACTAGACGCCTACACCGGGAAATTTCAGGGTCTAGCACATGTTTAGTCTACCGGAGTGAAGTGGCAGTCACACTGACATGACATATTATCACTTCATGATGTGGTTAAGGCCAATCTGTTCGCCACGGATCACCGCTGACACTCGTTTGGAGTTGATGGAAAACAGGAAACATATTAAGTCCAACGTTTACGTTTTGAGCTCAGTTTTGGTGTCAACATCTTCTACTGAGGTTTGGTTGTTTCCTGCTAAAGCTTCACTATGTTCTCCAGCTAGTGATGGTCAGGTAGCATACAGAGTTTTTTTTTTATCATAGATTTTATATGAAGATGGATGACATCACAGTTCCCAACAATGACGCCAAATTGTCTCTATAGTCCCCTGGTGGCTGGCTGCTGTCAGGACTAGGTCAGGACTATGTGATTTTGTAATGCAAAACTCAAAACCCTGCACTCACACTTTAATATCCCCTGCTTGTGCTTACATTCGCTCTGCTTGCGCTCAAACTGTGAGCTTGCACTCAGCTTTCCTGCGCTCCACCTTCCACTCTTCTCCTCGCGCTTATGCTGCTTCTTTGCGTTTGGATATTTTTGTGCGACAAGTCTGTCAAAGTTCCTCCACGAATAGAATGCCAGGTGTATTGTTGACAAATAAAGTTGTCCCGCCTTTGTCCTGGGTGCATTAGCTTTACTTCTTTAAGACTGGTAGTGCATGAACCCAGATAAAGTAGCAGCCCGCACGCGACTCTCAGGCAGCGTTTGTATCCAGGACATTTTGTCCTCCTTTCTGGATAGTGGGAGGAAGAGGAGACGCGTGGTCTATGAGTTCAAACAGCTGGAAATTGGCTGTGATGAGAACAGTGAGTGATTCAAAACAGTAAAGCTGAGGGGCAATAAAACCAAAACAATGAGCTCAAAGACACACAAACAACCGTTGCATTGAATAATGGTTCTCAAAATTCAACTGTTTTCAGATGCACACGGTGACTTGGTCCATTGTTCGTATAAAAAATACCAATTAGCTTTAAGAGCCAGTGAATTATTGTCTGAACTGTTTCTTATTTGTGCAGCCTGTATGTCCACTGACAATAACAACAGATAACAATGGACCAGTACCTGCAGCAGCACAAACAGAATCACACTACTTCACTGTTTACGAGCCCCATCACGCGACTAGAGGAAATCCTTTCAGCCATTTTCTAGGCAAAAAAAAAAATCTGCCAGCCTCGATTTGAGTGATGTACATGGAATTTGTCAAATTCTGGGCATCCTGCTATTCTCCCAACAGGAGGCGAGGGCCTCTCTCAAACAGAAAAACAGCTCTCTCTACATTCAGGGCTCGTTTAATAAGATTTCCTCTGTGGCTAACCTGTGCTTTATAATCTTTATTGGTAATACTTCACTGCGTGAGTTAATGGGAGATTAAGGCTCGACCACATGACTTAGTGGGAAGAATTTAACTTTTGAAGATCTTTTTGCGTGAGTGCTTCCAGACCTGGCCTGGATATTACACAAGACACCAAGTCGAGGGGCTGAACAGATATTAAGACGTTAAATACTTTTATTATGATGTAAATTTGTACTGCGTAGAGTCTGAATGCATCAATTTGAATGAAAATCAATTATTGTTTCAACCGGCTAATTACTTTCTCTGAATACATCTCAGAAAGAAAGGGTGATCCTGACAGAGAGGGGGAGAGATAGAAAGTAGAAAGAAGAGCGAGCGAGAGCTTGACCCTGCCAACATCACCAGCTCTATTTTCAGAAGGGACCTGCTGTGCTATTCTGGGACGAGGGTCCGCGAGTGAAAAGGGAGGGAGGACCGAGGATGGAGCGAAGGGAAAGATGGGGGGGGCAGGAGCAGGGCAGGGTGTAGCCTGCAGATGGGGGACAAAGGCACCCCTTGTCCAGGCTCTCAGAGGTCTGGATGGGCGACTGGAAGGCTGGCAAGCCGGCTGCTGAATGTACAAACGAACACGGCTGTTCTCTCGCATTCCAAACCAAAACCATGTTTAGCCTCCTTTTTCCCCTCGTAGCTGAATAACTTTCCCTGTCACGGCTTCCTGCCAATAATAGACACAGGGGCGCTGTGAGCAGAGGGGCGGAGGTGCAAACTCAACCAAACAACATCTGGGGCGGGGTCGGGTAAACAGAGAGGTGCGGCTCAGGTCTGGAAACAGAGAAGTCACTTGTAGATGAAACACGGTTCAACTATTTCCATGTTCTTATATAATCTGAGGCTCTAGGAAAAAACTGCAATGGATCAAACTGCTGTGGAGTGTGTTGTTAGTTGATAGACATCTTAAAAACAGTCTTTGGTAACATGTTGTAAAATGCGTCACATTAAGAGAGGCTGTCTGTGGCCGTGTACAAGATGCCAGCGTTGCCACTAGTGTTTTATTCTACCTCTCTGTTTATTGACTTGTTTGTTTTACAATTACAAAGCCTACAAACATGAATTACACAAAACTTGGTGGCGTGATGGCAGCTTTGAAAGAAACCATTACATTTTGGCGCGGATGCAAATGAAGTGGAAGAAGCAGCATTTTCTTTCTTCCATTGCAACAGACGGCACTTTTCTAGCTTTTAGTATTTTTCAGGGAAATAATCCAAAGATCTTGATTTTGTTTTATGACAAATAGATCAATTAGGTTATCATATCATTTCTTCTTTTAATATTACTACTATAAAAACTAGACATGTAAGATCATGTGGCCTTGGTGGTGGCATTAGCTCTACAGACTGCTATTCTAGTGTTTACAGTAATCGGACTCCTGTGTCTTGTTTAAACTAGAAATGATTTATTATTGTGAAAGCACCTGGGGCCTGCTAGTGTTACTGCTTCTCTCCTTCAGTTTCATCAAGTTGATTATAAAGTTTTTGTTGTCGTCATGAACGAATGAAATTATAACCAATCAGAAATTGATTGAAGCAGTTTGGGAAGTTTAAGAGTTTTGAACATCTCAGGGAAACATTAAATGAAAATGAATGTGATTTTTCAATATATGATCTTTCACATTCTTACTGTATTTATGAGTATAGCTAGATATTGCAATGAAATGATGGCAATACTTCAGTTTCAGTCAATACTTTTGTCAGTACCTTATATCTTTTTCTAGAGTTTATTATTGAACAAACAACCAAACTGATCTATGCATCAACAAAATGACCAATAATTGGATACCAACTATTGGTTCTTCACACTTCTTAATACTTGACGGTATTATCTGACTTCACAAAGGTTCAAAGTCAGTTCTAATTGTAACATGAGTATATAATAGGAAAAATAGTCATATTATTGTGATTCTAACCAAACTGCCAGATCTGACAACATAAAAAAATCGCAATAACACCAAAAACAGTAACTGTCTCCTATGAATCAATATTACTAAATGAGAATTATGACCCACATTGATGCCTGTTTACTTCTCAAACACATACTGTAAAATCCTTTAACTGTGAGAATCAAAACAACTTCCCCCAGTGTTCCATTCCTTAGAAAACCAACATGAACTGGGGCAACGTCCACCAGCTTCTGACAAAGTTAATGACTGTTGCATTGTTAATGACTGTGGCTTCTCTCACACACACACACACACACAACGCACACAGCAGTGTCTCCTCCAGCCTTTGGCCTTGTGGCAGCAGCCAGCAGAGTAACGTGACACCTCACTAGCTGAGGTTCAGGGGCGATGGTTTGACACCCAACCCTCCAGGGCCATGTTCCAGGGTCAAAGGGCGAAAGGTCCACATTCCTCTGGGTGACACCTGAGCTGAGCGACTGTGTCCAACCCCCCAATGCACTTTAACATGCACATGCACTCAGCTTATTACTGTAGCCCAAGGAGAGAGTGCATGTAAATATGCAAACATAAAGACAAACACACACACACATGCCCTCTCTGACCCGGTGGCCGTCCTCAGGCATCCAGCCACTGACACCTCTTAACAAAGGTCAGGAATTTATGACGAGGGTTTATCACAATGCTGGCTCCAGACAGGTGCAGGACGAGGGTGTGTGTGTGGTGTGTGTGTGTGTGAGATTGTGACAGACTCATTATCTAATTTGGCTGATAGATTTTTACAACCAACAAATCGTCACTCTAGCCCAGGGGTGCCCACACTTTATAGGCTTGTGAGCTACTCTGATACCAGCTCAATACGACAAATGTGGATCCACGCGCCACGCCCCACCCTCCACCAAGAATTCGCCAGCCCCCCCGTACTAAATTACGAATACCAATGATGCTACTATGGTGTGTTTTGTGATCCAAATGCCGCGACGTCTCATGCGCACAATACTGGGCCGGCGCACTGCCGACCACCCACGCGATCGACGTATTGGGCACCCCTGCTCTAGCCAATGTCAATAAATAATAGTCGCATAATGATGGTCGACCTTAAAAAAAACAGTGTTGTATGCCAGGTTGACAAAATGTGACGATGTGTGTGTTTGTTTGTGTGAAAGTCTTCACTGATATCACTTGTGTGCAGACAACAAACTGCTGATTCCCGGCGTCCAACCACCATTCACTTGAGTGTGTGGGTGTGTGGGTGTGTCAGCCACACGTGTGCGTTCAGTGTAAAAACAGAAAGGTCCAGGGTGTGCTGACAAACAAGGGGAGGGTAAACAAACCAGTGAATGGCATACTTGTGCCGGGGTTTCTTCGCCCGGTGACCGAGGCCCCGGCTCTGCGCTGCTTCCTCTGCTTTGGCTCTAAATCAGTCCACAGTGGAAAGGCCTTTCAGGGGCCTGTTTCATTACAATGGTTACAAAACCCCTGCTAATATATCCGAGCATGCAGGCCCTCTCACTAGCACAACATGGCCCCCTGCCAAAGCTGCCCTCATGTAGTCTTAACTCGCCTACTGCTGGAGGCATTCCTGCTCTGCTGCAACTCAACCGACAAGAGCGCCTGCTAATTCTGGATGGTCCCCCCCCCCACACACCCCCTGGCCTCCTCGAGCAGCCGCCGTCCAAACAACACTGATAGGAACTTAATGATGTGCTGACAAATGACTTATTTTTATTTGAAAAGCCAACCAGAACCATGTTTGGCACTAAACGACTACTGGAAATTTGTTCCTAATTTGATGATGGGATTTTACACAGCAAGCTCTGCCAAGTGAAATTGCTTCCTCATTGCAAATGGGTGAATGAATTGAAAATGGAACGACATTAGACCATGGTAACTTTTAGGATTAGAGCCGGGCCGATAAGTATCGTTGGGGCTGAGACGCTGATATTAAGTTGGAAATAATTTCTGATACAGATTATTACACGGATGGATAGATTCCTACGACGTTGTTATCAAACTTCATGATTAAAAAACTGTAACTGAGGCTTAATTCTTTACAGAAAAAGAAGGTGAATTAAGAAATAACCGTGAACATAAGTGAACTTTGTTAAAGTTAAAGTTTTCATGTCAGGAAACATAAGATACAGAGATGCTGTGATAGAGGATTTTTATCTTCTATCCAATAAATTGACCAGGCTCTAATTAGGATTTTATCAATACTCCTCAGTACTGATTAGCCAGTGTGATCATTTAGTTATTTAATCTTCATCTAAATATAAGAAATAATTGTTTTATGAGAGGCAACAGTAATGACACAACAGTAAAGCCACAATATAATGTCAATGATATCTCCCTCGAATCAAATCTAACATGGAAATAACAAATAAACATAAAAACTAAAACGTCAATGTCATAAAAACAACATTTTTCAAGGGGTTTCTCTGATGAACGGTCACATAATGAGTGAGAGAGAACTTTAATCAGACGAAATTCATCAAGATCTGTTTGAACTCATCGATTGATCAACTGGTCGATAACACGGTGCAGTTGAAATTTGTAAAAGAAAGAAAAGCCTCTTGGGTTGTAAAGAGAAAAGTCGGTTGGTTTCATAATCTCCAGCGAGACTCAAACACACAGAGTCTGGACGAGGCTGGAGGTCGTATGAACAGCTGGACGGGTTTCATCACTCACTGCGTTCGATTTCCACCTGCAGGCCCAAACCCTTCTCATCAAACACACGGCCAGCGGGATCGAACGCTCCACCCACTGAACTGCACAACGTGAGTCATGACCTTCGATGCCTGTACAATCTGTTAAAGTGAGGAGAGCTGGTGTGATGCACACTGATACAATCACAGGTTCTCCAGCTGCTCTGGTGATGAAATGAAGAACAGACCGGAGAGAAAGACGAGGAAAAACTATGTGACCCAAATCTGCTCCGGGTTTGAAGTGCTGTTCTCCAATGTTCCTCCTCCGAGCTGTTGACTCCCTCCACACCTAACCGTGCAATCGTCAGCCCAGATTAGATTCCAGGTTTGAACCGGAGGCTTGAACTTTCAAGTAACTGTAGCAGCCGGGGAGGGGGGGGGGGGGGGGGGGGGGGGCGCAGCTCTTAAACTGCGGCAGCCAGCACGACCAAAACAACCCCCAGAAATAGCTCGGATCCCGTTCTGAGCGCCGGGCCAAGTCAAGATTCCCCAAACAGTCGCTGAGGGGGAACAAGAGATCGGGAGCGCACGCGCACCGCTGCTCACCACCCCCCCCAAAGTCCATCAATCATTATTCTCCACACAAATAGAGCATTCAGATGGACAAAAAGTCGAGTCAATGGGCAGCATGAGGAGTCTGGAGTGTATCCGGTGAGGGGAGAAAAAGAGCAGCCAGTCGTAAGAGGGAAACTATGGCCACAGAGAGTCATCTACATCTGCACCGCTTCATTAATTCAGCAGACGCTCTCACTCGAGCTCAATCAACGAGGGGCCTGTCGAAGTTCTGGCCTCGCAGATAAAGTGGAGTCTGTGTGCAGATCGTATTCACGAGGCAGCAGACACAGAAACCGGAGGAAGAGTTCAACGCTGTGGCCATTGAAGACTCTGTCAAAGTTCGTTAAATCCCTGAGGCATTGGTGCATTTCCAAAAGAGTGGGGATGTTCCTCATAATGTGATATTTACAACTGTACTTGAATCTTCACGTTTACATTCAACAGCACCGGACATGTTTTATGGTATATTCTTATTCTTTTTTGTGATTATATTACTTTATAGCAGGGGTGCCCAATACGTCGAAGGTAGTGCGGGTCGATCGCGTCACGCATGCACGATTGGTCATGAGTCAATCACGCTCAATCACGCCCTCTCAGAGTTAATTTACCGTCGCGCCCATTGAGGTACAGTCGCGCCATTTTCAGACGGTTCACAAAAACTACGACACTGACTGAAAGGTGAAGGCATTCACTTGTTGTTATTTCAGTAAATTTCAGTACAGGGCGGGGGGGCGTTGCGGCGGAGGCATTCACTTGTTGTTATTTCACGTGGCAGCGGTGGATACCAACATTATTTGGTCGGTAGATCTTGTGGAGCTGGTCATTTCAAGAGTAGCTCACAAGCCTATAAAGTGTGGGCACCCCTGCTTTATAGTATATTTGTATTTGTTTAGATTTCTTGTTGATGAATTGTATTATATATGTACAGTAGATGTGGTAAAGCACACTGTCAACAAACAGATGTTTAGTTGTTGCATCATAAGGTCGGATTTTCATTCTACTTGTAAAAACTCAGGAAAAATTATTCTGCAGTCGGTTGATTGAACATGTTTCAGCTGGTATTTCAGAGTATAGGAGACCAGAGATCGACTTATCTGATAAATAAAATGGAAAACAAACTAAATGAATCAAAGGAACTTCGTTTAACTAATTAAATGTCCCAGTTTGACCAGGACACTAACGGCAGAGCAGAGTAAACGCTGCCCACAGTGAGCTGCTGTCCACCATCCCCCAACACACCAGCTCAGAGAGGAGGAGGAGGTGGAGGAGTGCAGTGTCATTCTGCAGCCAACACAAACTGTGTTTACAACAGCCCACACACACACACACACACACACACACACACACACACACACACACACACACACACACACACACACACACACACACACACACACACACACACACACACACACACACACACACACACACACACACACACACACACACACACACACACACACACACACACACACACACAGCTAGAGGAGGCTAAAAATGAAGGAAAACACTGAGGCGATGTTAAACCTGCCTCCTTTTCATTTAAACCCAGGGTGCCGACTGAAATCCACAACACACACACACAATCATGAGTGTTTCCTCTTTGATGACACGCAGCCGGCCTTGATGCTCTGTGGGACGATGGCGTTGCCAAACCCACAGGAATCAGTTGCAAAGTCAACAGGCAGCAGAGAGGGAGGCAGTTCCGGAGCGGGAGGGAAAACGAAAAAGACACACTATGACTTCCAGTTTCACAGCTTCAGTCCGAGCACCAGTGAACCCACGCAGACCTGCTACTGAATCTTATCTCAGGAAGTCAACGAAGGTGATTGAATGGAAGTTAAGGGAATACAAAGGAAAGCTGCTTACTGAACGTTAAAGGAGATATATTACACTCTAATTTAGGTTCTCATTTTATTTTGAAAAGGTTTTACATGCTCTAATGTTCAGAAAACACATGACTCCCTCAAACTGTCCATTGCTGCAGGTCCTCTCTTCAGCCTCTGTCTGAAACACTTGGTTTTATATTTCAGGAGATTCGGGAGCAGTGTTTTCTGCGGAGGCGGAGCTCCCTTTGGGATTTTTAACTTTGCAGAACTTCACAGAAAAAACTATAAAACTCACTAGAGGAAAGAAAAACTGATAAAACCATCATGTGTCTCCTGTAAATAATCTGTTGCAGCTGAGAACAAGTTTTCTTCTCCGTTAAAACTTCTGAAAACTCCGGTCTCCGATTGTGTCCACTCATCTTCTCGCCCAGTACGAGGCGACACTAATGAAACACAACAACAAATTCCAAGCCGTGCAGGCAGAAATAGCCTAAATTGAATTAGCTCTCTGTGCCGTGATTAGCGACCTTCCTGGGCCGGTACACTGAGACTCATTCGGGGCCGGTTTAATCCTAATCCCACAAGGAAAGTTTCTCATGACGGAGAGTTTCGCTGAGCCACACGTGATGCAGCGAGAGCCAGGAGTTGGAAGCCAGTCGATGAGGATCAAGGAGTTTATCGGGCCGCCAATCAAACCCTGCGTCCTTGTCAAGGGCAGATTAGTTTCGTGAGGTAAAGCAGCACCTCGAGGAGTTAAGACTTTCCACTCCACAAGTCAAACAAAGAGGTTTCATGATGTTGCTGATTCGAAACAGGACAAATCTGCAGCCAAAGCATATTCTTTCATTTCTAACAACATATCTCAATTACTTGTGGTTTCAACTTTTCAACCCCCTCAAACACGTATCCCTGAGCTCATCTCCAGGCTTCATCCCTGCAGTAAATCTGCTGCAGCGAACACTAAAGCTCACGTATTGGATTTCAGCGAGCGCCCCCCCGACCATTCACTACTCTGCTTTTGTGCTCAAACGACTAGAAATGGCTGTTGCGTGCCACAGAAGTGTTGTCAACGGTTGTAATTATAGGCTCAGCTCAAGATGTGCCACTTGATTCAAACTACCATGTTGCCACATCAGAGAGAACAAAAAAGTCGGAAGTTAGGAAAGACAGAGCGAGCTTATTAAGAGACAGGGAGCCGCGCGCTGGCTGTCATCATTACGCCGCCGCTATAGAACTCAAGTCGGCAACAATTTACATTGCATCTAAATCCATCTTCACACGTATAAATCGGTTTCTTGTGTGTGTGCGTCTGTACAAACTGCAGAGGCACGTTATTCAACTGTGGACTGAAAATCTTTAACAACCACCAATTTACGCGGTTTGCAGCCCTCGGTGTGACCTGCACTCACACGTAAATGGATATTCTTTCCTTTCAGGAATGCCAGTGCCGAATTCCTCCTGGCTAATGTCTGTCTGAGTTTAACTAATGAGGGACACTGATATGGAGTGATATGATTAGAGCGCTAGAGCTCCTGTCTACACTGATCAAACACAACAGCACAAGAAAGAACTCAGCTACGGCTTATTTCTCAGAGATTGAGGAGGAATTTGGGATTTTAATCCCAGTAAAAACTAAAATTTCGGTCCTTTGTACTTTATATAACGTATATGTGATCAGAGAGATAGTGAACCAGCTAAATAAGTCTGTTTATCCTTTAATTGGAAACATTTCAACACTAGCTGTGATTCAGGTGTGCACAGCCGCAGAACTCAGCCCGGAGACGCAGGCTGGGGAACAACACGAGCGACAGTGATTGGTTCTCGAGCAACTGCCTGAAACAAGTGAGGGAAAGAGTGAATGAAGACGGAAAGTAAGAATGAGAGAAGGTGTGGGTGGCTTTATTTTTTTTACTTCACCTGTGACTCTGCTGCTGGAAGGCCCCCCCTCCTCCTGAGGTTTGCACGCGAGCATCTGTCTGTGCAGATGTAGTGCCTCTGTGGAATGTACAGCGTTGCCCTGACTTCCATCTCCCGTGCCGCCACCGACGCCTTCACCGAGCACCTCTGGCACGCCGCTGCCTCCGTGACTCACGTCCCCTGCCCTGCTGGGCCTCCGCTCCAGCTCCGTTCGAGGGGGCACCAGCAGCCGCATGGAGGGTCGGTTAGACGAGTCCGCATCGTCGTCCTCAGGGATGGGGTTGTACCAGATCTCCCCCTCGTCGTCTGCGTCGTTCTCCTCGGCAGGGTCCACGCTCCGAGGGAAAGGAGACACCTTGGCCTGACCGACGATGACCTAAATAAAGAAGGAGCCAAATATTAAGTTTGAGGAAAACGTGAGATAAAGCGTGAGCAACAACCTCATGCTGGATGTTTTGTAACCTCCATAAATCTCATCCCTGTACACAGAAAGATGTCGACGCTAACCTGAGGCAGCTGTAGGCGGACCGGCCGCGGCGGGGCTCCCCCTGGGGGTCTCAGGTGGTCTGGGGAGGGACTGGGAGGAGGTGGAGGCTGATGGGAGCCCTCCTCCTCAGCTCCCAACATTCCCTGCAGCTCGTCCTTGGGGCAGTGACTCTTCCCGTGGGAGCTCTGCTGCAGCCAGTTGCGCTTCTTGGAGACGGTGATGGTGGTGAGCGGCGGCCTCCGTGACGAGGGCTCGGCCGCTCTGGCCACCTCGCGGCCGTTTGCGAAGGGGGTTTGGACATTCTCAATGAAAGCTGGGGGGGCGATGGAGAGAGAGAGAGAATGTGAGCAAAACAACTTCCTGACACGAGACAGGAAAATAACTAATCATCATTCATCCTCAAAAAAGTATTGAACTGAATCTTTTCCAGTTGAAGAAAACATCTGCATCAAGAAACCAGAGGTGCTGAAACACTAGACGATGCCATTGGGCTTTAAAGAGTTCTCCTCTCATCCTGGTCTCTGCGTTTGCCACGTCTCTGCTCTGTCTCATCTCATCGTGACGTGTTTCTGGACGGAACATTGTCGAATAGTTTGTAATGGCCAATGTCAAAGATTCAATCCACCGCATGCTCCCAGATTTAAGGGGGATGCTTATCTTCAATCACAGCAACAACAAAAATGGAAGAGCAAGAAACCGCTGGCGTTACAGCTGTGAAAATATATTGGAGAGGGGGAGGTGTGTGTGTGTGTGTGTGTGTGTGTGTGTGTGTGTGTGTGTGTGTGTGTGTGTGTGTGTGTGTGTGTGTGTGTAAAGAGGGGGTTTACAATGTGTAGAGCCGGTGGCGACATGTGCTAAGTGAAAAGGGATAAAAGAATAGAGATGGTGACCTGATGCCTTAATGTGCCAAACAAAAGCAACAAAAAAAGCGCCTGCACAGCTTCAAGTGTGTCAAGAATTTTGTTTTTTTAAGAGTAGAAATCAAAAGCTGCTCTAGAAATCATCTGACCTGCTTTAGAAAAAACGTGCTGAAAGAAAACAACCTCTTGGTGTGTGTGTGTGTGTGTGTGTGTGTGTGTGTGTGTGTGTGTGTGTGTGTGTGTGTGTGTGTGTGTGTGTGTGTGTGTGTGTGTGTGTGTGTGTGTGTGTGTGTGTGTGTAAAGAGGGGGTTTACAATGTGTAGAGCCGGTGGCGACATGTGCTAAGTGAAAAGGGATAAAAGAATAGAGATGGTGACCTGATGCCTTAATGTGCCAAACAAAAGCAACAAAAAAAAGCGCCTGCACAGCTTCAAGTGTGTCAAGAATTTTGTTTTTTTAAGAGTAGAAATCAAAAAGCTGCTCTAGAAATCATCTGACCTGCTTTTAGAAAAACGTGCTGAAAGAAAAACAACCTCTGTGTGTGTGTGTGTGTGTGTGTGTGTGTGTGTGTGTGTGTGTGTGTGTGTGTGTGTGTGTGTGTGTGTGTGTGTGTGTGTGTGTGTGTGTGTGTGTGTGTGTGTGTGTGTGTGTGTGTGTGTGTGTGTGTGTGTGTGTGTGTGTGTGTGTGTGTGTGTGTGTGTGTGTGTGTGTGTGTGCGCGTGTGCGCGTGTGAGGTGCTGAGGGCAGGGTCTTGCTCGAACATGCACAGCAGACTCGTGTTAAAGACTGTTTTGATCGGCGGCAGCTCCCAGACGAGCCCCTCCACATGCCCTAATGACAACTTCTCCCTTTTCCTCGAGGAAGTGCACCTCGTGCACGTCGGGGCTGCGTCCACCAAATTACAGATCAGGGAGTATTTTCACTTTACGAAATAAAAATATAACTCAGGGGCATCCAGTGTGAGCGGGTGCATGTGCGATTGTCAGAATGAATTAGTCAGAATGAGCCCCCACAGGGTTTTTTTTCTTTTCTTGTATTATTAATTCAGAGCAGTGCAGGGGGAGAACACAGAGGTACATTTAAAAAATCACATGGTTTCCAATTACATAACGTCGGCTCAATAGATTGAGACTAATGTACTTTTGTGCTTCACTGCTTTTATTGACAAAAGCCTGAAAGTGGCACAGAGAGAGCAGAGGGCTCCGCTGGGATTTGCTTTTCCCTGGAAGTCGGGCGGCTCTCTCAGCTCGCCTGTGATCTACAAGGCAACTTCTATAAAGCAACTATTGACTCGCGATAATTGACAGCCTCCAAATCCCATGAAACACCCAACTTTGCAGTTCCACTAATGACAACAAAAACAAGTCTTCATTATATGACGGGTTTGAAGTGGAATGAAACGGATTCTGCTGGGACGCCATTCCTCCGCGTTCCAGCTGATTATATAAGACAATGCTGGACGTATGAAACAGCTTTCAGAGGCTCGAACAGAGGCCACTTTTAAGGCTTCCCTAATCTCAAACACCCCCGTTTCAACTTCCAACAGACCACCGCACTGCGACGATGCAAAGACACATCTTGAAGTATTTCTTCCTTCCTCTTTATGTTTAGTTTACAGACGGTTTTCCAGCCTGAAACGTGTTTGCATGACCGGAGCCAGCATCGTGCTTCCATTAGCTTGGATTAGGAGTTGATGTTGTGTTTGAGGAGCCGGAGCTGAGCCGCTTTAGCATGTGCCGACTCCTGACTGAGGGAGAAAAGTAGGTTTTCTGCCTCTGTGCTGACTGAGTTAATGTGTAGGCGTGAGCTTGCAGGCTGTAATAACCCGTCACGGTTTGTTTTCAGCTGTTCTGACCTGGCAGCTCCTCGTAGCCCTCTAAACTCTGTGTACCAGAAGAAAATGTATATTTACGTGACGGGAAAACCTACAGAGATGCACAGGAGCTTTAAACTGTTTTGTAAACTTGCTTTATGGACAAGTTTACTCAAAGGGTTTGACGACCGACATGTGTTCAAAACTACAGGCTCTTACAGACATTTAATTAATAGTTAGCAAGGGGAACTTTCTCTGCACCAGATGAACTCATCACCCTCCAAACTGAACAGAGACAGCATCGTTTTATGGATTCTGCTCACATTAAACACAGGCAAAATCTGGATCATTGTCCTGATCTTTTCAGAGACAAAAGCCATCTATAGATGCATGATTGTGTTCATGAAGATAACAGCATCAATTCTTGAGAAATTCACAAAACACGCCCTCGCAATGTTAAAGAAAGTGGGGAAAAAAAACCTGGATGTGCCTCCTCAAGAGAATCTGCTCCAAAAGTTGATGGTTTCATCCTCAGCCCATTCCGCAGCCTTCTACCAAGTTTCAAGAAAATCTGTTAAGTAGTTTTTGTGTAATCCTGTTCACAGCCACACGTACAGCAAAATGACCTTCGTGGACAAAAACTGTAAAATTATAACCTTCATAGGGGCGGAAGTGTTGCATTAAACTGTATTAGTTTGAGTAATTAATATATAATTAATTGTAAATTCAGTAAATATGAAATGATAATAAGTAAAAATATAAAGAAAGCTACATTTAAAGACACAAATACTATAAAGTCTGTTTCATTAACAAATATCACACATGAGGAGGAACAAAATAAACTAGGAATTAAGGAGGTTAATATTACGTGAAAATGTAAACAAGCGTTATATCAATTACGGATTCACTTTTCTAAGAGAAAGGGGAACGATTTTTAAGACCAAGACAAACTCTGCTGCCGACGCTCTGCTAACGAGACTAAACAGAGGTGAGGTGGTTGTGCGTGGAGTTGTTGTCAGCATGCCATCTTCTTCCAGGGGTCTTTCATAACTGGAAGAGGAAGCGTGTTCCGACATGAGCAGCATTCCAGACCACAGCTCCAGATTTACAGCCTCGCCGGTGTCACACTCCTTTTCCGGGAGCAACACCTTCCCTGAGCAGCAGCAGCAGCAGGCGACTGCTTCAGATTAATAAGTGAGATTTCAGCTATTTTCACCGCCGACACCGTCAGATCCTCCCGCTCTCGGCTTTTCTCTATCAGCACATCAGTATTTCTGCACTTCATTAACTTTGACTGTAGCAGAGAATCCCTGTAGTGCAGTATTCAGCCTGATGAAAAACAGATTAGGGCTGTTCTTCCTAAAAAATAATATTTTCAACAGTTCACAGGGAGTTTTATTCAAGATAAGCCATCTCTAAAAGGTGGTGGCTGACATATTTGATTAAAAAGATGTTTTCTTAGGCTCAGGCACAGAAATACTAAAAGGTTCAAGTGGAGGTGGAAGATACAAAAAAGGAGAAACTAAGTTTGTTTAATGCCATTAACAAAAACTAACCATTAACTTATGGATTCCAAATAACTACAATTACTCAATCATCTTCGTCGTAATAGTATCTTCTTTATTTATCTTATTTAATAGTAAATTGGAAATATCGAGTTCTGCATTTTCACATTTTAAAGATCCAACTTGAAACCTATTCATCAGAAAAAATGTAATTCAAGAGATCCAATTGTAAATAACCTGCAGCCTGTAGGGAAACATTCGGAAGCCACCAGAATATCAATAAAGAAAAAACTGTATGGGCAGCGAGGAGAACGATTTTTTTAAACCTTCTTTTTAGGTTATTGTTCATTTACACCTCTAATGAGTTGTTGTCACATGACATCAAAAAGCTTTCTGGAAAGTCAAAGTAAGAAAACGGCTCAGTTCTCTTTTGGCGTGAGAGACCGCTGATCCTCAAGTATCTATAAACACAATGCAGAGCAAAAGAGACGCCTCGTCTATTGGACTTTCACGACAGGTCATCATACGTGTTCGCTCGGAGCAAACTCGCACTGACCCGGAGGTAACAGATGGTCAGAGCGCGCCTGTGTGAGAGAACTGAAGGGAACATGGCAGCGAGGGAGAGGTGGACGGGGCGGAGCGCTGTGGGTTTGTCTGAGGTGCTGAAAGGAATGCAAACTTGTAAAGAGGGACGCTGATTTCCTGAATGTGCTGGTATGAACCTGTGCCATGTGAGCCTGACAGTAAAACCCAATTATACTCACGTCTAAATCTCTTGAGTGACTGAATCCTTTTTTTCCTCCTCAAAGACAAACAACAACACTTAATCCACTTTCCCATAGGCTTCTCTCTTATTTCCTGGATTCCTTTTCCTTCTTGAAGCCTCCTCTCTCTTTATAAGAGCACAAACACACACCAGCTCGTTTTCTCCTCGACACAGACAACACTCTGTTGTGTATACAGAGTTTCTGCACCCCCCCCTCCTCCTCCTTCACAGGGAATCTTTTGCTGTTTGCCATACATTCCTGTTGCCTCTCATTCAAATGGTAATCAGGATTCTCAGTGTAGATTTTTGTTTTTCTACCTTTTGCAGAGCTGAGATCGTCCGGGGTTGCGTCACATGTCAACACTTGCCTGCTAAATGCCGATATCTCTACATCTAGAGCTGAAAAACAAATTCTTGTCCATGTTGCCCGCTCCTCCAGTCGCCCCTCTGTCCTATACCTCTTTAAAAGTTTAAAGGAGAGACTATAATCTAAAAAAGGACAGAACGCAACTGTCCGAGTCAGTTGCTCAGGACATTGTCTGGAACTCGTCCGACCAGCCCCTAGTAAAATGTGAGCCTATGCAAGAGCACAGCTGAAAGAATACAAATATCTCAGGATGAAAAAGAGATGCCGTAGACTTCCAAGATGTCGACGAAGATTTCAACTTGGAAAGACGACAAGATTCAAGAGCCTTTGGCGATGAGGGCCAACACCGCTGTCGATACACCGTCAAAAAAGACGCAGCGCAATTTATATTCATGAATGATCTACCCGGGCGCAACCCCTCACCTGGATGTTCTAGGAATGTTCTGGAAATGACTAAACACAATCAAAGTTTGTTTTACTGCTAACTGTAATTAAACAACTCATCATGCTGCGAGTGTTTGCCACACACTGAGACAGCATCCCGTGAGTCATCCATCTTGTAAACCCTCCTGGTATGAACCCTGATGCCTCAGGTTTCTGCTCCATCACCCGATCCATCTTTAGAGCTACCATCCTCCATAAATCTGTCCAAGTGCAGACAAACCCGACAAGACAAATTATTCAACTTCTACCATCAGACATGTGTGTTTATGTGAGGGGGTGGAAACGGCAGCTTGGTAACAAGGTGTTTGGCAAAATTCAGAGAACAAACACCACGTCGTTCTGACACGACTTGACAGCAGTCGAGGAGGATTGTGTTACCGCACCTTCAACTCAGAGATATTGTGAATCCACTGAGGAGGCAGGAAATAATGTCGTAAAATGTTGAGTAATACATCGTAAACCTTAATCCTGACTTTACTTCACACCTGTGTGTTTTGCTTTTCGAGGAATTATTGGACATTTTGGGGAATAGGCTTTTTCACCGGTTAGCTTAGCATAAAGAGTAGTAAAATGGGGTTGCAGCTAGCCTGGCTAACAGTAACTAAATCTGGCTACCAACAACTAAAGTTCACAGAGCCCAGGGAGAGAAACTTTTCCAAGATCTCTAGAAATGTTTGTGTAATCTTTGGAAAGTTTTGCGAGATTAGCTCATGTTCTTTGCATTTCACACACATCCGCCGGTATCCCTGAAGCTGTCCAGAGTACTGCAGTTGGTTGGTAATGAATTCAACCCGGTCAGAGGCTTTGTAGCGAGACTGTCCCCTTGCACTGAGAATCCTTCTCGGACATCTCTCATGCAAAGTGCTTCAACATCTAACATAAGTTTCTCAGGATCTTGCAAAATGCAAAAAGAGAACTCACAAAAGTTAATTTATTAGTTTTTCTTTCCATGTCTCTTGTATGGCACTGTTTCAGTCACAATTTAGACCAGGTCCTATAGGCAGCCAGTGGGATCATGTTCCTCTGCCAGAAAGCAAAGAAACCTACCTTCCACTGTTTCCCTTCACTGCAGCTTTTTGCTGCAGAGGCCAATATTTCCAGCCCTGCAAACTCAGGATGATTGTTCTCTTAGTATGAACCAGAGGACTGAAAGAAACAGAAATAAACAAAAAGCTGCCCGCAGGGAGTGAGTGGGAGATCTCCTCTGTTTGTGGTGCCGATGGCTCCGTCTCAACTTCAGGTTTGACTGACACACTGGTCCTGAGTTCAGTTCTGGGCAAAACATGACTCCTGGATCCTGCCTGCCGGCACGCCACTGCTCTGCCGCAGCCCACCACAACAACACTATAAATCCTCCAGCTGCAGATACAAACGTGCATGCTCGATACAGAGACGTGCACATTCCTGCCGATGTACACAGTATCCCTCACCCACACGTTTATGAGAAGTGACACGCTCGGCTGTGGGTGATCGCAACAATTTACACCGTAATTAAAGGACAGGCCAGGACAAAAATTAGCTCCTGTCTAATTAAGCCAATATCTTGTCTTGTGTCTTAATAGTGAGGTTTAATTTCAAGCAACACTCCAGGGGATGAACAGGACTATTTTTAGAAAGTCTGAAATATGCAAATATTAACATAAGAGTGGACCCAAAACCTCAATGAAGATTTTCAGGCCAAGACAAGCAGTTCACTGGAGCTTTTGAAAGCTTCTGGCATTTCTTTCTTTTTTCCTTTTAAATGGCTCTTTGTGAGGCACTGAGAGGCCCATGGTGGCGATGTAAGCCCAGGGCTGACCTTAATAAATACTTAATCGCCGTTCATTTTGTTCATTCATGGCAAAGAATTAAGTGACACAACGCAAACAGGTTAAACAACAGGAATGGCATCCTAAATATTCAACCTAAAGTCCCTTTAAAATGCAAGTTACCATGGAGCTGTCCAGAGCAAACGACTGGGGAGGAAAGTGACATGACAGCCAACCCCCCCTCCCCAACAAACACACATGCGCGCACACACACACACACACACACACACACACACACAACTACCACAAAGAATAACTGCAGTGGCTTTTCTCCTGCTTCGGATTCCTCTGGCCACAGCTGTGGAAAAGTTCAGTGGGGGACAGAGAGAGGGGAACGCTGAGCAAAATGGGGTTAGGGGAAAAAATGAGACTCATGTGGGGAAGAAACCTCGGAAACTAATATCAAGAAGGTCCTGTCTTCATTTGAACCGAAAGCCAGCAGAGGAAAGAGCCGGAGGAATAAAAGTTGCAGGGCCAACGGCGGCTGGACGCCAAACACGGAAGGTTCCGCTCAGCGGCTTTAGAGCGCTCACTCTATTTCTAGCAGCACGGAGACCTGACAGTCCAACAGAAGCCAGCGCACATGGCAGCACATCCATCTGCACGCTCATAAACATCCAAACACAACGTTTACAGAGGGAGAGAAAAATGAATGGCAGACTGAAACAATTCTACATTTCTACAATCTCCACAACAAATGTCAATACGAAGTTTTCCAGACACGCACTTTTCAGATCCAGTGATTAAACTGGCTAACAGCGTTGTTTGCAGTCAGCTCAGGTCAGCATTGACTCAGAGTGTAGATCATTCTGTAAAATCAATGAAATGGTCACTAAATAAATAAGCAGTGTGAAACTAGTGTGATAGAGCTCAGCATCACGGCAAGGTGGCTGCAAAGTTTACCAAATTTCCCTCGGGATCAATAAGGTTCTTATCCATCTATTGATCTAAGCATTAACTCCTGCCAATGCTTTTAAAAGTCACTAAACAGACCTTGTGCCAAGACTTTTGGTCAATTAAAGTGTCCGAGGTCAAGGATGAAGTGTTGGTCTTAACCTTTGTGGCAAAATAATTGATAAATGAGTAAGCGACTCTAATCCAGTACACTTTTATGCTAAGTTAATATCTATATACCTACTCAGCTCTGCAAATAGGAAATAACCAAAGTGGCTCAGACGTCTCGAACAGAAATTGTTCAAGCTCTTGCAGAGAGCGACAGGTAGAAGACAGGAAAGGGCAGATGAGGGAGAGGAGGCGATGGGGAGCGAGAGATGGAGGCAACATTAAGGCCGGTACGTGGAAGGAGCATCTACCAGAGACAGCTATTGTTTATTAAAGCCATTTGGTCGGTTACCATCTGTTAAATACTGAACTTTCTCTCTAGCTTTGCCCAGATATGTTGTTGGTGTGATGTTAACCCTCAACCCTCTGACTGCAGCTGCTCGCTCTCGGAAACAGTCACGTCCTCTCTACATGTTTGACCTATGCAGCAGAGACTCTAGCAACAGTTCACCGTCTCGTTTGTCTGTACAATGTGTGAAGGGTTTGTTCGCCCATAAGACCTGAAAACACACGTTTAACTGCACTCTTAGGGTCCTAGCATTTGTTTTGTAAAAAAATTACTATTAGCTTCAGCTACTGAAGAAACTGAATATTCGTTTTCACGCTCTGCATTCCACCAATGTGTCATTGCCGTGGCGATGCATGAATTTGCGGGGGTGGAGCTTCTGAAGGAGCACTGAAGCGAGGGGTTTGTTTGTTTTGGTGTCGAGTTCAAATGTCAAACAGTCTCCGGGATTAACAAGCTGAGAAAAATGGAAAGTTTAACAGCAACAAATTTCAGACCAAACCGGGGGAACTGCTTCTGCTTGAGGAGATAGTGGGTGATGTCACTGAACTGCTGTTAAAGACTGAATGTATTTAAGCCTAATTTGCATCCCATCAACTGCTAATTAAAGCTGAATTGAGAAAACTTACATGGTTTCAGGACACAGATGTTTTCATATACTCAAACCTCATCACAGGCAGAATATAAAAGCATGGTTAGAAAATCATTTGTCATTTGGAACATATTCAAACATTATATACACACACACATGCACACAAACCCACCACCACCACCACCACCAAAAACACCACCGCAGCTATAAGAGGAGAGTGAGTTAGTTGTTACTGATCTATACTGTGAGTGATCCGACCTACAACCTGATGTGCGATTAATTCAGTGTTAAAATGCACCTAAATTAGTAAGAAGGACAGAACCCGCCACCGGTTAGAGAGTCGTAAAAGGAAAGCAAAGAGATCTGAGGTGTTCCGTCCCTTTGCTTTGCATCCAGAAGAGGAGGAGTGCAGTGTGGACCACCACCAGACGGAGTTTACTATGAGTGGAGGAGGATGATAATTATCAGACGTGAGGAAGGAGGGTGAGAGGCCTCTGATCTTAGAGGATCCACGGGAGCTGAGGCGACTCCGTGTAGCCTTCCTACCTGGCTGCTGCTGCTGCTGCTGCTGATGCTGCTGCTGCTGCTGATGATGATGATGATGCTGCTGCTGTCGAGGTGACTTGACTGTCAGGGATTTAGCCTTGCCAGACTTGACCTCTCGGCTGGATGTCTGGACCCCAGGTTTGGACCCACCCAGGTTAGCCTGGGGACAGGGGCGCTCCTGGCTCTGGCCTCCACCACGAGGCAAAGACGAGCCCTCTATACGCTGCTTCATCTCTGAAGACAGCAAACGGCCTTTGTGCATCCACTCCTGCATCTTGTTGACGGTGACACCGTGGCCCTTGTTGAGAGAGTTGGGCCCCTGAGCACGAACTCCACTCAGCTCCTGCTTGTTGTGACTCCGATGTGTCGATGCCTCGGCGTTGCTGTCCGAGGATCCCGTGAGGCTGTTGACCGAGCCGCTGCTCTCATTGAGCGGCCTGCCGCGGTCCTCCTCGCCACCAGCATCTTGCAGCAGCTCATCACTGCTGATGGCGTTGCTGTCCGACAGCTCGCCCACGTCTCTGACTCCCTCTTGAGTTTCTGTGGCCTCTTTATCAGAGCAGATACCTGGATTCTGTGTTCCAGGAGCCCTAACACATACCGAGACGCCACCTGGGTACCTGATGGCTCCATCACTAGCCGAGCGCAGTAACGTTGGTCTCATCTCGGTATAAGTCAGGTTCACCAAGCTCTTACTGTTCAGCCTGCTTCTGAGGCCTGACTCGGGGTTCCCACTGATGCAGAGCAGGACCGAGTCGGTGTCAGACACCTGCTGTTGGCTGTGGTCTCCTCCCGAGGACCAGGAGTCACTGTCCATGTTTTTGGCCGACAGCCTGGAGCACAGACTGTCTCTGGAGTGGCTGCTGCAGGAGGAGGTGGCCTGCTGCTCCGTCAAACCACCACCGACCTGCTGCCCATCCAGATTGATGTCATTCATAGCGTTGATGAGAAGGTAGTAAGCTTCCTTCAGCTGGTTCCTCAGCCTGTCTGTCTCCTGGGCACTGCCCCCTCTGTCCTGACCCGACGGGGGCAGGTCTGCAGCCTCGGATCGATCACTTTTCACTCTGATAGTTTCATAAAAAGGCAGAATTTCATTGTCATAGTAATCCTCGTCCTCGCTGTCTCCGGGGTATCTGAGAGAGGCCTGTGTGGCGCACGGAGATGCCCTGTTGATGTCGCATATCTCTAACTCTGTGGGGAAAAACGTGGGGCACTGCAGACCCCCCGCAGTCCCCCTGACGTCCCCTGCGAACTCCGGCTCGTAGCTCTCGATACTTCTGATTAAGATGTTTTCCTCCGTGTTCCTTGGCACGCAGTTTGGATCCACGAGCTCCGCGCAACGTGCCTCCAGAGCCGGGTTGTTGTCAGAGCTCCAGTTGGCGTTGTGTCGGTGCAGGGCCGCCGCAGCCGCTGCCATGTGCCGGGACTCGGCTCCGTCCCCGGGCTCCGTCCCGTCACCGCCAGCGGCAGCGACCCGGCTCTCTGGAGGAGCTTCCCCGGCCCCGGTCTGCGGCTCAACCCGGCGCATGACGTGGTTTGAATTGTCCCCAAACCCGATTGAATCCCCGCCGCTGCGCTGCCGAGGCACCGACACGAAGCGTTTTCTCTGGACCCCCGCCGGCGAGCCCGCGGTTTCCTCTGCGGGTCTCAGCCCCCGGTGGCTGTCGTCCGCCTCCCCGGACACACGACCCCCAACCTGCGCGTCTCTCTGAAGTGAGACCCCCGGGAGCTGCTCGTTAACCCGACCCCTGCCCCCGCTGCTCTGCTCCGGGGGACGCGCGCCGGACAACTCGGCTGCGCGACTCTCCCGGAGCCCCGCAGCCCGCCCCGGGAGCCCCGCGGCCCCGTCAACACAATTCTCGTACGCGCTCATTCTCTCCGCGGTGAGCGACACAACCGGAGCCTCACCGGAGCCTCCCCGCAAAACTTTTTCTTTACCTTCTCGGCTCCCGTCCGCCGCCGCAGCAGACCCGTATCCACCGCCGAGCGTCGCTCCTTTCTTGGATTTCTTCCCCCGGAGTTTCGCTAGTAAAGTCCTCCGCAGAGGATCAGCCATTCCTCCGCGTTCACCCCCCGGTTGGATTCCTCCCGGGTTCGTTCAGCTCGCGGGCTCCAGAAGGAAAACACCGAGTGGGATCTGCGCGTTCGCCGCCGTCAAAGCTCGCCGGGCGGACGCGCTCCTCTCCATTCTCCGCTGTCACCTCCGCTCTGTCGCCTCGGTTCTCTCCCCCTATCCCTCTCTCTCTCCCTATCTCTCTCTCTCTCTTTGCACCACCTCTCTCTCTCCCTCTCCCTCTCTCTCTATCTATCTATCCCTCTCTCTCTCTCTCTCTCTCTCTCTCTCTCTCTCTCTCTCTCTCTCTCTCTCTCTCTGCCACGACTGCAGCACCTATCTCTCTCTCTCTCTCTCTGCACGACTGCAGCACCTCTCTCTCCCCCCCTGCTCAACTGCACCACCTCTCTCCCCCCCTCTCTCCCTGCCCAACTGCACTACCTCTCCCTCTGCTCCACCCCCCCACCCCCCCATCTATCTCCCTGCTCCACAAACACACGCACTTTTCCTCCCTCCCTCCCCTCTCTTTCTCTCCCTCCCTCCCTCTCTCTGCTCCACACACGCACACGCACACACACATGCACTCTCCCTCCCTCTCTTCTTCCTCTCTAGCGCCTCACCTCTCCTTCCCCTCATGATTGCAGCTAAAACATTTGGAATATTTCCCCGGATCAAAGTTCAGGAACCCTGCACATTTTTTTCTTATTTGCAGAAAATTGCACGAGAGCTTCATCAACACAAACTTTAAACCGACTTTGACATGAAATGATTTAAAGCTGCAGCTGTAAATCATTTCATGTGTTTTGAAAGTACAGAATAGAATCATCATCATAAGTATTCATCGTAAGTGGTTTTATTAAATAGCTTGTTTTGTGCAACAGTCCCAAAACCCAGACAGTTTACAATCACATAAGAAAGTCACCAAATATAAATGAGAATATGGAACCAGAAGAAATGTTAAGCCTCATAAATGTGTTTACTACTTGAATTAATTGCAGATTAACTTCTGAGGATCAACTAATCAACTGATTACTTTTGTTGAACTTGTTTAAATTACTAAGATATTCACCAAGTCCAATTCCAATCAACTTTGTCCATACAGCAATAATGTATTGATGTATTGTTCAATCGATGCGTAAGCAGGTAATAGTTGTAGAGGAGCCAAAAGTCGAGTCTCTGAAATGTAAAGGAGCACATCAATGGAGTATGAAATGGAAATAAATCAATGTTTATAAAGGATGCTTTAAAAATAGAGTCTCACACCCGGGATAAGAGTGTTGAGTCTTGAATCTTGAATCTTGAGGTCTGGGTGATTTTACGTGAGAGCTCCGGCTCCTCCATTGAAATTCAGCACATATTTGTCCCTGAAATGTGGATTAAATTCAGTTGGAGAGCGCCGAGCCCAGACTTCAAATCTCCACCTTAACTGGTGGAAAACAACTCTGCTCTCAGGGGGAAAAACGTGCTTGACCCTCTGCAGGAACAAGAGAAAGGAAGAAATGTGTGTCTCAGCGAGAAACAATGATGAGGACGGCGATAACCTCTCAGCTCTGAATGGTCTGTTACCTGAATGAGCAGAATCCTGTAAGTCACGAGGGATTTGTCTTTTAGGTTCATCTTCATTACTACACACACACACAAAGGCTATTTTTTATGCTCCGACCCGGAAGCCTCCGTCGTGATGGATCGCTGCCAATTATTTTGGTGACACTTTCATCTGAAGTGTATCTTGAGGAATCCTCACCTCTCTGACCTGGCGTCTGACCCCTGTCCCCGCTGGCAGCACAACCCGTGGCCCTGAGAGCGGCCGAGGCAGCGGCGAGAGGGAATGAAACATACTTCACTTGAACCTTAAGCCATTTGTTTGCTGTTGCCTCTGCAAGGAATGTGCAAGAGGATGAGCTGCTGAAAAGCTGCAGTGGGTGTGTGAGTGCACATGCGCTCTGTGTGCCTCCCACACACACACTCACACTCACACGTACACACACACACAGGTTTGAGCAGCTTTCCTTATTAGGACTTTGCATTGCCTTCCATTTATTGTGGACAGCCAAACCTTATCCCACCTTAACTCAGTTGCTACTTGCCTAACCCTTAACCTAACATTAACCTTAAAACATGTCTTCACCTTAAAATGCAATGATTTACATTATAGGGACTTGCTTTTTGTCCCCATAAGAAATACACGGATTTAGGTCACCACAATATGAGTAATACCTGCACCACACACACACACACACACACACTTATCTCGGACTTTGACAATGACCAATTCATGTCTAACTCTGACCTCAATCTAACCACAATCCACATCTTACCCCTGACCTTAACCAGGACCTCAGAAATGATGATTTGCCTCATCATGACCGGGTTGTGATCCTTATGAGGTCCACCGGTCCTGACAAGGTCAGTGTTTATGATGGAAAAGGTTACACAAAAACACACACAAAAACACACACACGTATTTCTACCTTATCTATAGTTACTACTTAACCCTAACTAATAATTTAACCTTAATCTGAACCAAGTCTTCACTTTAAAATGTCATGATTAAATGATTGATTTTTGTCCCCATAAGGAAGATAAGTGCTAGGTCCCTACAATACTGGTAATACCTACACCACACACAGACACACACATGCTTGTACTTCTATCTTAGTGAGGACCCTCATTGGCATAATGCATTCCCTAGCCCCCCAACTGAACACTAACCATCCAAACTAAATGCCTAACCCAACCTTAACCTAACCTAAACCTAATCCTAACCCTAAAACAAAGTCTTAACCCCCAAACAGTCCATTGAAGGTGGGTCACAAAGTGAGGACCGGCCAAACTGTCCTCACTTTCCCAAAATGTCCTCACTCCGTAGGTTATAGGCTCAAACTGGTCCTCACAAAGATAGCTGTACAAGAGCGCACACACACACACACACACTCAAACTTAATCTGAATCCATTATAACACTTCTGGCATAACTGTGTCTGTGTTTTCTAAAGTCTACCCATGATTGAGGGCATTTATTGTCAGGGCCATTCATCCACAGGGCCCCAATGTGCCACATTCACCCCCCCCCCCCCCCCCCTCCACCAGCACCACCCACCTCCACCTCCACTCCCCTCAGTAAAACATGATAAGCATCTGTTATTGCTCTGCAGGAGCCGTGTAGGCCCTGACGCCTCGGCCTGCCTCCGCGACTGACTGACTAGACCCTGTCTGGGCAGTTATTTACAGGTCAAAACCTGCAGGCTGAATAGTGAGCGTTTGTGTGTGAAAGAGAGAAAAATGGAGAGGGGGAGAGGGGGAAGAGGGGGGTGTGAGTGTTGGGGAAAAGAGACGTATGATACATCGGGGTGGACACAAACCTGCGGGTTGGAGGAGAAGTGCTGCAGTCGTTCAACACACTCTCCGCAGGGCAGCAGCGATTTCTCTTTCTTTGGACTAACAACAATAAATCAGTGCAATTTTCATACTGGAGATGTTTCACATGCCTGACGAGGAGATCTTGTCTTGTGATACCTCAGAGTACCTCAGGTTACGCACATGATGGATTGTTGTGTGTGTGGAAATAGAAACATGGGCTGTAAGATTGCGGTGCAATGTAGCTCAGTATTTTATTTGCTGTACTTAACGTTGTAACTGTACTTTGCTTGTATATTTATTTCACAGTATATCTTGTTATAATTGTCAGTGTTTAGGCTTGATCCCTTGTGGCGGACAACCATCCATCACTTTTGGCTATTGATTTAGTCTTTTCTATATATTCTGTAGATCACAGCTGACTCAGGCGGGAAACTGTGCACACTTTGTAGTATAGTGAAAAGCTTATTGTGACAGTAAATATATTATATAATCTCATTATTATCTTGTTGATGTTCATTTTACTTATTTATCTAAATATGACTTACTTTTGATGAGTTAATAAGCTGAGTTACTCCACAATCGTTCATTAATAATTAATAATAATGTAAGATTTTATTTAAAAATAAAATATAATCCACACAGGGAAGCTGCATGAGCACTTTTATTTTTAATTATGTGTATTTACTTACCTAAGAGTATTGTCGTCGTACTAGACAAAGAAGAACTGATCAGTTTCACGTTATAAGATTAAAAGTTAGGACAAGATATATTCAAATTATTAAACACATTTTTTTTACACATGTATTTTTGTTGATTGTGATGAGGTTCTCCTGTAGGAAAAGTAGTTAGATACTTTTTTTCACTAGTTAATGTAACTTATAAGATCCTGTCACTTGGCTTCTGTTTCACTTTACTGTCACATGGCTCCACTCATCAGGTCTCTTGTGTCGGCACATGATAGAAACATAAATATATGAATAAAATAAAAAATACATCTAATAATTTACCAGTGATTTAAATGAATATAAACTCAGCAGTTGTCAGCAGTTGCTGTGATGCTGACTCAAGGGGAAATGAGGAAGTTTGTCCCCTCTTTACTTTCTCTTCTTTCTCTTCCCTCCACCAGTCACTTGTGCCCTTTGTGCAGGCAGTGGGCAGAACATCTGCTTAGCTGGCCCCCATTCAGAAGACCTGGCCGGAGAGTGCATGAGAAAGAGAACTGATTGTGTCCGTGTGTGTGTGACCAGGAGAGAGAATGTATATGTGTGTGCACGTGAGGGTGTGTTGTGATATGGGGCTTTGCAGCTGTTGGGGCTCTCCTCCTGATGGCCGCCCATTGTTCCCTCTCTCTGTGTCTCTGACTCTCGGTCACAGACGGTTTATGGGCCTTCCCTTCTTTTTTTTTCAGCGCACCGCAACTAAATTTATGTCCTTGCACACAAGCCTTTCTCAGGGTATAAATTAGGCTGGATGATCCCTGTCAGCGCAGCGTTGCCAAGAGCCTGGAGCTTTACGTTCCCCTGTCACATCATTGTCATAGCCATTCACTCATATTTTACTACTGACGGAGAAAAACTAAAAACCTCATTGGGCACCACTGCTTTTATATCCACACCAGTGTCACGTTAAAGATGTGAGAGTTAGTTTAACTTAACAGAAGCACTTAATATTATAATTTCATACAGGGGGAAACAGTTTTATCCCAAGAAGTTAGGTTCACCAGAGCGTAAAAGCCATTCAGACACTTTTCAGAACAGTTCAAGTTAATTTAAGCTGTCCATTAATACAAAACAGTGTAATTAATGGAATAATTCCATTTCTGCAGGAACATAGATTGTTTATAAAGACAGATGACACGTCTCCACCTCCTCCCACTGTCCAGAAAAGAAGCCAAAATATCCTGATTACGAACGCTGCCATCTTGTGCCAACGACGTCATTTGGAGCCGGGGGACGGAGACGATCTTTGGTCACGCTGATACACATGCCTGATCAATCGTGCGTCATTCTCAGCTGTCAATCATGACGTTTTTTATTAAAACCAAACTTACCAGAACCTTTTAACTTTATTTAGATGTTTTACTATAGTCTATGTCCCATCCACTAACATGGAGGAGGTGGGGATTATGAGCTTTACTGCAGCCAGCCACAAGGGGGTGAGCAAGACACTTTGGCTTCTCTTTTGGGAGCCGTCATGTCATCCATCTTTAAATACAGCGTAGGTTCAGGAAGTTACTGACCCTGGCCGAGAGAAACAGTCGAGCAGATACGTAAGATTCTGAATTTGTGTTTGCTCTGATTAAAAATGACTAAATATAACCTCTTAACTTGTGAGTTTTAAAGGAGCTGCTGAGCTCGATATCAAACAAAAAGTATTTCAAGTGCGCTAGGGACAATTAAATTAAACTTATATAATATTATATAAACACCATATAACAACAATATAAACATCAAACCAGATAAGTCCTTATCTCCTGAGAGATAAACCTGAGCGGGATAGTGGGATGTTAACCTAAATACCCTGTTTGCTCATGTCGACTCAAACATCTGTGGCTGTTGTATGAAGGTGCAGAGCAAAATTAAAACCAAACATGACCTTTGTTTGCTGTGGCAGCAGGAATAAAGCAGCTGGTATTAACCTGGTGTTTACCTATTTGAACAAAACAGAAAGTCAACACTTGGCCGTCAGTGTTAATATTGTGGAAGTGGCTACAAATGAATCATAGTGTGGGAAACACGAAGAGGTGTAAACATATTTTTATATCATTATGAAACTGTAGGTCAGAGGACGTGGCCCCGGACACATTCATGCTCACACAGCAAATAGACTGAGGCCACACGCATCCCGGACCACCTCTGAAAGGGATCCGATCTCAAACACTTCCTCGATGCGTCCTGAGTGAGTTCACATGGGAACTTGGAGACGTCCACTTCAGATTGGATCTACTCAGGATTGATGTTCACAGCAGGTCTGAACAACCTCTGTCACACACACAGTGACTCAGAGAAGTTCCATCAGAGCAGACTAATTATATCCAATTCATTCCTGGCGTTTGAAATACAATTTCTATATATACATTTCTATATATCTATGTGATATTATTTTATCTATTTTTGTATCTAGTAAATATAAAATTTTAATATTAAAAGTATCCAAGACGATAAATCAACCCTAACCAAGTCAAATCGTTTTCTGTAAATCGATTTACAGCCTCAGTCTGGGGGAAATGAAAGGAGTTGGATTAATTAGAAACAACGTTTTGTGACACAATCAGTTGTGTTGCAGCAATCCAGATCTTCACTGAGGAGGATCTGTGTGTGTGTGTGTGTGTGTGTGTGTAAGCACACTTACACAACTCACTGTACCCACCTCAGCCTGATTAGAGAAAAGCACAGAACAAGGGTCAAGATAACAGATTTCACACAGATACTATCTCCACGGTTACTGACCGGCAGCCTGGTTAGCTGACCGCCCCTACACATAGACACACACACACAGACACACACACACGCACACGCACACGCACACACACACTGTCTTTGTGTCTCCTTATCAACAACCTCTGATGTGTTTATCGGGACAGGACGTCTGACTGCTTGTCTCTTGCTACTGTTCTCCATCATTTCTTAACGTCCCTTTCTCCAAACGCTGTCGTTATGTGATCAGGAGGAAAATGTTTTGTTTTACAACTTTATCTTAATGATTATACTGCCTGAGTCAAAACTGAACCACTCTAATAATAACCTCAGTTTAAAAAAAATTATAAAATAAAATGACTAATCCGAAAAGCTGATTATTTGTAAAATACCTTGAAATACTTACATTCCTATGAATCCTTTGAAAGAAATACAATTTATTCACATTATGCTCAAGATTCTGACTTTTAAAAACAACTTTCACCGTCTTGCTAAAAGCATTTATCTCTACAACATCAACTTCTCGTGTGTTTTCAGCTCTTAAACTCACCCTAGGAGCGTTTTAATGGTTTCTGCACTTAGATTAAGAAGGAAAATATTTCCCTAGCCCATAAGGGAACATGGTTACATGTTGGTATTCCGTCTTGCTGGCATTTTTGTGGCTGCAGCCATTAAAACTAATCAGCTTATGTAACATGCGTATACAAGCTAGTTTGGTGCAGGCCGACCTACAACTATGACTATGAAAAAAATCAACATTCACACAGGAAATGTGTAAAAATTCTGCCAGAGATGAAGACTTTTTTATAAAATAAACAGATGTAACTAAATTAGAAATTCCTCGCAGGCGAGGGAGTGTAAAAATAAACTGTAATTGAAGATGTTTGGCTGCCATATGAATTTTTTGTCATGATACTGGCCGACGCACTTATTTTCTGAACATCTGATGAAATGCCACAGATGTTCTTGGGTGGTATGGACGAATGGAAGTGGAATTTCCACTTCAAACACGGGGGGAACGTTTGGGAAAATGCAGCTGCAATCAGTGGCCAGTACCACAATGTTACTGCAAATTACAATATTATGTTACTGCCCGACCACCGTTTGGAAAAAATCCTCTCAAAGCTCAATATGAGGCCGAGAGAGACTAACCGGTGGTTTATGGACCATGAGGCCGCGTGGAAACTTTGATCCCCCCCCCCTTCTTACAAAAGATGCGATTTCAACACATGAACAA
Source organism: Reinhardtius hippoglossoides (assembly GCA_006182925.3). Lineage (NCBI taxonomy): Eukaryota > Metazoa > Chordata > Actinopteri > Pleuronectiformes > Pleuronectidae > Reinhardtius > Reinhardtius hippoglossoides. Next base: position 23,003,516 of record CM031683.1, on the reverse strand, counting down.
CACACGCTGATCATACTGTTAACATGGCTCCAACCTGAAGTGAAAGCTCCCATGTCAGGTTGCAGCAGGAGCCCGTGTGTCTCCAGGCTTTGTCTTTCCTGCAGAACATCTGTTTCACGCGATCGGCCCGATTGCTGGTGTGAAAAGAAACTGTTTGCCTCTAGACAACATCCAGGGCCGACGGCAGGTCGGTCAACAAGTCAGAGGAGGAACTCACGTGGAACCAGGTTTCTCAACTGCTGCAGAGATAGCGAGATAATTCCATTCAAACACTCAACACCCTCTGGATGTATTGATTTGAATTTGTATGCAGACATTCGTGGCTCCACAGATGATGATTCACATTGAATCGCTAGTATAAAAGCTTCTCTGATTTTCAAACAGCACCATCGCCAGCTCCAAATTCCCACTGCTTCAATATTTCAGGTTATGAGACAATATACCTGCAAAGCTAATGACTAGTGTTAATTAGCATGTTACCTGATTAAAGATGCTGAACCTGGTAAATATCACTGGTTAATAATCCATATATAAGGACTGTAACAGTGAACATGTTAGCACGGCTGCAGACTGCATCTTGTAAAAGAGGAGAGAACTTGTATTCTTGCCCCTGACACCGCACCAGAAAACAGCCAGAGACACATTTACATACAAGCTGCGACATTTCGTCCGGACTGTGTGAAAATGTCGTAAGTCAGAAAGTAGCAGCTGTAGGCAGCAAGCGCGGTTAAATCCCTGAATACTCAATGGCCATTAGGAGGTCTTGACCTTCCAGTAAATGTGTCACGGTGATAAACGGCTCCTGTGACGGACACTTGAGTTATTGGCAAGACTCTTTTCAATTTAGTTAATGAGTCACAATTGTTCTGATGCACGAGTGAAATGCAAACCTTAACATTTTATCTGGAGACTTCTTATGAAGCGATATTTATCAGAGCTTTTTTTAAGGATTTTTTTGTGTAACAAGGGTAAAAAACGTTTGCCTCCGTTAACACAATGTCAATAACACAAAGAAGCTTCAAAAACTAAGCTGGAAAACAAGTTTTACACACAATTCCAAGAGGAGATTTTTACAAAACACACTTTGAACTTTGACGGACGTGACCCAGCTGCTCGGCACAGAGAGGGGAGTCATTTGTTCGTAAATATGGTCGATAGCATCGCTCTGCTGCTGCTGCTGCTGTTGTGCAGGAGCAGGTACGCACTTCAGACGAGGCCAGGCACATACCTGGAGGCTGGGATTTTATCAGAAGCATATTTACCACTATTTCATGTCAGGCCGTGATGACAGATAGGCCGGGAGTTCCTCTGATCACTAAACGCCAGCAAAGTGCAAAGGGATTTTCTCCCCCCCCCCGCAATTCTCAGAAAATGATTATATTTGCTCCAGTGGACGGAGAAATTGTATTATCTCATCTCTGGATTATAACAATAATGAATTAAAATAAATGTGAAACTTGGTTTATAGTGAATGTGCTTGACAATGGACTTGAAAATACATTTAAAAGACAGACATTAAAATATCTTTTATTGCCTATGTGGTTTTTGATGAACAATATCTCACTGAAAACAAAACTATAAAATTCTCCATATTCAACAGTTTACACGAAATAAGAAGACTTGTGGGCAGAAACATAAAAACAGTACAGTATTACAATAACCCTCTGTATTAATACCAAATATATACGAAGCTGATTTTCATGTATTTCTTCAGAACACATGTAAAGTGTTGTGTAATACAAGCTACACGAGACCGAACAAACAGCCTGAATGCATCGAGTATCTCAAGAGAACTGAGATGAGACAAACTTCCAAATCGAAGATCATCACTCCCTTCGTCAGAATTCTACGTTTTCCACACAGACCCTGGTTGTGATTTAAACATATAAACCAAAGTGCAGCAGAATTCATCTTTAACGTGAAGGGAGTGGATATTAAATCAGCTTAAGGACGCCACCTTGTGCCCATAAGCAGGAAGAACCTACGCTTCTAAAAATTAAAGGTCTTTTTTTACATTGATGACATTTTGACACGTCACAGCAGAGAAAACAAGGAACAAATAATAACATTAAGGGTGGATGAATTTCCTTTTTGGTTTCAAGGCCCTGGTATTATGATTGCAGACTCACAGTCACACTGTCATCATCCACTTAAACACAACACAGTCATTAGTTAATATCAACTCTGCATTTCCTCCTGTGACAAGTCAACATGTCTGCAGTGCAAAAATGACCATTTCCACATATTTACAGTCATTTCACTCACATTTCTAAAAGGAAAGTCACTGCATCAACACAACACGAGCACAGTCAGAGTTCAGTGGTGGATGCTCTGCATAATACAAGACAACTCACAGGCAAAGTAAACCACCACAGCAACGTCATTGTATAAGTCATTAAATAGCAAAGACACAAAGCCTACATGACCACACTGAAGTTTGAATGTATCACAGCAGGAGGGCCGAACGCCTCGTTCAGAGGAAAACTGAGGTGTTTTACTTTTTTTACTTCTGGCGTTTCCATTTGGGACGAGAGCAAATCGGACAAAACTAAACAAGTCAAATTTTACCCTGTGATGCAACTGACGTTTTCTGAAGTAAAGCAAAGGTGATGGCAAAGCTTAAAGCTGTATGTGATGATATCCCTCGTTTCAAGCTGCGTTCAGACATTCACTGAACTCCGGATAATCTCCTAAAATTATCCAGAGGGGCTGTACGCAAGAACACGAATGTCCGAGTCAGTTGCTGCGGACATTCTCTGAAGTGAATGTCTGTGAGAATACAGCAATAGATTGTCTGGAGGATTCACCGCGAGCGATCGGACGTGTTGAGGACGTTTGTAAACGCGGGACAAACACAAAACTGACAAACACAAAAGAATACAAATATCTCAGGAAGAAAAAGAGACGTTGTACACGTAGACGGCGGCAACAGAGACGTCAACTTGGAAAGACAACAGGATTCAGAAGCTTTTGTGGATAAGTGTGTCGATGTGGTGCAAACCAAAAAAACGTGATCTCTACAGTGGAAAGTTTACATTACAGAGATTTTCCCGCTGTTGTGAACACGATTGGCAGCGGAATCTCCTGCTGCTGTGTGTGTGTGTGTTTGTGTGTGAAAGGTAAACTCAGGAGAAAGCCCGGACCCGATAGTGCGGACATTTTCCAGAGTTCGTGTCTGAAAACGGCTTCAGTGCCTCTGAAAGAGAGTCGGGAAGTGAACTCTCGTCAAAAAATTAAAAAACAACAGTAACACACCGGAATTTTTCCTTTAAATATTTGGAAAACAGTTACAGGGATTTACCATAATCTAAGATCTTAGGTCGAGATTTCTGCAGCGAGACTTTCCTAAACTCTTGTTTATCCTAAAATCCCACCGATATAAAGCTTTTCTTTCAAATGGGCTGGAACGCATTTGAAAACAAAACAAAATACTATCATATTGCAAAATAGTAAAACGTTCGCTTCCTACTTGACCACTTTGCTAATGTTGGTGAATGTTCTCGGCAGAGATTAAATCACGGTGCCTGGTTGCCGGCAGCTTGGGGCCTCAGTCGGCGTTTTGCCTGAGGATCCTTTTCTCTTCCTCGACGAAGTTCTTGTCTGAGGTGGCTTGACCCATGTCCCTCTTCCTCTTCTCCTTCTGCTGGAAGGTCTCCACTCGCCGTTTCTTGGCAGAGGCGCCTGCTAGGTCTGGGTCCTCATCTAAAAATCAGAAGGGTCGGTGGTAGCATAAGGGGAGAGTGGAAAATATTTTTTTTAACAACTTGACAGCGTAGTATTTAGATGGATAATAGCAACAGAGAAAGTGCTTATAAGCCTTATTTGGGGATTTTTTTTTGTAGCCCAACATCTGTTTTCCACCGAGATGGGTGGAGGAGTGAAGCTGGAGTTGTGTTTTGCTTTTGGGAGCTTTCAGGTCATACTGAGGTTTGAATTGGCAAAGGGCTCACGCACAGACCTCTCAATAAGAGGTCTAAAATGCTCTAAATCACCAAGGAGTATGTTGGTGTATTGTTGTGATAGTATCTGGGAGAGTGTTAATTCAGACTGACCTGAGTCTGATGGCTGCTCCTCTGATGGTAAGAACTGGGCGTTGCCAGTGAAAGGCTGTGGCGCGTCGTCCCCGTTGTCTTCGTACACGTTGGACCACTTTATGGCCATGTCCATTCCCGGAGGAGCTCCCTTCTTCTTCTCTGGCTCTGCGGCGTAGCTGTCAGGAGGCGGCACAGCGTTTGTCTTCCATGGCTTGAACTGTCGGGCCGGCTTCAGGTAACCGAGAGAAGCATAGTGTGGAAAGAAAAGGTTCAGAAGAGGTACAAGTCAACAACTGAGCTGGTCTTTGGTGGAGGGAAATTCTGATGTAAACATGCAGCATTGCTGACTTTACATATACAGAATATTTCTAATCCTTTTGTCCCTTACAATATAGACAATAATTAGTCTGATACAAGACGGTTATGGTGTCATACCTGTGATCCTCTACCTTAAAAAAGAACATTATTAACATCTCACGTCACTCATCAAATCAAAAATCAACAGACTTGTTTCAACTTCTCCAATATGAGGATGTGTTGCTCTACTGAATATATGTGGGTTTAATTCTGTCACCTGAACAATACAAGCAAATATTAATGTTATCACCTTTTGTCAAAATAGGCTGATACACAGATAAATGGACAATAAAACATTTGACACGTGGCAGCTCTTGTTACTGTAAAGCTGCATTCTATCAAATTGCTTTAATAGTTTGTCCTTTGTGGCACAGGCGTAATACTGTAGATTTATTATCAATGTGTCCGACGATTGTTTTCATTATTTCTCTAATAGCCTTTAGACTATTCTGTGAACTATAAAGTCTGTAACTAAATCCACCACATTCTGAGTGAACTCTCATTGAAAACTGGCAAATATTCACATTTGCACATCTCTGACCAGCTTAGCTTTAAATATACAAAAGGGGGAAAACAGTGTTGCAGCCAAATCAAATACAAATGAAGTAAAAAAACAACAACACATAACACAAAATGCCTCCATACGGCTCCTGTGGTGTCATCCCAGTGTCTGGAAGCACAGGCACTGGGATGAAACTGGGAACAAGGTCATTTACAACAAGTTGTTTCCCCTGAAACTCCAAAAGTGTTTAGTGGACTCGAACACTTCACCTCCTCCATCATAGTGGTGAGGAGATAATGAGTGAACCATCCCTTTATCTAAGGAGCTTATAGTGTGCGTGGGGGGGGGGGGGGGGGGTCAGGGGGGCCCATCAGCAGCTGTTTGCCCCTGGACCCCCACTGTCCAGACCTGGTGGTAATGGTGGAGCTGTGGAAGGATCAATCATGGAGGTAGTTATTAATATATCCTCCTGATGATCATGAGCTGGTGTGACCCTCCACTCACTCCCCTGCACCCCCCCTGGACACACGCGGGTCTGCGGGGGTTCGACTCACCTCCTCCGGGGCTTTGACGCTCAGGCTCTCCCAGTCGATCTGCTTGTTCAGCGGGTTGTAGAGGAACGCGGGTTTGGACACGGAGCGGAACAGCTCGTCGGGCTTGGGGAGCGGAGCCCCGCCGGCCGCCCCTCTGCCTCCGCCGGGCTGCGACGACTCGGCTTCCCCGCCCGCAGCCTCGGTGCCCGGCTTCTTCTTCCGCCCGCCCCGCTCCTCCTCGTCCGAGTCGCTGCTGTCGCTCAGGTCGTCGTAGCTGGAAAAGAAGCCCAGAGAGCCCGTGGTCTTCTCCTCGGACATGACGCGGAGGTGAGTGGTTCCGAAAGAGGAGAACTGGTTCACGGGAAAAACGACGTGAAGGAGAAAACAGCCTGATTCTGTGGAGAAGGTGCCGCAGGATTTTACTCCATTTTGAATCAGCCTCCCAAACAGTCGCAAAGCAGAGGGAGACTGTCGTGACGACTGTCGTAAAGACTTTTATTATAGGAGCAGGCCGAGTAAAAACCAACATCATTAAAACATCAGAATACTGCAACTGTTACAACAAAAGAACTATTACTATTACTACTACTACTAGTACTACTAATACTACCACTACATCTACTAGTACTACTTCTACTAATACTATTACTAATACTACTACTACTACTACCTCTACTACTACTACTACTACTACCACCACTACAACTACTATTACTACTACTATTAAGAATAATAATAAAGATTCATATTATTATCATTATGTCATATTATATTATTATTTTTATTTATTTATTTATATAGATGGATAGATAGATATTTTACTGATCCTGAGGGGAAATTAAGCGAGAATAGAAATCATGATCACCATCTAATAATGCTGCATCATATCTGTGTGTGTGTGTGTACCTGGTCTGACACTTCAACCCCTGAAGTCCCAAAAGATGAGTTGTACTATTTCATAGTGAAAACTCAGCCAATCAAGTTTTAATTTCACCTGGAAATGTCCCACAATCAAATTCTGGCTACTCCTGCACAGAGACACGCTTGTCAGGGATCCTTTGCTTCTCATACCGAAGAACAACAGGCTCAGCCGACGGGAGGACCATGTTTCAATCATAAAACTTGATAACACAACTTGGTGTTGTCTTCAAAGCATCTGTCAGTCATGTCTTTACTGCGCAGATATTAACTCTTGTCTGCACAGGATAAGTATCTTGTTCCACTAGATAATTATCTTGTGCACACAAGATAAAAATATCTCATCTTTGGGACTCAGGGACTCCGTAGACACTTGTAATAGATTTGTCTTCAGTGGAAAAGGACAGAGGTTGAGTGTGCAGTGTTAGTGCATCTAATGACAGACATATTGTAAAAGATGTCTGGACTGAGCCCTGTCCCTCTGCTGAGCCGTGAAGATCTGATGTCCCCACATTCTCTGTTGTGGTCATGGTTTATTGTGTTTCGTCTCAGTGCAGCAGCACGATCATCGGCTTGTGGATCATTTGGACACAAAGGAATGTTTGGAGTTTTTGGAAGACGCCCAAGGAAACAAATGTATGTACAACCTTTGACCACTAGAGTGCAATGTGGTATTACCAGTGAAAATAAAGAGGGGCCCAGAGGAAGTGATTTAGAAAAAAAAAAAGCATGAGTGAAAATAAACAGGTTTGCAAATTTACTGCAGATGAATAAACTTAATTTCTTTTGATAGCAAATAAATAGTCTCTAAAAGAACATAACTGTCTGTATAGATTCACAAGATTCAAAGTTTGTTTCCATAAAGCGTTGCAATACATCGCAAACCTCCTCACACAAACACGTTGACCATCTTAGGGACCCACTGCTCGTTCCTGCCACATCACGACTTCCCGGTAATTGAAAGAAAACCAAAATTAAAAGCCTCTCGTGTTGTTTTCAGTCAGACCGAGCAGGGCCAGCCTCTTCCCTCACATGAAGGTCAAACACCGACTAAAATGCACTGAAACATAAATCTACCAAATATACTGCTCACAATTTCTCTCCGCCTGCTCGATAATAACAATGCAGAGGCTCCAAAGAAGGTGCTTTTGCATTTTTGGGTGAGCGTGAGGTCAAATCCTGTGCAGAGATTTACTGGAAGTCCAGTCTGAACACATCCTGAAGCTGAAGGTTAAGTTCACATTCAAGTGAAAGAAATGTGGGGCGCCGAAACATGTTTTTGTTGTCGCTGGTTGTTCTGCGTCTTCTTCTTTGGTTTTATCTTCACCTCGTCCTCTTCGTGATTAATCACAGGCTGATTCTAGAATCACCATCTCCAGCCGCTGCAGTAGTTATAGTAGAAATAGGAATAAGAGATTGTTTAAAAAGTGGGCCCACAAGTAAACTAGGACAAACTGGTGTTGCTCTATAGTTATGAAAGATTGCTGCCTGGCTGATTATACCTTTCTGCTTTTAAAAAGATGACTGGGAACATCAATTTGTGTAAAACAGGGACGCCTGGGACGTATTTCATGTTATTACAACCCCTATTTATTGCGGGTGGAGTTTCTGCTCTGGTCACTGCACGTCAAGCTAAAAGGCCGACAGGTATATACAGAGATATTCTTGTTTTGACAGGGAGAACTCTGCTTCTTGTGCAATCTTCTCTGTCAACCGACGCCGCAGAATCAATGAATCCTTCCTACGAATCCTGCGCCGTTTTGAAAAAGGGATAGAAAAACGTGACCTTCGTGGAACCAAACCATCAGAGGTGGTTTCTCTTTCCATCCTCGCTGCATTTAGTTCAGTATCGTGGGCGAAACTAATCAAAAGACGTCATACTGAATAGAAATAGAATATAAATCCTAAAAGGCCTCAGAAGGCGATTTGATCAATTCTATCTGAAATCACAGTTTATCAGTTATGGGAGAAGAGTACAAAAGAACCTGAATGACACTCAGCCGTGTTGATGCCTCTGCCAAAGTCAAACAGTCCACTTATGAAACAACATTAAAATCCACCAGTTTTTATTTGGATCTGCAACAAATTGCACTCACTCATCGATGGCAGAAATCAGCGAAAGGGAAATCTTTCTTAAAAACAAAGCAATCAACAAACGGACAGGGGTGAAAGCCTAAACTCCATGAACTCAAAGTCAACTTTAATCCTCAATTTGTATCTGTATAAACAAAGATATGAAATATATGAAATGAATGAATTAATAAAAGCCTTATCTTCACATTTTCAATATTGTACTTCTTAAAACAAGTAAAAAATGCTAATGTGCTAAAATAACTCGGTTTTCCCTCAATTTCCATCGTTTGAACCAGGATGTGACAAGTCAAGAAAACCAGGTTTAATCATAAGAAATCTTGTGAATATTTTTTGTCCATGTCAGCTCTTTTGTTGGACTCCAGGAAACCTATAATGTTTTTCCTCTTGTAAATTTTCTTTATGTACATAGCCTTACACTGACAGATATACTGTTGACTAATACACTGCATGGACAGCACGAGGCTCCATTTCCTCCCATAGGAGCTGAGGACTTTAATGGATGCATGTTGGTTTTCTAATCATCTCCTGGGTTCTGGGCCGCTTCATAAATGAAACAGAAACGGACTCTTCCCCTCGACTTCACTCTGGTTTCTTCGATCTCGGCAGAGTTCGACGCTGGTGTGAGAAATTCCCCATGGAGACAAAAAGCCACACCTCTCCATGTCTCTGTTTAATCCTCTGTAGCTGCTCATGATATCTCGGACGGCTTTATTTCATGCTCGGGCCTCAGCTCAGATAGGAGCACATCTGTGACAGTGCACGTAGCAGCGGGTGTTTTAGAAGCGATGGAGTGATGGTGGATGCTTTCTCTCTGTCTCTCTCACTCTTTGTTGTTCTTGTTTTCCTAACTCGTGAAGGCAAATGTAGTGTTTTTGAGCGTTGTGGACTCTAATTGTACAAATCCTGTTTACAATTGACATAATTAAACACATGGTCACCATCTTGAAGTTGCCCAAGAACACCTGCAGGATGAGAACGAAGAAGTGGTCTGGTTATGTGCTCATAAAAACGCAGATGGACGTGGTGCTTTTTATTTTCACCAACAGATAATAATGTGGCCGAGGCATCTTCCTGATGTTACAGCCTCTTCGGGTAAAATCCAGCTGTTGTCACAGAGATCCAGTCGTCTTTCATGTCTGCTTCTTTTATATACATGTCCTCTGTAATTGGTTAAAGGCTCGATAAGAGAAAACGAAGAATGGACTTTACATATTTTTTACCCAGTGTCAAAAGGAGTTTAAACCAAGTCAAACTCTGGCTGAAGAGTAACTTAACCCCTAAACCATGTATACAAGGATTCAGTGTTTTCAATCTGGACATTTTAGAGAAAAGAGTTAATAGAGTAAATATACATAGCGACTGCCCTCTACTGGTTGAAACCTGCCTTTGCAAGTGAATTTTGCTACCTGCTGATCTCATGGATTGAATTACATCACTGCTAGAGACTGCATCCACCCTCTCCTGCACCAACAACCAACCAAACAACCAACCACCTAAACAACCAACCAACCAGCTAACCAACCAAACAACCAACCAGTCCAACAATCAACCAACCAACCAACCAACCAATCAACAGACCAACCAAACAACCAACTAAACAACCAACCAACCAACCAAACAAACCAATCAACCAAACAACCAACCAACCAAGCAAATAACCAAACAGCCAATCAACCAATCAATCAATCAATCAATCAATCAATCAATCAAACTCACATTATTTATATAGCACCTTTCATACAATGTTGCAATACAATTTATATAAAATTTGAATGACTAAAATTAAATGAAGCCATAGTTTATGACGAGTGAGATGCAGCTGGAGCTGTAAGAATGAAAAACGAATGTAAAACACAGCGTCGTGTTTCATTTAGAGTCTTCCACAGCAAACAGCAATAAAATATAATGGTGGTAATTAAAAGATCCAACTCAAAGTAGCACTTGTGGAATGATGTATTCATCCTCACGTCCTCCCCCTGCATTAATCAGTATCTGTAATTTCTCACTTTTTCCATCCATCTTTCCATATGAATCCATCACTCACGTGATGAAGTGTGGAAGAGGTGGAAATAACATGTGGTATCATGACTCGAGAAAACAGAGAAAAAAAAAAGAGCCGCAGCTGTTGGAAGTGCAGAAGCGACATTCATGTCAAAACATGCGTTTTTATAAATATACACGCTGAGCGCACATGCATGAGTAACATTTTTCTATCTCTGTCCTTAAAACTGTTTTTGCCTCTCTTCTGTTTTGTATCCACAGCTTCTTTCGGGCACGTGCACACGTATCCTCCGCCACCGTGTTTCCTCTGGTCATCTAACACTACAATTTCAAACCTGAGCGGGGGCATTCTTTGGCTCATTACATTAACTCTGGGCTCTGTTTGCAGTGCGGCCTGTCTGGGCTCGTGGCTGGAGGCCGGAAAAAGGGATCCATCCAACTGGCGTGGCAAGAGAAAGTAGGAGAGGGGAAGAGACAAGAGGGGAGAGACGAGAGGGGAGAGACAAGAGGGGAAAGAGGGGAGAGACAGAGGGGTGCTGCCGGAAGGTGTGTGAGATGTGGGTCAAAAGGACAGTTTGTGAGGTGTGGTGCGGGCGGGGGTCGGTGTTGGGGAGCGATCATCCCCATCACATGCTCCACGGTGTCCCGCGGTGCGATGGCTGCGGGCTAAGCGCACACAGCACACTCAACCCCCCGTGCCCTTCCTCATGCTTTGATTCTCGCCGCTCTCTCCCTCCTGCCGCAGCCTCCACAACATGTCTGTGCAGAGGCACCACACACCCGGGCTCATTCATACAGAAGGACACGTTTGATAGGGTTAGTCGGGGGGGTTCCAAAGGCAGGTCATCTTTGAGTTTTTTCCCCCCGCTGCTCTCCTGCTCGGGATGGATGTCAGGATGATAAATGATTACTGCATGAGGTAACCGCACTGTCAGCTTTTGATTATGGCTTCTAATTGTCTTCATGTTTCGCTGCGTTATAACACGCCGAGGAAAAACTACGGGGGGGGGGGGGGGGGAGAAAGAGTCCAACGAAACCTCAGTGTCCAGAACATTTCATATGCATCACAGCTTGTTGACATTTAAATACATGTCTGCAGGGAAGTTCTCTGAAGAATCGTTTCTTGTCTTTTAAGTCATAATGGTGCCATCCGTTCAAAGTCTGAATCCGTCCATCTGCGGGCTGTGGTGGTGCACATTTGCATCTTTTGGCTCTTGGCTATTGTTTTTCTCTGGTAATGCTGTTAGCTGTTGTCCGGCTGTGTGGTCCGATGTCCGGAAAACATGTGACAATGATGCTTCTTTTTTCTTTTCCAGATGTAGATGCTCTTTTAAAGTACAGTCGAGCGGTTTTGGTGGAGGATTTAACCCCAAAAGCACAAGAATCCCACTCAAATGCTCACATTACAAACGAGTGAAATCCAACCTTGACTTTTCTAGAAAGAGAATCACACTGGACCTGCTGGTGCACAAAAACAAGCTGGAGGAGGGCTGCTTTTCTATCATGTTTGGCGATGAGTTTCAAGGCTGTCTGCAAAACAGATTGGTCACTGCATGGACAGGCCTCCCCATCTGTATGTTCTGCACATGTCACAGAGGAATGCTTTGAGCTGGGGCCAGAACAATCTACTTTTCAGAGGCATAATTCAAATGGCCCCATTCAGTTCCGTCTGACAATCATCTCTAGCAAACCCGGAGAGGACAAAGAAGACGGGGGAATCCAAGAGTGTGATAAGTGAGTAAAAAAAACGTCTCTGCTCCATAACAGGGGGAGGGTGTGAAGCACAGGTCAAGTCCCTCGTTCAAATCCTGCACTTGAAGCTTTCAAACCAAAGCGAGAGACACCGATATTCAGAATATTGACCTTATTTTGAAAAAGACGTTTTTTCGATCACAATGTTTACATGAGTTTCTTTCTAGTCTTAAAACTTAATTATATAAATTTCACTTAAAACATGTAGCATAACTACGATTTCTCCCTCAGCCCAGAGATGTGACCTCTTCAGAGCCCCAGCCTTCCTGTGCACAGGGCCTGCGTCGTCCATGAGAACGAAGCCTATAGAAAAGAGGTCAAGTGAGGCTGTGCTGCTTTGGATTTCTTGCTGAGGTGAGAAGATTAATACCACCGCATCTGTCCAGTAAATCTATAGCCACTGTTTGGGCTATTCCTTCAAACAATAACTTATAATTCTTCTGCCTCTGCCGCGGTGCTGGCATTAGAGGAACGACTGGAAGCTTTGGCCTGAGCTTCTCCGTACACTGTCTGTTCCTGTGCCAGTCGTCCTCCTGCTGTAGGTCTGCTGTGTGATGGGCCATGCATGAAAGGGATTGGGGGGCACATTTCACACCTTGGGGGCAGCATGGTGGGGGGCTGATGAACAGAGTGTGCACCTGGCTAAAAAAGGAGAGGTCCCCGTCCCCGTCCCCCCCCCCCGCCAGCCTCAGACATGGTTTGCAGATCAAAGCAGTAATCCCTGTTCCACCCTGTCCCACATTGTCGTCCTCCTCCCACGCCCTCTCCTCCTCAGAGTCCTCAGAGCGCTTCACGTGTTTGTTCGGCCTGACTCGACAACCTGAGGCGTAACAACTCCATGAAACACACGGCTCATCCTCCCTCCCGTGCACATAAGTAAAGTACCTGTTTCCCCCGACGCTCACGGTGAACCCTGGAGCCCCGGCTGTGGGATTTTCTGACTCATTAGCTCTGCTCAGTCGAGTGGAGCAGCCCTGCGGATTCCTTCCAGCCAAGTTCACCAACCCAGCCGGCGGCCCCGACTGTGAGGTGATAGGAGAGAGGGGGTCCAGCCATCGGACCCCGTCGCGACTTTGTTTAGTGTGACATGAGACGAGGAGGAGGAGGCGGAGGGGAGGAGGAGGAGGAGCAGGAACATGGTGGTGCTAATCAAGGCCTTTGCGGTTTTGATGCAGCAGGCTTTGGGCAGCACCTTAACGCAGTGCAGCGTATTTAACACAGCTTAGCAGCGTAGTTACACGAGTGTTAACGCCTGTCAGTTAAACGGCCGCTCGTCTTGGCAGCAGGTGTCTGTTTGACCCTGGGTCTCATGTGCAGACGCTGTCCTGTTGACCCGGACCGTTTGAAGGAGTGCGACTAGCACGGAGCTACATGCAAAGAAGGGGAGCACCTTTTCACACCAACATTCCCCAAAGGTTTAGCGTTGACCCGAACTGTTAAAAAGATGACGGTCGCTCTCGTCACATGTTCTCTGACATTTGAACATTGTTTTTTTGGGGGGGGAGGAATCCGACTAAAACAAAGTTTGCAGGTCAACAGTTCAACAAAGACCTGGATGTGTGAAAGCTTTGTCGTTTGAACCTTTGAAAATTCTTTCCAGGCTGGACTACTCCACCCAGACTTCATCCTCACGGTATGAAATCGTCATTGCTTGTCGGCGGCAGAGGTCAAAGAGTTTGCTCCGTGTTAGCAGGCGACAGCTGACGTCGGCTTCGAGTGACAATTTCATCCAAAGCAAACCAGAGCGACAGATACAGAAACATACGGATTTATCACATAAAGGAGACATTGATTAGGCTCCAGAAGCAATAAGTTGGGCAGCCAAATATCCAAAACGGGTTGTCGCTACTTTCTAAATGGAGCCTATATGAGCCTTTTTGCACTGTTGGTCTTTATTTTGGACTTGTTATAGAAAGAAAAGCACAGGAGGAACAGGACTGGCACTAAGTTGAGCGCAGACCTCTGCCAAGGTCCAGCAGTCCCCTTTTTAAACCACATTTTTAAATGACTGCCTCCGTTTTATTTGGATCTGCTCCACATGCACAAACAAAAACATGATCTCATTTGCAGAGGTCAGTTGCCCCTTATCTGTGCTTTTCACGTGTGTTCTGATTTACTATGGATGAGTTATGCTAATCCATCCATCATCTATACCGCTCGTCCTTTGAGGGTTGCAGGGAAGCTGGAGCCAATCCCAGCTGACATTGATCGAGAGGCGGGTCGGGTCGCGAGTCCATCACAGGGCTGACATACAGAGACAAACAACGTATCAAGCTCACACTCATACCCACGGGCAATGTCTAGTCTCGAGTTGACCTAAGCTGCAGGTCTTTTGACAGAGTACCCTGGAGAAAACCTAAGAAGACATGAGGAGAACATTCAAACTCCCCATAGAAAGGCCAAGGCTGGCCGTCAGGTTCAAACCCAACTCCTTCATGCTGAAAAAGCATGTGCATGTGGCTTCATTTGTGTGGGAGGAAGTAGAGAAGCATTGTCCATCTTTGTCTGGAGTCTATGACAAAAAGACAAGTTAAAGCTCACGTGTGCAAGATGGCAACGTTTGTAATCGCAATATTTTGGCTTCATTTCTGGAGGGTGGGAGGAAGTGGAGATGCATCGTCCATCTGTATTTACAGTCTATGGTTACAGCTCCTCATAGATCAGTAAAGCTGCTGTACAGCAGGTATGTGATGTGCTGGGTTAGATTTTATATATTAAATAAACCTGCAGCAGCAGAGATCTTCCTTCTTCTATTTCTGGGAGTCACCCACTCTCAACAGACCTGCATTCAAACAGAGTAAATAGCAGGACTGTGAGGAGAAACAGGCCAAGGTGCTGAGAAGATTACATCTCTTCCTCCTAATGGGAATATTACCAGCTTCCTGTTTTGTTTTACCCATTTCCGGACTCTTCCCTCCAATGCTGTTCACAAATGTGCACCTTATTTTTCTTGGCACTGTTTCTGTTTGAGAGGGGGGGGGGGGGGGGGGGGGGGAATGGGGCGGAATAATGGGGCTTAACAGATAAAGCTCTGTGACATGGAAAGATCAAGTGTCCTTGTCTCTGTGCTGTAAATAAATGCAGAGGAATCAGAGTGGACGAGTGTTTATCCCTGAAACACCTGACGACACACACACGCGGCCTTTTAGTGGAAATGATAAGAAAGTGGCAAAATAAATCAGGAATGTGGGATTTTATTTTTAAGTCCTACAACGTGCATCACACAGTCTCAGACAGTCATCTTGATTCATTTAGGTGCATTCCCTATAATTTAGCATCAGCTTCCTTTGTGTTTTCCAGAGGGAGAATACAGTCACTGTGTAGATCCACCGGCAGCCACTTAACACAACATGAGAGCCACAGATAATGGCTGGATTCCTTCCCTGTGTGTGTGTGTGTGGTGTGTGTGTGTGTGTG
Organism: Reinhardtius hippoglossoides; assembly: GCA_006182925.3. Classification (NCBI taxonomy): domain Eukaryota; kingdom Metazoa; phylum Chordata; class Actinopteri; order Pleuronectiformes; family Pleuronectidae; genus Reinhardtius; species Reinhardtius hippoglossoides. The sequence continues at coordinate 22,987,908 of CM031683.1, read as the reverse complement.
TGTGTGTGTGTGTGTGTGTGTGTGTGTGTGTGTGTGTGTGTTTTAACTCGTGCCACAGGCTCCTCATTTAGAGGAAATTGTTCGCAGATCTTCACTTGATCATTGTCTCGATCGACAAAGAGGTTTCTTTTCATTTAATTCACTTTTGGACGTTGTCACTGGCCTCTTCTTTCTTTTACTTTGTCGTGTCTTCAACTGATATCGACTGAAGTGACATCTGTGGTTGTGGAAAGTGGCTGAATTATCAGATACAGTAACTTTGATAGATTGACGGTTTCACAGTTGGCCCACATCTGACGCTTTGACACAGATTTGGATGTAGCGTTAAAAAAAATACATTCCGCTGCTGATGTGACGCGGCTGCTGGTCGGAGACGATCTCCTAAGTACTGAAAATATCTAACTACTACACTTTCTCTACCCACAATATTCAGTCTGTAGTGAAAGGTGTATATTATGTATATATCCCAGTTTTTATTTGTATCTTATTTTATTTTATCGCCTATTTTTATTCTATTTGCTATTCACTTCTCCTCATTTGTGACTTTTCACTGCTGTAACTAATTAATTTCATTGGATCAGTATTGATTTATCTTATCTTATCTTATCTTATAGCTTATCCTTAAATATATTTACAAAATCAGCTGGATAACAAGTCAAATTGATATTTCTCAATACCCAGATTTAGAGCAAGGCAATTCAGAGTTACTGTTAAGCCTCTTTTCGAGCGTGTTACATAATATACAGTAACCACAGCTGACATAACCTCTGTCTTGGCCAGTGTATTGTTTGGGTTTCCATCATGTCCTGTGTCCAGCAGAGCCCGTCAGCTCAAAACAGTCTGGAAGTCATGACAGCGTTGACCGCAGGGGTAACTCCGTCTAGACTTCACGAGGGAATCTATTATTTGTTTTCAGGGTGGCAGCAGGACGCGTTCCCAGAAGAGAAAAATATCCATGTTGTTCTGTCCAAATCCAGCAGGAAGATGAGCCACACATGTTCGAATCATCTGGTCGTGTTTCCGTAAAATGGGATAAAGACGTGAAATGAGGTGAACTTCAAACTGGGCCACGAGATCGGAGCAGTCCATCGACTCCTGAACATCTCAGTGGTGTCACGTTGGAAACATATGGGAGCAAAATCAAAACAAAATCCAAAACCTAAGAAACCTGTTTACCAACTAAAAAAAGTAGTTCAATCAGTAACACACAAATTAAATCAGTTTGTTCCATTAAAGTTAACAAGTTACATTAACACAATTGGTAACTTTAACTTTAACTTGTGTTTAGATATGAGCTGGGTAGAATGAACTATGTCTTAATATTATTATATAAATTACAAAAATTCAAATCTTCAGTTTCTATCTTAAAAAAAGAATTGTCTCTGAAAAGGACTTTACATTTAAGAGCCAGAAATATTTTTTGTCACATTCAACCTCACTGACGTCTTTACTACTGATCTAATAATATAATGATAATGTGATAATAATTCAGAAGACAACAACAGTATGTAATAATATACATATAATACCAAACTTATGTGAATCAAGACCAAGAACAGCAACTTATTAGTTTCTCCTGTATTATCCTAAATGTATGTTGTAAAAACTGTGTTCGGGATCTATAGTGTAATTTTTAAGAAATATCTCAGATATTTGCAAAAACAGCTGAGCACAGTTGATGCTGATGAATACAAAATGAATACTAATATGACAACTACTACAGATAAAGGAAGGTCTTGCTAATCTTCTCATCTCAGACCTATTTAGGCAGATTTTAGGTTCAATAATTGAAGTCTTTAATCTCACAGCAGTGACCAGACTCCACCGATCACTCATTAAACCTCGGCCTCCATCAGGCTTCTCCTCCGGACGCCTCTGATTTATGAATGGAGGCCTTTCAGCCCGTTCACTCACACTGTAGGAAATTCTTAATCTCTTGTCCTTTTTTATCCAAGAAGTGACCGAAGTAAAGGCTTAGGTCACTTCTTCTTTTATGTCTCTGTAATTCTGCTGCTGGCAGCCTCCACAGACACACACAGACACACACAGACACACACACACACACACGCACACATATGCCGTAATGATGATGTCTTTTGCCGCGAGCCAGCCACACCAAACCTGGCTGTAGCACTGATAGCAAACACATGAGGTAGTGTTGATTCTCCATGTGTGTCTGGAGCCTGGGTGTTTAACCTGTGTCCGGGCTGACAGGTGTCACCGCTTTGCCCCGGCGGACACAGAGACTGCAGTGCAGGGCTATTTTTTGCCCCGGTGACACGGGGCAGCTGATGGATGGAGAGCCTGAGCTTAAAGTAGTGCCGGACATGTAAGGAACAAAAGGTCCCTGCCACCCATGAGTTGCTGGTAAAAGGGCCAGAGGGCGCGGGCTGTTTGCTGGAAGTGGAAACTTACTGTGAGACACGAATCTCATGGAATTCCTGGAAATCTTGTCAAGAGAATTTTGCTTTTAAAGCTGCTATAAGCAATATTTTATATGTTAACAAAGTAATGTATATGAAACATGTAAGTATATGAAAGAGCCCATTCAAAGTGATTATAGACTTTGCTCACATCTTCCTACTCATTGCTTTGGCTTTTTACAGCCTTAAAGATATATCTAACAATTATTCATCAAAATGTCTAAAAACAACTTGACCTATGTTATATACTTTGTTGAATTGTTTACTTACATTATCCAAAATGTTTCGTACAGTGTTCAGACCAAAAGAAATGGTCGATTTTAATTGCGTCGTATCCACTTTACCGTGGCTTTGTCCGTCTCTGCTATAACTTCCCGACCGAACGATTTATGACGAAGGAAAAACACTCTGCTAGCAAACGCTAACGTGAATAAAACTTTAATACATGACCTCATCCGTGAACACGATTTGTGTCTGAGACGCGTCAGGTGGTTTTTCATCAAGACAGCAACTCCCATGATCCCGTGCTGCTTCACGACATCGTCACACTAGGTCTTTTGTTATTGTCTTGATGGAGAGACCCCTTGTGGCCAAAGTTACATAATGATGATGTTGTCCCCTGAACTTTACCACATAGATCTATCCATTATCGTTCTTTAGGTTTTGGAGTCTATGACTAGCATCCAGCTAACTACCTACGACAAGCAGCCATGTTGTCTTTAGCGCAGACAGATGTGTCCTTGTTTCATTTCCTTTTTTAGCGTGGACATTTCTGCTTTTCGTTCGCCCTGAATAATGTTTGGTCTGTTTTTAAATGTTTCCTCCTTGTAGCGGGAGAATGAAGCTGCTACTTCTGACGTGACATCGTAACTCCTCCATTATCCGTAGCGCTTATCCTTTGAGGGTCGAAGGGGTTGCTAGAGCCAATCCCGGCTGACATTGGGCACAGGCAGTGTACACCCTGGAAAGGTTGCCGGTCTATAACGGAGACAAACAACTATTCACGCTGAGATTTACACCTACGGACACCAACACGCCATCCATCAGCTATACTGCTTATTCTTTCAAGGTTGGGGGGGGGGGGCAGTTCCCAGCTGCCATTGGGCAAGAGGCAAGGTGGGTCACATCAATCCAAAAGATATGTCTTTGGTGTATTTATAGCTTGTTTCCACTGCCCTCAAGTGGCAATAGTCGTGGCCAGCTGTTGCAGGTTAGAGTACCGCATTGGAAAGACTGATGTGTATGATGATGTGTGTCTCTAGCTGCATACGTTTTAAACAGTTTGAATCCAAGCTTAAGGTTCACAATCTGATTTTGATCCACTCTGCTTCTTCTTCATGTCTTCTTCACTTCCCTCCTCCTTGAGGGGTGATTGTTGAATCCATGGATCAGAGCGAGTCTTCTTCTCCTGCAGCAATAAGTGTGTGCCCCCCCCCACCACCGAAACTGGGAACAATTTTCTGTGCAGTTGTTTCTAATCTTCCGCAGAACACATTGTTTTTGTGTGTTTGCTCTCCCAAGAAATAAATAGTGAGTCTGCTTCTCATTGTTTTTGTTTGAAGTTCTGAATGGATGCAGTCGGGCCTCACTGCCGGCTCGGCACCACGGCAGTTTCATGCACAGGTGGGAAGACGAGTCTTACGAGAGGAAGAGTGGCTGAGTTTTCCGTCCGCCGGCCTCACGGGGCTCGTTCACAGCTCTAGATGGAGAGATATTCATTTCCAGGACACGTGTAAAAGTCATAAACAGGATGCTTCCTGCTTGTGTCCTCGTTCTCTGTTTTCCTCGAGCTCCCCACCTTTGAAACCTGTGCCAGACAGAGTTTCAAACATGCAGAGTGTTTGTTGAAATCCATTTGAAGTAGCAGATGTAGACTGTATAGATTTGAGCTAAAAATAGCCTGAATTTACGTTATCTGAACTTTCTTTGGCTCTCACACTGACTTGATGGCAAAGCAGACTGAGTCACAGTCCCAGCGAATTTGTAAAAACTGAAGAAGAAGAGGAAGGCGAGCCGAAGACGCCATTTTCCTTTGCAGTGCTACCATGCTTGTGTCGGGTGTTGTGACACGTGTCAAACCTTTCAGAAATGAGAAGATCCTCCCTTAGGCCTCATTAGCCTGGTTCCAAACATCCTAATCTCCATTTGGATCTCTGAGCTGATATGAGGACAGAGAAGAGAATCCATTTGTCTCGTGAACTTTGTTTTTCAGAGAAAATGAAGTTTGAATGATCGAGTACCCTCCCCCTGCAGCGGTCTCCCCTAAAAAACTCTCAATACGTGATGGATGATGATCGACGGATGAACAGCGATGGCTGGGCGGAGGTCGAGCGGAGAGGTAGAGCCGGCCTGCGGTCAGAGCAGACATGTGAAATATTTCTGTTCCCCTTAAAGTGCAGGAGCTGTGGCAGCGAGCTGGTGTGGAATCTCTCCCGGGTCGAACGCTTCCGGCCATGAAAGAGAGAGACACGTACCGTCGAACCCTAAATGGCTACAAATGCCACCGAGGTCGTTGTTGTGCAGCGAACTTGTGTGTCCTGTTGTCGCTCCCGCACCTGTGTGATCTCTTCCGACAGCTCCTCTGCGTCTGAAACCGGAGCCGGCCACGTCGCACACTGTTCTCCAAGTATCCGAGTGCAACTGAGTTTAGTTTGGTGTTTGTAAATCCCACTTCAGATACTTCCAAATATTATAAAATGTGCGTTTCACACACATCCTTTTTCAGTCCGTGCTTATTAAGACTTTCCCTGTTAAGGTCATCTCCTCGCAAAAATGTACTCCAGGGAGAACGTCTCCAGTTTGGAGAAATATGTTTCTCTCTTGAGCTTTAAATAAAACAACACTTTCTTTACAACTAAACTGTAACAGCAAATGGACACGTCGGAAACTTTTCTAACGTAATGAGAATGTGTTGTTGATTTATAACTTTGGCGAGAAGCAAATGCATTCAAACTGAACATATGTGTTTGTTTTTTGTAAAGATATCATCATGCAACATCCATTTGTAGTGATCGCAGCTTTGTTAAATGTGTTTTCATGGTCACATTCTCAGCATTCCATAAAATTTTACTTGTATGGCGCCAAATCACAACATACAATATCTCAATCTCTTGACATGGTTAGGCCGAGACCTTGCAATATTATAGACAAACACAACAGCTCACACAATGAGCAAAGACAAAACTCCCTCTCAACAGGGAGAAACCTCCAACCGAACCAGACTCAGTGTGGGCGGCCATGTGCCTCGACCTGTTGGGGTGAGAGGAGAGAAATGGGGGGGGGGGGAGAGGGAGGTGGCTGGGAAGGGTGGAGACCAGGAACAGTGTCAGTGATATCATTACCCAAAAATGTATTTGCTGTTGGAATTTTAGAGTTGGATTGGAAGATCACATGGCTTCCGAATGACGTCAAAAGTCCAAGATGGCGGCACCCGCATCCAGAATGTTCTGGCTTCACATTTGTACAATGGGAGGAAGTGGACATGTGTTGTCCATCTTTATAAACAGTCTATGAAAAAGATACAAGAAAGTTAGAGCTCCCAGCCAAGACACACAAATGAAAATGGTGAAATGTAACTTTGTGGATGTAAGAAAACAGATATAACATGTTAATGAGTGAGTTGTAGAGATGCTGGAGGGAGAAGTTAGCTACTTTTGGGCAAACAGGCTATTTGCTAATGTTTCCAGTCTTAATTCTAAGTTAAGTTAGCCAGAGATTCCCTGTAGCTTCATGGGCTAAAAGGTGAATTAGCATATTTCAACCCAAAATACCAAACTACAATTATCTGCTACTTCCATTTTCTGTCATTTGTCTTTTCTTCAATGGTCAAAGTGAAGACAGGACTTATCGGGGAGATACCTGAAGGAATCCCAGGATGTGGACATGAGGATTCAACGGGCTGAGCGACATAATGATTTTCTTTGTGTACTTCCTCAGCCTCTATCACAATTGTTCAACGCTTTATCTCCGCGTAAAGATTATCATCATCAGCACTGGCTTCACTTCACACGGAGAAATATATGGGATCAGGCCTAAATTACCCGCGGCCTAATGGTATCACCGCAGATAAGAGAGAACATGCCTTTCAAGCCATTCTCTCAACCCTCTCGAGAAATGAAATGGGATTTTGTATGAGGAACATTGTAGTAAGCAAGCATAAAGCCACTCTCTGTTCCACGGCCAGCTCCTCGGAGAATTCCCGCCAGACAGAGGATCAGCTCCAGAGATGAAAGAGAGGTCAAGGTGGCTTTTTTTCTCCTCCTCCTCCTCCTCCTCCTCCTCCTCCTCCTCCTCCTCCTCCTCCTCCTCCTCCTCCTCCTCCCTAAAGCAAGCTTCTCCTCTCGCTCCCTTCTCCTCCTCTCGTCCTCTCATCCCAAACTGAGGACAGACAGAGTTCTGCAAAGCGAGGGATGATTCAGATATGGGGGGGGTTTGTGTTGGCCAAGGTGGGCCAGGTCATCTGAGGGATGCATTGGGATAAACCATTTCCCCTTTAAATTCCCTCAACTTTTCTACTTCCCCTTCAGTGAGAAACATGGGAGAACTATTGTAATTCCTTGGAAGTGAGGCCTGATTTAACAGCAGGTGGTTTCAGAGGCACGAGGGAAAGACCGCCGCGGACAAGCAGGTGTGGGATAATAATTACATCCACAGTATAAAAAGGTCCTTACTCTTACTCAGCACATTTCGTCTCTTCCTGTTCTCGTTTTGCTGCCAGGAAGCTGTTCTTCTTCTCGGTGTGTATTTAACTTTAAGTACAGACACTGCGCTGGTTTCACAAGAACTGCTAATTGATGATGTTCAGAAAACCAGAAAATGACTTTACATCCATGTTGAATGTAAGTTTTAAGACGCAGGAACATGTGATTATGGCGGCAGCTGAGTGGCAGAGGTTTTTAAAAAGTTGACAGTCTGGTTTGTTTGACTTCTGCACAAACACTTCGGTTTGATGTAGCCTCAGTCAGAGCTGCAGGAGAGACCACTGTCTGGAATTTCTTTATGTTATAGCAATTATAATAATATATTATAATAAATGATACAATATTATTCAATACAATATGATGACATGATAAGACAACACGACATGACACAATAACAAGATGCGATACGATGCAATACGAGACATAACAAGATGCAACATGACACGATATTGTACAATATGATACGATACAACACAACATGACAAAACAATAAAAGACAATATATATAATATATACTATATAAATGATGCGATATGAAACGATAAGACAAGGCAATACGGTACCATACGAAAAGAAAAGACACAACAAGATAAGACAAGACGAAGAAACAAAATTAAATGACCCATGAAAATCCAAAGTACAACACGATACAACATGAGATTATCCAGGTGAAGATGAGAATAGACACAGTAAGAGTAAAGAAAAGTAAAGATGCAACATGTCGTCATGGCTGTAAAATCCTCTCGCTGTGATTACAGGACTCCTTAGAGAACAACCTCCCTGTGCCGCGTGTGTGTTCCTCCCCTGTGCCCCCCCCTCCACCACACATGACCCCCACAGGGACTTTCACTTTCCTTACACACTCCCAAACTTCCTCCCAGCCCAAACACCCCCTTCACCCTGGACTCCCCTGGCCCCTCTCTCGCTGTTTTCCCATGGTCCCTTAAGCTCTGCGAACCACCTCACTACACACACACACGCACACACACTCACACACACTCACACACACACACACAACCACACTCACACAGGCTCCTACATGGAGCATTGTCTCGGCTCTCGACCGCTCCGTGCTCCGCCATCTGTTGAGCACTCTCCCAGCTGTTGCCCACACTCTCTCCACTCGGCAAAATAACAGCCCTACGAGCCGGTGACACGCACACAAGGCAGAAATTACCCAGCACCGTGTCTTGTAATTAGAGCCGGGTTCAGGGCCCAGCCAGTCTGCAGGTATAGAGTCAGCTGTCAACCTGGTCGCACACAGACGCAGGCCGACCCTCTGCTCTCCCTCCTTCGGAACACGCTGACTGACGGGTTATTTACCTTTCGAGGCACAAGTAACCAACCGTGTCTGCAGCATTTGAAGAATTTAAGAATGCCCTCGCAGTAGGCACCTGAATACACATTTTGGTACCGACCGCAGAACCTTCACGTTTCTCTTCCCTTCAACCGGCCTGATTGGCTTTGGCTTTCGATCCGGTCCAGCGAGGCTTCAAAGTTTCCACAAACCCCAGCATTTTTACAAGCTGTTACTGTACGATGAAATATTAAACCCGAAACAAAGACAATGTGCTCTCCGACCAGCACATGGTGATTGGATTCAGGCCTTGCTGTGGGAAACTCTGGAGATTAAATCACTGCAGAGACAGCGGCGTGCAGGTAGGAATACATGCAGCTCCTGGGCGCCGGCCAGCTACATCTCAAAGGAGTTCCAAATTAACTACAGACCCCAGCAGCAAATGCAGAGTTTCGCTTTTTTTATTCGCTGAACATGATGAATTTAACAAGAAACAGTTGTTTTAACCGTGCAGCTAATGCAAAGGAAAGTTTTTAGCCCCTTTCTCATTATTTGATCAGCTGTTTGATTAGTGAGAAATCAAACTACAATGTACATGTGCGCTCTGTGCATTATGTAATATTTGGTCATATGGAAGGACTTTGTCCCGGACCACATGCTGCTCTAATCGCAGTCCAGCCCGGCCTTCATGTACTTCTGAAACTCTGCAGTCATTGTCCGAGAACACAGCTCCATTGACTGCCATTGTGATCCTGGCTTGATTACAACACATTCACGGGCCATTTTGCCAATTACGTTATGAAACTGCAGGAGGGGGAAACACCACATGTCTCAGGAAGAAGGGGGCTCATCTGGATCTGCCCATTCCTCAAGAGAGAAAGAGGGAGAGGTGATCTTTTAGCTCTGGTGCTCCGTGCACAATGGACTGATTAGTACACATCTGGACATGTGAGGAGGGGGGAAAAAAATCATCTTGAAAAGTTTGCTGTAAATCTGTATGCATACTTGGCTGATGTCATTTTATAGTATAATATAGTGAAACAGCTTTGTACGACCTCTTTGCCGTTGTCAATAATCTCATCGAGGTTTTTATCAACGTGACGCACTCCTGGATTCAAGCGTTCCCAAATGTTGCCGACCAGCGGCTGGCGAGCGCTGCGCTCCTCGAAGGGAGACGCTGTCGGAGCCTCCTCTCACCTGCCGCAGGGTTTTGCCACAAAGCGATCATGTAATTCATTTGTTCATGACGTTGATTCACGGCCTTGTCAGAGAACAAGCAACCTCAAAGATTTTTTCTTTTTTTTTCGCGGGGAAGTTGAAAAAAAAATACATCTGGTCGAATCCCGAAAAGCTGATGGCAAAAGCAGGGAGAGAGAGAGAGAAAGAAAGAGAGAGAGAGAAAGGAGGGGAAAGAGAGCATCCAATGCACAGGCTTCTTCCTCAGAGGCAACTTTCTTTGATGAAGAGTTTGACCGACTATTACACACACACACACACACACACACACACACACACACACACACACACACACACACACACACACACACAGACCTCCGTGGCACGACCAGCCTCAAATGTCGTGTTTGCAGGCATCACGAAATGAATACTCTTTATTAACCTCACTGTTTATAGTGGCTGGCAGGCTGGGGTTTCCATGTCACTCTGACCTCCCCTGTCCTGCTCCATGTTTGGGCATCGTAGCTGTTCACTGTCTCCGCTTCTCTTTTTCCAAAGTGAAGAAACCCGGTGAGCTCCACCTGGGATTAGAGGCAGGAACTGCTCCGGCTCCTCGTCCCACCAGCTCCTTAAACTGCAAACCATATGGGCTCCCTCTCTCCCGTCCGGGCTGATCTGAGGGAGTGTGCGGATGTCTGGGGGGGGGGGGGGGGGGGGTGCGTGGGGCAGGAGGCCCAGCGACCCAACCAGGCCCTGTTTACTCTGGGTTAATGGTTTAACCTGACTGGGAAGTAGAGGAAGTGGGTTAGAGTCCATGAGAGGCTAGAGGCTGTTTGTTTGGGAAAATAGACGAGAGAGATCAAGAGAATTGGACACTGTGGCATTTCCAAGGGGTAAAAGTGGCCGAGCTGTGTTCAGACATGAAATAGAGAAGTGTAATTTTCAAAGGAATCGAGGCAAAAGGCAATTTTTTTAAACAATAAACACGACTTTTCTGCTGATAAATGTGTATTTGTGTTAATCTGATGCAAAATCCAAACCCACTCACACGGCACTGAATACCACCCAGAGCGTTGCACCACCACAAATAGTGGTCCGAGTCATTACTGTTTGTTTTTTTATGTTCGTACAAAACCAGTCAATACGAGGCCCCCGTGTAAAACGTAATCAATCTGGATGCTGGACAATGAAATTAAAGAGCAGTGTGCAATTCGCCGTTTTATACCCAGCACCACCACATGCATCTGGACTGAGTGTGGAGTTCAGCTTTGTGTGGCTGGCTGGCTGGCTGGTACAGGTCATGAGTCCTGCCTCCTCCATGTTAGCGGATGGGAGACACACCAAACTAAAAGTACATATCAAACACAATTTTCTGTTATTATAGGTAGTTCTTATCACACTGGAAGTTTGTTCAAATTATATTTTTCTCCTGTAAGTTTGGTTTTAATTAGTAACTTGATGTTATAAAATGGGATGAAATGTTTTTACATCCCCACCTCGTGTCCCCTGATGTGGGGACTCTAATGTCTCTAATGTTCCACATGTTCACCTTTGAGGCCCAAGTTTGTCTGTATGGATCAAATAAAAGCACCATTGATAAATCCCCCAATTACAGTAATAATAGCATTACAGTATTATATGATTAGTAACAGAAGTTTGAACAACTGGAAACATGAAGGATCACAGGTAGCCATTAAAAAAAAGCAAGAATTAATAATGTGAATTATTATAATGCACTTTTCTGAACAATTTAAAGACAGTTGACTAAAAGGATCATTGGCCACATGAGGGATATAAAGCAGTAAAAATGAAATATAACAAATAAAAACCGTAGAAATAAATGCAAATCAAACATTCGTAAAACCTTCCAGAAGGAGAAGGAGGCTTAAAGATGCTTAGAGAGTCCGACTCTCACTCTGATCAAATCCTCAGTGGGGTCTTCAGCCCCTGATGCCATAATCCTGTCTGGGACACGGGTGCATTTTATGGATAGTTGTGCACAAAGACCGTCCAGCAGAATATCTAGAATATCTAGGACCAAAATAAAATGTCCTGAATACAAGTCTCCATATGATGAAGAACAGATTCTCCTGCCAGGACGCCAGAGCAACAGCTGCAGCACCTGGCACATTTTCTTGTCAGCAAACACCATGAGTCTGAGCCAGCTGATCTCTTCTATCCCTCTCTGATATTATTTCAGTCTAACTGTGCAGTGCATGTGTGTGTGTGTGTGTGTGTGTGTGTGTGTGTGTGTGTGTGTGTGTGTGTGTGTGTGTGTGTCTGTGTGTGTGTGTGGGACAGTGAACGCAACATGCTGAGCAAACACAGGCATTATACCAGCTTTGGTCTAATTCCACTAGTCAAAGCAGACAAAGGGCATCGGTGAACACAAGCCTTAACTCTACCCGTGATGTCACGAGTGGCTGGTGAAATCCAACACCTCCAGCCGGAGTTGTGTTGGGGTTGAAGACGGTTCCCTTTTGCATCAGTGCAAGTTTAGGCACATAGCAGGAACCACCGCCTGGAGGTAAAGACGCGCAGGGCTGGATGCGCAGTCGAGCTGGAGACCGCAGTCTGAGAGCAGCGCTGCTTCTCTGAGTCGAGTTAACTCAGCAGACATACAAAAAACAAACTGAACTGTTCAAACTTTTTTTTTTTTTTGTTCCACCACCGTGCGTAACCGTCGCGCGTCTCCACGTTTGGATCACCGCGCGTCTTAGTGCGTAAATGATCTGAGAGAGGGATTGAAGGAGTGTGTGTGTGTGTGTGTGTAGAGAGAGAGAGAGAGAGAGAGAGCGAGAGAGAAAGAGAGAGAGAGTGAGTGAGTGAGAGAGAGAGAGAGAGAGCTCTCCTCAGGACTTGCTGCTGTACGATGAGGAAATTCTGAGGTGGCACTTCTCCTCCGTCCACTTTACGCCTCCTCTGGCTTCCACCACCAACAGGCTTAGCCCATGAACAGGCATCCTCGTGCGTGTGATTCTGTTTTCACCCAGATCTCTGCTGCCTGGACAAATGCATACAAATGCATTTAGGAGCTCAACGGACAAGGAGTGGACACGTTTCCGCGGCTGCAACGTAAGTGCGGTTTCATTTGTGCATGCATGTTTTTGGAGGCAGTTTCATTGAACATGGCAACTGGAGGGTTTATTTCTGTTCTGGGGTCTGTGGCTCTTTCCCTGACAGGGGCGCCACTTGACTAAACATAGACCCTGCAGATAAAAGCTCTGGCCACTGAAACTTGACTTACAATGAAAAGTAAAATCATTGGGAACCACTTTTATTATTTTGCTTTTTTTCATGATGTTTCCAGTTTGTTTTTATTGACTTTTTAAATTCATGCTTAATGTGCAACTGTGCATGTCCTCACTACTTCCCCCTTTGATAACTGTGCTTTTCATCTGATTGGCTGGATGTAATTGAACTTCTCCTGTATACTTGCTGCTTCATCATGTATCCAGTCCCCCTTGGCTTTGAACTCGCCTTGTGAACATGCAGCCTGGGATCTCCGACATTATAATCTGAAAACCATATGGCCGACCGCTGAACCCCCTTCCCTTCATTTGTTCTTCACTCGCATAGCCATGATAAGCCGGGGAATAAACACTGGAGCATGGAGGAGGAGGGTGAATCAGGATGTCTTTGGGAGCAATAATGCTTATTCAGCATGTCAGGGATTAATCATTCTGGTAAAGCATTGTGATGAAGGGCTCACTGACTCAGGATCTCAAGTGTTTTGACTTTAAATGGACCAAAGAAAATCTATTTAGAGCCTTTAAAGCTGAACATTCCTCATGGAAGTGTGTATTGTTGACGTCCAACATGCAGGTTTTGTTGTCCTGCTACATTCAGCTGGGTCTGTGGAGCTGCAGAGATACGTGCACGCCTCCGGAGGCCACTTAACGGGGGGGGGGGGAGATTTATTTTATGCTATCAGAGCCGAGTTCAAGTCGTCTGTGCTCCATTATGAATCCCCTCCAGACACGACCTGAAAAAAAGAGCCGATCTCACAAAGCGTCCTGTTGTTCTCTCGCCGACAGTGTTTGCTCAGCGCAGAAAACAAAGTGGAACCTAAAATCCCGAGGGCTCCATATTTTCTTTTTCTTGTGTCCTTGAGAGTGAAAATCAGAGCCTTATGGTGGAAGTGAGTTGACTTAGAACAAGTGTGGCCTCCCTTGAATCCCACTGAGAGTCAGTGTGTGTGCATCAGTGGTTGACTGGCTCCTGAGCTGCAGACAATCCCCCACTGTTGCAGGCATTGCTGCTCAATGGCTGGCAGCGGTTGAGCTGTGTACACTGTACATTTGACTGTATTCTCAATACCGCATAACACAGTGATAAGTTCTTGAGGAAGCAGATGTGGGAAAATCTCTGTTGCCTGGAGCCGTGGGTCCATTAAAAGGTGGATGACTAATACGACCACTAATGAAATGATTCATATCTCAGAACAGCAGTGAGTATCAAAAGAAAGTTCAAGGAAGGTCTGCAGCTGCCTCACATCTGTCGTACACCAGCGGTCTTTGTACATGCCTGATTCATTCTCTGTGCAGTGGTCGGGAGCTTTGCTTTATTGATTGTTGTAGTCGGTGCGATGACGCTGAAGTTGGGAATATGTGGGTTCCCTGTTGTTTTAAACAGTCCCAGTAGCTGCGTTTTCAGTTTAGGGGCCAAGGAAGCTTAATGGTCTACGCAGCCCACCAAGGGCGCCTACTTGGCCCGACTGCGTAGACCACGAAGGCCGAACTGAAATGGGAAAATCAGGGAAATGCAAATCAGGGAAATCCTCTGCAGAATGTCTCGTTTCATTGTGTCTTCACGATTCTTTGTGAGACAGTCCACGGAAGGTTTCCCTGATTTGCGTCCCTGATCTCGGAGCCCATCTGCTCTCGTCTCATGGCAAAATAGCCTCTGTGTAGACAGCAGAGATCTGGGTCAAAGACACTGTCTTCTGTTTGTCGGACACAGTTTAGACTCTGACTTGTATCGTTTATCACAGAAGGTGAACGTTCCTCCACTCAAAACACAAACAACCATACCTTTTGTTGGTGCTTTAGGTCCAGATGACGTTTTGGTTGATCTGCATTGACAGTTTACTGCACATGACTGCATGTAAATCATTGAGCCAATAGCCGATGCATAGACTGTTTACCTGCAGGCAACCAGAGCCTCCTCAAACCTGATTGGTTTAAGAAGAAACTGAAACCAGAAGGCTTCCTCCCCCAACATCTTGGCCCTCACCTACAGATCTTCCACATTCACATGAACAGAACCTGTTTAGAGACACTAGTCCCGCCTTTTTATAACCTAGCAACGGAGCTGCAGTCGGATACAAAAGAACATTTTAATGCCCCTTGGTTTTTTAACATGTGCACCGTTGTATTTCTTTGAAAAACTGTTCATCAATGAATCCTGGGATAGGTTTGAGCCTTCGATGCTCGGGGATATAAGGACTCATTCGTCAGCTTTGGAAATGGGACAATGTAGTCGCGCCACTTTGTCGCAATCGATCTCCTGACAGCCATTGAGAAGTGTAACTGTAATAACCCCTGAGTACACCGATGGTCGTGGCATAACACTTACTGCACACACGCCACTGATGGAACACAATGTGAGGATATCAAAACACACATTTCCCTTCGACTCGACCACCAAACAATCTGTAAATATTTTCCCCCCCTATGTAACATGTCAGTACTCTGTAACTCTTGTAGGCAGATGCAGTTCAGATACTGTGGCTCACTGTGACACCACCAGCAGACTTAATTACTGTAATTACTTAAACATGGCCCCCAGCCTTTGTCTTCCTCTTTGTTTTCATTCTAGTTGAAAATCCAGCTCAAAGAAACTCTTGGTAATTCCTCACGCTTTGAGAGAAGTCTTGTAAAAGTCAAACTAGACCAAGTGATGGGACGGATCGAACTCACTTGGTTGATATATTGTGAGACTTTAGTTCAACCAAATAAAAGAATACCACATGCAGCCAGTTATGCTTTATTGGATCGTTTTATGCTGATGGATGTGCTATCTCTTTATTAGGGGATTAGGGTTGTGAACGGAATTCGGATTTTCGGTGCCCAAACATGAGAAAACTCATAAACTCATAAGTGTCTTTCTAGAAACATAGTCAATCGGGATAATGCTCCACAGATCTCAACGTGAACATTTCATAAGGCACGTTCTTCTGCAGCTGCCAAAACATAATAAAACTGTCTGGTGTTCAACTAAGCGCCACTTACGGGACGTTGTTATTTGTGTGAACTGGCCTTTTTAAAGATCATAGCGGTGACATTGGCAACAACCTGGTTGTGAAGACCTGTCATAGAGACACACAGCCTTCTCCCCTGAGAGATGTTGCATGCTGGGATCACAGCCTGTCCACCTCGCTCCACACCAGCGGCCGTAGGGTTTTCAGGCCTGTCTGTCTGAGTGAGTGTATTTAACCCTCCCAACATCTGCAGGTCCACCCGCGACAGGAAAAGGGCAAACTAATAAAGCCCGCTGGAAGTTTACTCACAGCCCTTTGTCTGCTCGCTGTCCTGTAGACTGAGTCAATCTTTGCTCTGCTCTGCCGTGACCTCTTGACTCCAGATCGCTGATCTGTGAGAGCCGACAAACACCGACCACGCTCGGCTCTTTGTCAGAGACCGAGCACTGACACACATGCAGGCTCTGGTAATATCATATGTTGATTTATATTTTTAATTCAACGCTTGTTCAGGTAGTGTGGAAATCATATGCAACACATTTCAAGTCTGGGCTAATGCAGAGCTATAGAGCAACCAATTGAAACTTGGAAATGGACGATATGCAGATTTTGTTGCTGCCGGCCATTTGGACACGAGAAGAATAGAAGCCCACTTTCAATAGTTTAGTTGTTAGCATCAGGATACAGGTGCTGAAGCTGAAACGCAGCCAGTCGGAGCAGATATTGGCGGCGGATCAGTTACTTGTTGGGAATGTTGTGTTTGAGAACAAGAAGCGAAGCATGCAGGGATGGAACACCTGATGATTCACAACTCAGATGTTTTCCCAGAAATCCACCTGTAGCTTGTGAACAGTGTGTGTGTGTGTCTGTGTGTGTGATGCAGAGAAGGGATGACATCGCTACTGTATATATGATGGATCTAATTCTGCAGATTTTTATCTCTAACCCTCTGATACAAATAGATTTGTATTACAGCTCCTCTGAGCGCTGGGTCAGCTCCGTCGGGGTCTTCCCTCTGTTTTGAATTCCACCCTATTTAAAACTTGGGCTCAGCTGAGCCACATTTCTGCCACAGGGGAATAAAACAGTGGAGGTGAGGTACATGCTCCAAGGTCAAGCTCTATAAACCTCAATTTTCTGAGAGATAACTCTATGTGGAGCAGCTCTGCAGACGACTGCTGCACCGTGGTGATGCTCTGAAGACGAGGGACGGGGTGAAAACCTGACAGGTTTAGTGAATCCCCTCAGGCAGCAGAGGGAAGGAACAACAAGCTTGTTTACTGAAGTTTCATGTTCTGTACTTTACTTGAGTAGGTAATTTTGGGTAATTTCACTTTAACCCAGTGGTGGAGGAAGGTAAAATTCAAAGTACCACATTAACTTTTCTACTTGAGTAAAAGTATTTCCAGAGTGTAGTCTACTACCTGATGTAATTGGTCTCTTCAGAATCCATTTTAGTTTCTTCTTCTCTACTCTAATGTTACCTGACTGCTCTGATTGGATCAATGGACCAGTTCCTCTCTTGTAATTGATTACCAGGAGCAGAAAATACAGATATTTGCCGACACATGAAGTAAAGTACATATTCATTCAAAAAAAGTAATGAAGTAAATGTACTTTGTTACATTCCACCTCTGCTTTAGAAGTACTTACCTTCTTTTACTTGGGTAGAAAAGTTAATGTTGTGTTTTTACTTTTACTCGAGTACATTTTTGTCTATTCATTTGTACTTGTTTGAGTACTTCCTCCAAACTGCCACTTAAGAAGTGTCCTTGAACCTTTTCAGGAAAGTAAAGAGAAGCTTCCTTCGACTCTCAACGAAACCAAACTCAGATTAACTGTAATTTTATTCCTTCCTCCTTCAGTAAGTGAAACACTTCAGAGACACGTGAGCAGATTAACAGCTGTGTCTGCTTCCTTTGGATTGGATAATTGCTTCCATAGACACGTGGAACGTCGCCGCTCACAAAAACAAGGCCGACGTCAGCGATGAACGGAAGGAAATTGTTTCCCGTTCCTTATGAGCACTGTAAACAGAACTCAAGTGGGTCTGCTCCTCTTTGCCAAACCAAATTAAGCCCTTCACCTCCGTTGAATGAGCCATTGTTGGGGATCCAAGCTAATTTTCTGGGGATATAAAATGCAAGACCTGTTATAGCTGGAATGATTCATTGCAGAGGGGGCCGTTTTTTAAGTTGTGATTATTTATAGTCCTGACATGACACCCCCTCCCCACATAGTGGTATTTCCCTTAGTCAACACAGCAGTGTTTGGGGAGCTTTGTCTCGCCTTCAGCAGCCGTTTTCCATTAACTGCCAGGACTGGGAAGCATCGTGTGCTGTCACTCAGTCAGGGATTCACCTCCCAATTTAATCGTCCGCGGGGCCGTGATGGACACCACGCAGCCTTCCCTCATTTCCTTCACTTCCTTCCTTCCTTCCTTCCTTCCCTTGATTCTGGACAAAAAGCTTGAAAACATGTCAAAGAGGTGACGATGTATTCAGAGACCATCACTGAGACGGATGGATGGCGAAGGGTAGCGTTAAGGTTGATGGAAACAATTTCCCACCACTTGCTCTTACATCACTGTGGGTGTGCTGCAGCAGAGACCTGAGCCTCGGGGACGCCTTAAATAGCCCGAACAGGGAGAATGCGTGACAGACGGGCAAAAGGGAAAAAAAGGATCTGCTTGAATCAGCATCAGATGGCCTCACTCGACTCTGCAACGGGGGAATGTTCGGTGTTATATTTAGTTTTATCTCCTTTTCATTGGTCTACTTTCAAACCCGGCCAACTCTTAAGCGCAACCAGCTACTCACTGGATTTATAAATGTCATTTTTTATCCTCTCGCCAAAGATGAATGATTGTATTCATGTATATAACACCCCACCCCCCCCCCACACACACACACCCCCCACACCACCCCGCCCCTAGTTTGAGCTTTTTCCTGCTCTGGGGATATGTCTGAGTTCCCGGCTGTGGAATGTCGCACCAGTTTCTCGATGGGGAGCAGGTGACAGCTCATCATGCTTACACTCTGGATTTTTTCGTTTTTCGTTTTTTTCCCTGCAGCTTTCATTAGTTATTGTTTTTACTTCACTGTTTCTCTTCCTCTCTGTTTTTTTTTATCTCTTTCTTTTGCTCAAGTCTGCAAGGCCATATTTTTTTTTTTCAGGGCTGCCTCCGCCAAACAAGCAGGGCCACACAAACACCGGTAGCCTCTTTGCCGGGTTAATCTTCTTGGAGGAGAGATGTTTGTAAGACGTTGAACGAACACCCCTGTTCAGTGTCAGTGTTTAAAATCATCACAGTAGTTCCCAGAATCCACTTCAGCTTGTGTTCAGCAGACTTTTGTTTGGTTGCTTTTGACGAAAGTTAAATTGTGATAGTTATTGATATTGTTTTATTAGCATCTATCGCTTGTAACATAACTGTCAATGTCATTGTACAGAATATATTTTGAAACTTCAGATGAAAACTCATATACATATACGTACATACACACTGTATATTATATTGAATATATGAGATGTTCCAATTATATACATCTATCTCATCATCTATGAAAAAAAACTACTACTACTACTGTTTTATTATATTACCTTATGTCCGTATGAGTATTTTTTTAACCGACACTTTTTCTACAATTAGAGAATGAATACCAGTTAAATAATGTCATGTTTTATTAATTCTACTGATAAAAAAGAGGAGTGGCTGGACACAGAGCATAAATAATATGAAAATGTGACAACTTGAATAACTTCAGTGTTATGTTTAATTCCTCCTCTGGACTCGATGCAGCTCCTGCTGCAGCTACGTGGTGGGCAGTGCCCCCTAGAGGTGGGGTCAGTTGGGGTCAGAGTTCACCACACAGGTCAATTAGTGATAGAGTTTGAATTAAACTAAAGGAAACGTCAAACTTAGTGGAATATAATGTAAGTAATATGTTTCACAACATTTACATGTGTTTGGTAGGATGACGTTTTTAAAACCATCAGTATGAGGGAGCGATTGTACATCACAGCTTTAGAGATCTAGATCACTGTCATCATCTCCACAGTACAAAGTGCTGAGGGTTTTCAGAACATGTAAGCACGTCATTATATCCTGTTAATAAATAACCTCAACTCTGTGAGAATTAATTGTGCTTTTCAACTTCGAAGAATAAATCTTTAAAAAGCAGACGAGACAATTTCTGTCTTTGAATCATCGCTGGGGCTGATTCTACTTCTTTGCGGTCAAAGCTTTGCTGAACAACATTAAAGTTTTTATTAACCAGCTATGCCTCTGGTAACAATGAAACATGACACAAAAATTTGCTCTGCACGACTTTTTTCGGGGCATTTTACGATGTAAAAATATCAAAGTTGAATGAATTCGTAAACACATGAATCAGGTTTTCTTTAAAGCGGCTCCAAGGTTTCGTCTTTACAAGTTGTGACTACTGATTTCAAGCTCAGTGCGGAGGAGGCAGGTAGGGAGGGTTCAAAGAGATGAATGTTCAAGGGCTGCAAGAGATTATTCTTTTATTTTGTCTGCACAACAACAAGGTTCCCACTTCACATCCTGGGCTCTTTCTTTGTGGAGTTTGCATTTTTCTCCCTGTATGTGCATGACTTTTCTCCAGGCTCCCCCCCCCCCCCCCACACAGTCCAGAGACATGTAGATTGGGTTTGATTTGAGAGTCTGTGTGTTGTTGGCCCTATGATAAGCTGGAGGCCTCAATGTCAACTGGGATTGGCTCCAGCTGACCCTGTGACCCTCAAAGGATAATCTCTACAGATGATGGATGGGAGTGAATATTAAAAAAGGAAAAAGCAGATGTTGCTGTGACACTTGAAATTCAGTTCAGGTTTCTACATCTTTATTTGTTTCTACTTGTGGTACGTTCAGTGATTTAAAAAAAAGGTAAATAAGGTCTCACGGCCGACGTTGTGTATCAGATCAACAACCGAAGCAGTGGAGAGTCTGCAGAGCTGAAAACCAGGATTGTGTCGAGGCTCAGATGTGGGGATGGTAACTGCTGCTTTTAAGTTTAAGAGGAGAAAGGCCTTGGTAGCGGAGGTTACCACCAAGCCGGTGGTAAGTCTGGAAATGAGAGACACTTCAAAACAACGACAACAACCACCACTGCCGCTCTCCACCGCTCTGGGTCTAGTGACCAGACCGAGGCTTCTCCCAGTGCACGTTTCTGAAAAGCACCCAAAGGACTCCCAGCCTGTGAGAAACCAGATTCTTTGGTCTGATGGAACCAAAATTGAGCCGTTTGGCCTCATTGCTACATTTCTGAGAAGTTTAAACCCACTCGTCCTTCTCCCGCAGGGAACACTTGTGTCGCGTTTGATCGTTTCCAGACAATTATGTGATTCTCTCTCAAAGTCACATTCGCTTAATAGCAGTTTGATGATTGTTCAGAGTGATGCCAGCAAAAAGGGGAAAAGCCTCGGCTGAGATGTGGAGGGAGCGAACGTGTCCCGTCTGGCTTTTTGGAGATTCAATTCTTTTCAAGTCGTGAAGGGCAATTAATTCTCCAAGGCTTTCAAATGAGTCGTTAACCAGATCTTTCTAATTAACGTTTCCCTGCTGTTACTTTGTCTTTGCACATTACGTCACATGCCTGCCAGCGTGATCGATTGTTGCCAGACAATGTCACTTGTGTTAATATTAGCGTCCGTGTTGCTGTTGCCTAGCAGCCGGGTTCTCGTGAATTCACATGTCGTAACCACATGTTCCATTTGAAGGCCGAATCCATGTTGCTGTTTCGACTTTAAATAATTCCAGCTTTCCTTTTTCTTCCTCTTCTTTTCTTTTGTCAATCTCTTGATCGCTTCAATGAATTTGTAGACGTATCACTACAGGTACTTTGTTGTTTATATACGCTCGTGTGGATAATATTGTTTAGATCGTTACCAAGTATACAAGTTGGTGATAATCAATTCAAGTACATTACTTTCAATAAAGAAATTATTTGCATTTCACAGATCAGTGTAGCCGCTATTTTACTGAGCCACACCTGAGTTAAAGTCACTGTGAAGCAGCTCCGCTATCGATATGCTTTTATTTTGAAAGAAACAAATGTACCTTGTGGTATTTGACTTGAGAAAAAAGGCTGTAAACCTTTTATGCAAAAGGCTTCTGTGTTTTTATTTCACAATTACAGACGCTAAGATAAACCACTAGCAGCAGTGAGATGTGTCTCCACTTTGACGCTAATGGTACGATAAGTTTATTGTGTAAACACGTGCGTAGACCCAAAGCCATGATTCAATAGTTTAGCTTCGCACTTAAGTTGAACAAATGAAACACTAATGGTTTTCAGTAAAGCTGCGTTTTCCCCATTAGTTCCTGCTAGTCTCAGTTTATCTCTAAGTGGTCTTTCATTAATGCTGTAAACAAATCTCCTGTTTCTGCGAAGTTACAGGAACTATTTTCAACTTTCAGCTAACTTCTGTCTCACACTATATCTATGTATCATCACCTGGAGGCTGTTTTTCAAAAAGCTCTGCGCCCTCTACTGTAAATTGAGGATTTCAGGGAGACTCCTTCTCCTCCTGTCAGCAGGATGAAGGCCAGACTTCACAATGGAAAGAGCCAATAGTTGCAGTCATCAGTGTTTTCCTCAGACTTACCACTTCCTCCACCATATTTCACATGTGACTGAGACAAAACCTCAGCGAGAGTCTGTCTCACGGCAGTCAGCAGATTCAGTGTGCAGTCTCCTCTTTAACAGTCTCATATTATACAGTCACAATCACACACATCTCTATAATAAGAAGGGATTCTGTGTGTCGCCTCACAGCATGAAGGAGCGTAGAGGAACTCCTAGTCCAGGTCGTCTGTGTGTACAGTTGTCATGTTCCTCATGTCTGCTTTTTGTCCCAGGCTGCAACGCACTGAGTTACTTAAACCTTTTAAGTCACATGTGCCAATATCTATGTTAATATCTATATGATTCCTGTCCCTGTCAGAATGACTCATCTTGATCAGTGATCGCCTTTTCTCTACATTTTTTTATATTTCAGTCGTTGCTTTTGAAACTCAGTGATGTGTTGTTAATTTGTGTGTCTCTGCTCCTCCAGGTGGAACTTTCTCCTGCTCCTGTCAGTATGCTCAGCAGTGCTCTCTGGAGACGAACACTATCTATCTCAAGGTACGAGACAGAACCCTCAAGCACAAGTTAACATTATACTACCAGTACTACCTGGACCTTTAACATATAGGGCTTTCTCTATATATTGTTTTTGTCTGTGCAGCTAGTGAGATAACCTCTCTGATAATTGAGATTCTCACCATATCTACAGTGTAATGGATCCAGTTGATCCCTTTTTGTTTGCTTTCAACTTCAGCCAGGAAATAGTTGAACTGGTGGTGACTTCTGACTTGTGTGACTCCACTTGAACGAATACTGGTTCATGACTGGTGGCTTATACTTTTACACATTTCAAATTTAAGGAAAAAACAAACTGGTTTCAGATTCAAAGTCAATATAGATGCAGATATTTCAGAAGCGAGATAGAAAAAGTTTAATTGGTGCATTTCTTCACAGTGGTTTCCCCGTTTGGGGGAAACATTCTGCTGGATAAGATCCAAATATTAAAAACACATAGACAACAACTCACAGCTGAATTTGTATTGCTTTATGTTTTATGCAAGAGGCTTTGAACAGGAGCTCGTTTTCTTTGCATTTATTCTCATTTCAAACCTTCTCCCTCAACATGTCTGCTCACGCTCTCGAGCTCTTGCATCAGCCTGCGTGTAGAAACAGCCAAAGTAGCCTCTCAACCTCGGCCGCTTCTCTCCTTTCCCGCCTCTCATCTCTGCCTCATCAGAAATATGCCCCATGTAAACACAGTTTGAAGTATATGTTAGGAAGGTCACTCTGGGAAAGTACACCAATTAGTCGGAGAAAGAAGAAGAAGTGGAAATACCAGATGAGAGCTCGGCTTGTTTGATATAAGGGATGAGGTGATTCTCCGAGAGGGATGAGAGGGGTTGAGGACGAGAGAGAAAGAAGTTGGGTTGATAATAAGCAGAGAGATTATTTCTTCTCTGCAGCCCCTCACATCTATTTGGTTTCGCTCAGTTTGAGTGTTGGTGTTGCACGGTACGATATGAAATGTCCACAGCTACAAAGAAGCCCTCACTGCTGATACAGACACTGATCCAAACTATCAGAGAAAAGAGAAAAAACAAACATCCGGCGTATCTCTCGAAACAAGAGCTCCTCTGATGGGCACACGTCCAAAACCAGCATGATGGTCGACAACATCACCAAATCTGCATCCACCATCAACACCAGGCACCAAATGGACGAACCCCTGTTCGTGATTATGACCTGGCTCTGGCGTGCACAACAGAAAGCAGACACTGCAAACCTAACGACTCATAGAGAATATTTTATTAAACCAAAATGAATTCAATTAACGTGCCAAATTAAATATTAGCATTTATATGGGGTCCACTCAAAGTGCTTTTCACTACGATTAACATTTACCCATTCCCACAGACACATTCTCACTCACTCACGCATAGAGATATATAGACTGGAGGAGCCGGGGGATCAAACCACCGGCATTCCCGGTACGGTAGACAACCCACGCCTCGCCTCCAGAGCTGCAGCCACCCTCTGCATGGGATGTGATAATCAGGAACATCAGTTGTGTGATGTGTGTATCCGTGAAGGATGTGGGCGCAGGTGCAAGTCAAAACATAAAATTTAAATGAAGGGAACATAACCAGACCAGGATGTGGGGGGGGAGAGGAGCCCAGAGAGAACCTGAGACACAGAGTAGTACCAGTCAATCCCAAAGGGGCGTCACACGTCGGCTCACTTTAGTTTCTTTGTAGCCATCTGATCCGGATGCAACCTCCTTGAAAGAACTTGCCTGTGTTCAGCAGGGAAAAAAATTGCTGTCAAAACAATCTTTAGAAAACTTCATTAAGTTTTGAACCAATGTTTCGCACCTTTGAGGATTCGCTGAGCGGTTGCATTGTTGTTTGATTGGCACATTAATAGTCCACTGTCAGAAATACCACATCACGCAGGCACACTAGTGTCAGGTTGACCTCAGGATGAATTCTTACATACCTGTTCACATCTCCACATGTATGTGCATTGTCTGTAGCTCCCTGGACAGAGGAGGTAAACGTGTATCTGTAGCCGATGAGCCCATTCCAGGCAGGATCCATCCATCATAACGAGAGGAGGAGGGATGCACACTGAGTTCTGGAGCAGCTTGTCTTCACATATGAGACAGGTTAATTGGAATCTGGGCTGACATTACCCGGGGCAAAAGAATGTCAAAGACATATCAGTGCGTGCTTGAATCAGGCTGCAGAGAGATGACTCTTCCTTTTCCCTGCGAAAAACACATCTAAGAAGATTGTGTTCATGTTATTCATATTTATGACATCTGTCTGTCTGTGGCTCTATTTCTCCTTTTCACCCCCGTCCTTCCTGCAGAGAATAAAATAAAAATACATCTGTTACATAAGCAGCTGATCCGTCACATCACACGTTATTAAAACTTGCTTCTGCAGTGTTTATACACACCTTCCTTCAACAAAGTCCCCACACTGTACTTTATTGAGACTTCTCTTCTGTTGACACTCGTCTATTTACTGGCAGTTTGATTCCATCCCAGATCAAGGTGAAAGGTCAAAAGGTTGCACACGTGCAACTCATCAGAAGTATGTTCCAGCTTTGATGTCTGGTATTTTCTTCATGTCTGCATTCCTAAAGGTTGTTAAAAAAGAAAAAAGAATCTAGAAAAACTAGGTGAATCTGGGTAATAAAATAAAATAGAGGCTAAACTTAATAACAGTAACACCAACCTCCTTGAATACAGAGAGCAGTTGCTTCAAAGAAACACGATGTTTCTGGATTATTCATGAAAATACCTCCAACCACCCCTACACACATGTAGAGGGGTGCACACACACACACACACACACACACACACACACACACACACACACACACACACACACACACACACACACACACACACACACACACACACACACACACACACACACACACACACACACACACACACACACACACACACACAAGAATTCCCCGTAGGCATCGGGTAAAGAATGACAGGACCCTCACAAATCTTTGGTGGCAGATTGATGCAAAAAGGCTGTGTGGACAGGTTTCCTGAATCCAAGTTCAGCCCCGTCCTTCTCCAGTCCAGTCTGCCCATCTGGGCCCCAGCTGCCCTACTGGTACTGACTCCAAGTAGAAAGCTCAGGAGACTGGTCGACTGTAACAGCTGAAATCTATTTGAATTCAAATTAGCAGCCGAGGATGGGGTTTCTTAAACCACCAGTGAACAATGAGAACAGCATCAACAGATTCTTGATTCAGTTTTCTAACATAGTGGTTCTGCAGATTGTGTCAAGGATTTGTTAAACTTGGCAAATTTACCCTTTACAGAAACATACAGTACAATCCACTTGAAAACTCTGGTTTAGGATCAGTTTGAAATAGTTTCATCCCTTACACAGAGTGAAAATGTCTGAAGCTTACTCAAGAACCACTCATCCAAAAAACCTCAGTCGACACTGCACTTCCTTGTGTCCTCAGCGATACACCTGCCAAGTTTCAAGTTGATTGAGTGGTTCACAAGAAAATTTAAAATACAACAGACAGGTTCCTCCAGTTATAATAAAAGTTGAATGGAAGTGACAGGAAATAGGAAGCGAGAGAAGATATGAGCCAAAGTTCCCCAGTAGGACTTGAACTGGGTACTTCACCGCTACCTGGTATGTGACTGGTGTAACTGACTTAATCCTCTTTTCTTCTTCAAATTAAATCTGTGGAATTTGTTGTCCTCTCCCACCTCGAGTTAACATGCAATTCATAAAGACTGCCTTATATCTTATTCCAGTAAAGTTTAATATGTTTAAAATTGTCGGTGTCTTTATCTTGCAAGGAATCGTAAAGTAAGACCAGGAGAGTTTTAGTTTATCGTCTGCCTGCCTGCTTTGTGATCCAGTTTCTGCATGTCAACCTTACCAGTGTCTCCTCTGTTCCTCAGGAGTGGATATCCTCTATCGATTGGGGCTCACGGATCCAACCACAGACGATCCCTACGAGAGGGAAAGCTCACCTTCGACTTCTTACACCACTGTTCCCTCACACTTATCTCTTCCTGTTTCTGGATATGGAGTATTGCTCGACTCAAGCTCCTTCTATGAGGCTCCGGCAGAAAGTCTGTTCCCACCAGAGATTGGTGAAGAGTTTTCTGTTGTGGTTAGTCTAAGCTCCTGGCGAGCGAACAATGCTTTTATTTTTACTGTTAAAGATGGCAGGGACAGGCTGCGTTTTGGCATCCAGCTGCTGCCGCGCAGGGTGGTGGTCTACACCGCAGAGAAGGCCTCCATCTACTTCAACTACAACTGGCAGGATGGGCGCCAGCATCCTTTCGCTGTTGGCGTTCGTCCTCGCTCGGTGTCCTTCTACGCAGATTGTGGAGCGGTGCATCAGCAGGAGCAAACCCTGGGGAGGTCTCAGTCGCTCGGGGACTCTGGGGGTCTCTTCACTCTGGGGAGGATGAACTCTAAATCAGCGACGTTCAACGGTCGAGTCTGCCAACTAGATATCTATCCCTCAGCTCAGGCTGCTGCGCACTACTGCAGCTACCTTAAAAAACAGTGCAGACTGGCCGACACTTACCGATTGCCTTTGCCAAATCCTGGTTTGGCTACTGAGGCAAATGAACCCCCTTCTCTGGCTTTGACAAACTCCCTTGTTGGAGTAGCAGCTACTCATCAGACTCCCACCAAAGTCACAGCAGCTGTCAAACTGTCCCCTGGTACTCTGGTCACACAGAATTCGGCTCTGAGTCCATCAGCACAACCTATTCTGGGGGACCAGAGCCACATTTCTGCATTGGATCCCCTTGCTCACTCCACCGCATCCTCGCTTCAGCCGGAAAGTCCTACCTTAGCAACCCTGAGGGCGCAAGCAGCTTTGGATCTTGTCTACAGCACAACGGAAAACGTTTTGATAAAAGGGAGTACGCCCCAAGGGGACAACGATTCCTCTGAGAACAGCACAGAGGAAGAGAGCCTGCCGACTCCAGATGCCAACCCAGGCCTGATCCCTCATGTCGGGCTAAGTCGAGTGAAGGAAGGACTCAGGAACAACTCCATCATCAGCTCCAGGGACTCTGGCTTTGACTCCGAACAAACCCATCTGCCCCAAGGGACTCGTGTGAGAGTCAACGGTACCACTTTGTACAGGGAGAATCAGGTGGACACCTCAGAACAGCATGACCCGGATGGCAGCTACGATGATGTCGACATGGAAGGGTACGATTATGGATATGAGGAACCGGATTTCTTCTACAACTACGAAGACGGTTTCCCCGGCCCCAAAGGAGAGCCAGGTCCTCCGGTAAGTGACTGAATACATGAATGCTCTGATGTTTATGGAACATTTTTCACATAAACAGTTGGTCGCATGGCAATCAGAGCTATTTTATGGCCACACCAGTTTAACGATATGTAAATGTGGCTTTCCTACATGGGTACAGTGTATGGAAAAAATAGTTTGGCAGGGCAGTGCCGTGATTTATTGGTGTTATCATGTCCAAGCACTGTTCTTTTTTTCATGTATCAACAAGTCGCTATAATAACATGTCATCCCCTTCGCTGAAATACCGCCAGACAGGTTTTGCTCTCATGTTAGCGAGGAAAACTCACCTGAAGGTTGAAGGTATATCCTGGAGAAAGAAGAAGTGTTATATAATGCTGGCTGTCAGGGAAACTTTCCCCTGAACACACTTCTACCGCTCAGATGTTCAGGTATTGCTTATGTTTCCACGAGTGAGATGCGTCAGGGCTCTTTATCTAATCTGTTTAAATTGTGGAGTTGATGATGTAATATGTTTTTACTAACCTACCTGTTTCCATAGTGCAGCTACCTGAGATATAAAACGCCTGCAGGCCTGTAGGTGGGACTGAGAGGTTGCAATTTACCGTCACATCTCAGGGCCTGAATACAACTTACTGCAGTGTTATGAGCATGATCACTTTTCCAGTGGCTCTCAACTTGGTAAAAAATATGAATAAAACAGTATGTTTGCATTTTTTGAATTCTGGGTTGGCTGAAGGTCAGAGCCTCTTTCTGGGGTTTCCACTAGTGCATGAAATGGCCAGCTGGGTGAAAACAGTAGCCAGCTCTGTGTGTGTTGGGGGCGTCCATTGTCCAGGAGTTTTTTTTTTTCCAAGAGCCAGATCATCCACAGAGGTTTCCTCCGCTCCAAAACAAATGGACCTGGTAAATAAATTAGGCAGAAGCACTGAATAACGCACTTAAGTTAAAAATCAGTTCCTCTGACAGTGTTTGGCAGACAGAGGCGGTCGGGGTGGGGGTGGGGGGGGGACTGAGGGCTTAACTCATCTTACTTCTAGGTGCTAGTTGCTTCTAGGATGTGAGTCCCTCAGTGGTCATTGTTCGGGGGGGGGGGGGGGGGGGGGGGGTTCAACCGAGAGCCACATTATCCTCAGAGATCTTCTCCTCTCTAAAAACAAACCAGGTGATTAAAGGATGTAGAACTACTGAGTGTTTCTCAGAGTTTTGTGGACGTCAGGAGAGTTTGTGGGCTGTTTGCCTGACTTGGTCCAGTAAGGATTCCTTCAGTGTTTTTTGGGGGGGCGGTCAGAGACAAATTATCCACAGAGGTCTTATAAGCTCCAAAATAAACTGACACTGTGATTAAAACTGGTAAAAACACTGAATACGATTTTTCCCATTGAAAATATGTATTTCTCCAGTACTCTCTGGAGAGTTAAGGGTTAAGTTAAGATCCAGACGTCTGATATGACTTAAATCCTTCATCAAGTTAAAGGTTATAATTATGAGGCTAAAACGTTTTAATGGTGATGTGACTTTTTAGCTTTTAATGCACCATGTTGAATCCATTTGGATCATTTTTATACGAGGTGACATAAATCCAAGTATTTGTCATAGGTCTACTCACTGGGACTGGATGAATCTTAAAGTACAAACAGCAAAGAGCGCAGTTTATTGTCATATTGATAATAAAACTTTATTTAATGTCATTATAGCTAATGAGTCTCAGAAGACATTGGACTGATTGTTCTGTAACACAGCTGCAGTGACCGTAGTTGTTAAAAAACGTATTATATTTATGTGCTGCTCGTGTTTCTTAAGCAATCTTGGAAACAAGACCTATGTGGATCTGGTTTTATTATTAGCGATTATAAAAATGCTTCACAGGATTCGGGTGAGTGGTTTCGGGTTATTCACACTTTTATCACGTCCATAATGTTCCCCTCGGTTACACAGTTTTATTGACGACACGCGGGGGTAACAACAATGAGGGTGTTGAGATTCAGCTCAAGTTCGGAGGATGAGTCATTCCTCCCTCAGATTGACTTCTTGAATTTACTCCACTGGGGAAAAAGATTTGACCCTTGTCTCAGTAGCACAGTTGAAGTTTGTGAGTATTATCACTTTGCTCCTCAAGTGCCTCGGTGTCTATGGCCCCTGTTGTTGTGGCGAGGGCGGTGTTGTGCTCACAGTTTCCATGTGTCTGTGTGTGGGAGTCCAGAGGAACAAACAGCTGTGTCTCTATTCATGTGTCCCGCTGTGCCCATCCACGGCTCTGACACACGGGATAAGATGCTCCGTAGCACCTCGTATAGGCTCAGGCCATAGCAACAGTTCAGAATGGTGAAGCTTTAAATGTCTTATGATGTCTCTACCTTTTTTATAGAGAGATAATATTTATCTCTGTTGGTTGACGGGACTGTGGGGAATAGCGGAAAAGCTGCGAGAAAGAATCAACAGCTTCCTTTGACCAGGGGGGGGGTTCTCTCTGACTCCTCAGCTGAACTTTAGAAACAACAGAGTTCTTCTGTCATATATTCAGATTCATGTTCAAATCAGCAGCATTTTGTTATTGGTGAAACAGAAAGTACACAAACTTCATCCCCGAAGGCCGTGTTTACTTGTGAAGATGGATATTTGAAATGTCCAAACAACAACACAGTACCACAAGTACAGTTCAGCCTGGCTCGGTTCCTAAGTGAGATAATGTGGATCTGTCTTATTTGGGTTACACGGAAAAATAGATCATTCTTTTTGATCATTTTTGGGTTGTTAATCAATCTCTTAAAAGCCACATGTAAGACTTTTATCATTGTTATGTGTTCTGTATTGTATGACAGTGTTCAGGGTGAGTGAAGTGGATATTCTTTTGTAATTGTCCCTTCTATACAATCAGAGTTTTACAAAACCACAAATGCACAGTTAGTTTTTCTGCTTGGATTTTTTAATATCTGATTTCATTTTGCATCCTCCAGTTTCATGCTTTTCCAAAAACCATGTCAATCCCCGAGACTTGGTGACGTCTGCATCATCTTCTGCCCAGAGCTTTACTAAAGGAGCATTCAGGTTTTCACACTGTGGACTTTTAATTACTCTCAAAACCAGGGTTAGTTTCCCACTCATGGGTTCTGTCCGTCTCCACGTGAGTTTATCTGATCAAACATCAAAGAAAACACTTGGTTTACTTTCTCTGAACTTCAAAGCTCCGACATCAACGGGTCACTTATCAATACGGAGTTCTGGGAAGTGGCAGCGTGTTTATTGTTCACTATTGACAAACTGTGTCTGTCTCTTCTCTCACAATAACAAACCCTTTGTTCTGTCTCTGTCCCTCTGTCTCTGGCTCAGGGTCCTCCTGGTCCTCCTGGTTTACCTGGTCCTCAGGGACAAAGAGGCTCTCGGGTGAGTAACCATGTGCTAAGAAAAGTAAAGTGTAAAGTATTGTATAATTTCGGTGTATGAATTTTAATTGGTAGACTGATCCCAGATAGTACAGAGCGATATATAAAAACAATAGATGTGTGCAAATTGTATTTAGAAGCATGTGACCTAATAGAAATGGCCGGTATTACAAAATAATTATAATACAAAATTCAGCCTAAGCTCTTGTAGTTACTGCACTGATGCTCTTCAAGTGAGGCGTTTGAGAACATGTGTAAACTGCAGCTTTAGAAAATACGAGTTTGAGTCACACACAATGTCACCCAACAACACAAGTAAATCTTCCACTTGTGGGAAAGTGCACATGTGTTGTTTGTGTTTAAAATTGAAAGGATCAAGTTTAGAAATCTCATTTGAAGTGACGGGTCTCTGACTGATTCAGCCCGACTGACGTTGAGTCCTTTTTTTGTCACCAGCTCTTCATCCATGGTTCTAGCTCTCATTGAATTGTTTTTTAAATGCGTCACTCGTGAAAGAGACGTTGTGATGGTGACAAGTGATTCTAGCCAATCATCACAGGCAGGAATTATACTGGTTTGTGGATGTTGTCTGGATTTGTGCTGTTGGTTAATGTCCCAATCTGGAAAATGAGATTGTGGACATCTTCAATATGAAAACATACGATTCCCTAATGGAAAGTCACGAAAGGAAAAGAGAAGACAGTTGTTCAGATGTAACTTCCTGAAATAGAAGCCTCTCTGCGTCGGCCGTCAGAGCACATGAAGAATTTGGTCAGTATTGATTGGCTGATAGTTTGTGGTGAGCGTAATCAAAGTCAGGACAAAAAGGCTGAGCTCTGTAAAAGTGCATGACACTGAGACAATTCTCTTTGAGGATGCAGGGCACCTTGTTTGGTTGTCAACACCTCCAGAGCATCAATGCTGTTTCCAAACAGCTCCAGGTGCAACCAGCTGCAACCAGCTGCGACCAGCTCCGGCGTTGGCAGCACGGGCCGAGTTTCCGCTCTGATCTCCGCGCTGCGCTGAATGCAGCTGCCAAGCTGTCATGATGCAATGCTGCGATCACACCACAGGCCCCGGAGGCACGTTTAAACGGAACAAGGCACATTTTACCAAATGAATGTGGTATGTGTTAGAGGGGACACGTATAGATAGTTCACTCTTGGTCTTTGCAGAAGCTTTGGTCCATTTAAAAGCTTTATTTATCTGTAGACAAGTCATTACTCATTAATGTTGGAAATGGTTTTGAGTCATTGTGGGTTTTTTGTCTATACTATATGCTGACATGTTGTTTTATTCTATAATAAGAAAATGAATGATGAATCACTGCAAAATGTGTAAAACTCATAGACAAGAATTTACAAGTCTGAAGAAATGCTATAATGGCAGCAATTATCTTATGTTTCCTGATGACGAGGTAACAAGTAGGAATAAGGCCCTAACATCAGGACTCTACCAGGAATAGATTGTTCTTATTTGGTGGCAGCAGCATCTTGATAGAAACACGTTGTGTTCTCTTGCTGCACAACTGGAGCCAAGTTCAACTTTATTTTGATGGACGACCATTTCTTTATTACCATGGATCCCGCGGCGTTGTGTTAGCATTCTTGAATTGTTGAATCCTTGGGTGTTGCAAGCCGCAAAGGCAAAGCAAGCAATTGCCTGGGGCCCCCGAGCTGAGGGGGGGCCCCTGAGAATAGCTTATTATGTTTATCAACAACAATGACAATTTTGTGATAGTCACAAAAATGTGTGTTTTGATGTGTCTGGGATGGATGGTGGGGTTTTGCACTTGTATATTTATGTGGCTGCACAGTATATGTTTGTGTACACTTTGTTTGAAGAGTGGAGTGATGGAGTTTAGTATTGTTTCTTTTGCAGGGGGCCCCCCTAGTTCCCTTGAGCCTGGAGCCCCCAATGTCCCTTGAAACGCTCCTGGTGGACAGACTGTGTTTTAACTCTGAAAGTGTCCCGATCTTCTGCTGTGTTTTAATAGAGAACACGATGGGCAGACTGGAAGGCAGAGAGGTGGCAGACAGTAAAATCTCCTAGTAAAGATTTAGAAAGCACATGACTGATACAGAACAAACTCTTAAGCCCATAGGTTAACTCGTAAAGTGGAGCCAGAGGGAGGAGTCATTATGTGGTGGGAGCTGTATGTGATACTGTGGTTACGTCTCTGCTGTCTCAGCACAGAGCGGCAGACTTATTACCCCCTGATTATCAACGTTATCAGACTTTAAGGCTGCGCCATTCGCTGTGGGCAGATTCCAACCTCACTCCGAAGGTGGGGATTGGTGCTTGATACTTGGAGAAAGCTGCCGTGGCGGTTTTGACTTTTCACTTCGGAATGTGGCGTGTTTATGGTATAAATGTATACACACATATACATGTGCACATGTGTTTATAGGAAGACGCGTAAATGTGCTTTTCTAGTCAGATTTATTCACATAGCACGTAGAAAACAAGGAGTTTGTTTCTTGTTATCTCCCTTTGGTTCACATGGCTGCCAGAAACTCATCCTGAATACTGATCTTCTGTCGTCAACAATACACATGAAATGAAATGTTGTGTTCTCCCTCTCTTCAGGGTCCTGCCGGTCCACATGGAAATTCAGGAGATCCTGGACCCCCTGGGCCCAAGGTGAGTGGCCCTCTCTCAGCGTAGGACGACGTGAACAGCTGTTAGACACGGTCAGACAGTTGAGTTCCATCTGAACCAGAACCAGCACCAATCAATCACGTCAATGCCATATTCTGCTCCCACGCTCTTTCATTACAACCATTCGACCTTGTAGCTTTTGTTCATGGAAGTGAATTTACTATTAAATGTCAAATAAAGGAATTTTAGCAGAAACTGACGTGTTGTTCCTCAAAGAACTAATATCAACAAGTGGGATTAGCTCTGGCAGGACATATGTAGGATGATAATCACCCACTGTCTTATCACAGTGGTCACAAGAGACCGGAGGACACACGAGGGGTTGTTTGCATATCACAAATCCCTTAGCCTGGTACAGAGTTACCACAGGGGATCATTAACTTCCTATAAAGTGGAAAAAAGAGAGTATTTTTACAAGTTTGATAAGTTTAAGCTTTCATTGCACCAGATGTGAGGGATACATGGGTACCGCTAGGCGAGGATGTGGGCAGCTGCATGCAGATGTCTGTGGTGACTGTGGTGCCGACTGGTTCCCACCGGTTCCCACAGACTGGCTGCATTTAAAGTGCAGCCAGTGAAGGAACAGGAACACCGAACAATTCTTCTACTTTTTGATGTGATTGTGGATTGCGGTTCACTTCTTGCTCGTACATAGCTAAAGATGAGTCAAAGTTATGAAGGTACTTGTCATAAATTATGTTCTCTTCACCTCCCTCAACCCCCCCCCCCCCCCCCACACACACACACACACAGCGAAGAATGTTCTGTTTTCCTGCTTCATGAGTGGAACTGCACAGGGAGATAGATGAGTTTGTTCCCTGTCACCTCTGACCTTGCCGTGCTGTGCACATTTGGCCACGGGCCTGTGACGGGGTTGTTATGAAATACAGAGTCGTGTGTTCCTTCAGCCTGCACGCCCACATTTTGTGTGTACACATGCATAAAAAAAAGTGTATGCAATGCCGTAGTGAATCGAGTGAGTCATTCAAACGCCCCCCAAACCCCTTTGTGGAGGTGGAAAAGAGATCGAGAGACTCTTTGTCTCAATTTGGAAAAATATCTGGAGTTGAAATGTGTTTGGTTACCAGGACGAACACAGAGGAACATGCTTTGGTCCCACACGCTGAGCTGAGCGGACATGTGTTCTAAGCACAGGCAGAAATGGACTTAAAGGAGCTTTTCAATGTGCTTCATGCAGTGTTGACTTCCCCTTTCAAACAGAGAGAAACCCGGGTTTTAAGCAGTCGTAGAACATTTACTTACCCCCCCCCCCCCTGAATCCTGTATGGCTCACTGGCTGTCAGTCAAAACTATGGAAACATGATACTGAAGATCCAAGGAGATAATAACTATTTGGAGCAGGTACAGCTATAGTATGTCGGAAGCTGCAGTATTCATGGAGAAAGGAACTGAAATGAGTATAAACTATTGTAATACACTATATAAACTAAAGAAAAGACGCATTACAAGTTTAATCTTTTTCTGGGATTTCTTTCCTTTTAAATGTCGCTTTAAGCTGTTTTTAAAGTCCTTGCATATGTCAGGTAATTGTGTTCATGCGTCAGCTATGGAACCACAGACTGTAAATAAAGATGGACGACATGGCTTCACCGCAAAAGTGAAGCCAAAGTGTCTCTACCGCCACCCGGTGGCTGGTTGCTGGGCAGGTCATACACCTCACCTCCTCCATGTTAGTGGATTTGATATGGTTTCTGTCATTTTAGTTAGCTCTTATCACACTGGTTTATGTTAATGTGTTCATGTTTCCAGTAAGTTTGATTTGAATTAGTTATTTGATGTGGGGTGAGACATCATGATTGACAGCTGAGACTGTCTCATGATTGGTCAAGCAAGTGCATGACCTTGCTACCGTGGCTCCGCCCCCTGATTGCTACTGTGCATAGTCGATTTCCAAGTGTGACGTTTGCATCCAGGACATTTTGGCTTCTTGCCTACGTCGTGGGAGGAAGTGGAGATGCGTCGTCCATCTTTATTTACAGTCTTTGTTTGGAAATGAGATATTTACTTTCATCACCAGCTTCTGGATCAGTCTGAAAATGAGACTCCCCGAAAACCCATGATCTTCCCTAACTAAAACTTTCTATTTCCTTATAATAATAAACATTTGCACATCAGCGACAGCATCCAAGTTCTTCTAATGAAAAGCAGCAGAATCACATCAGAATGATTTGGTGTCAAACTAAAATAGCAAAAGCTGTTTGGCAATATTTCAGATTTAACCTGAATGCTAAAAGGAAGCATGATCACATCAATACTGAGCTGACATTTCTTTTCATCTTTTCTGGTGAAATATAAATACTTACGAATATGTTGTCCTGAATTATCTGGTGGGAAAATATCCTCACTGGCATCTCTACTATGCACAAGTGTTAGAGGAACTTCTCTCTCTCAGCGGGGAGCAAACAGCTGTTCATGGCTTGTCCTATCACTTGGAATTGGAAAAGGTTATTTACTACCACAGGACACGAGAAAAAGAAACTGACCAATAAATAATGTCTATTCCAGGGTTCGAAGGGAGACCCCGGACTGTCCCCAGGTCAGGCGCTACCAGGAGACAAGGTAAGAAAACAGCCACTGGTCCACGTGTCTGACTCCCTGTGTTTTCTCTTCTTTTATGAATGTATCTCTCGTCTGTTTCCCCTGTTTATCAAAAAGCTTTTACTTATTTAAGTGGTTCTTCAAACTATCGTCCAATCGTAAAACAACAGCAGTGACAGACGCTGGCATCTCCTCAGATATCAAGTACTTCTCTAATGCTGTTTGAATCACGATTCTTAACATAAAAAATGTAACTTTCCATCCCACTGACCTTCTGTGACTGAACACAAGGACTTTTTCAGTGATCCTCAATATTTACACATGTTTTATCTGTTCTTTAAGAGTCTCTCTCTCTCTCTCTTTCATTCAGGGTGACAGAGGTCCTCCAGGTTTGCCCGGATCAGATGGATTTCAAGGTCGACCGGTGAGTCTCATTGTGTTAAACAGTTGTCTTGTGTTTGAACCAGCAGCTTCTGCAGACTCCCTGATCTTAATAATTACAAATAAATGCGTGAGCTGAATCCTGAGGGGAAACCTTAGTCTAACTTGACCCTTGAAACCAAAGATTTGTATGCACACACACACACATGCACACTTTGCTGTCCCCGAAGTATCAGTGAGACGTCAGCTCAGTGGTCAGTGTTAGGTTACCTGGTCAGAGACTGCCGACAGCCCACCCTGCTCTCTACTTGTCTACATTCTTTCTGTCTCACTAGAAACATAGCAACAGCTATATATGTACCAATTTTTCTCTTTGGCTCCATGGTTCTTCCTCACGCCGCTTTCTTCACAACCTTTTAAATTCCTCTGTCTCGACATAAATCAATCTGTGCTGCTGCCCGTGTCAGCTGGAGCGTCAGAGCCGGCTGCTGGGTTTGTTTTGCCGTCTCGCTTAAACCTGATAGGCTTCGAGGTCAAGGTCAAAAGACACATCCGAAAGAGGAAAGGCAGTAAGGCACCCTGCCCAGGGTCAGGGAGCGAACGAGGTCAGCGGTCGTCATGCGTCAAGGAGAATTTCACGGGTGCTTCTATCAGTAAAATGACAGTTGCTGGCGTTCATCTTGTGTCCGCCAGCTTCACCACATACTCACATCCTGCATCTGTTAACTCAGATGCTTCCCGACGCACTTGCTCGTGAGGCCACGTTTTCTGTTGCTGGACCTGAACTTGCAGCCTTTTGATGCAGAACAGACATCAATTGTTGCAGGTCTCCTCGTCGCCCCATGGCTATGTCTGCATAGCTGCGGAGGTAGCCCCGCGCTGAAGGTCTGAGTCTGGTCTCCACATATGGTTGGGAGACGTCTGAAGAGAGACCATTTTAAGTGGTCTCAGACTTTTGGATTCCACTCTATCCCGACACCGGCGTGGCTCTCAGGAGGCCATCCCGGTGTTTGCAGTAGCTGAACCTAATATACTAAGCACGTGAACTATGGCCCGTCAGGTATTTTCAGAGGAAATGACTGACTCGGGGCCCGTGCTCTTTACCCCCAAGTGGCCCTTTTTTTGTTGACTGTGAAGGTTCGGGTGTCACAACCTCGGAAGCACGGGACACAGTCGGTGGTACTGTTCGAGGTCTTCGGCCGCCCCAAAGGGATCCTGACCCGGCCCTGACCCGGTGTTTTATAGCCATAACACATTTGTTGTTGGTGATTGTGTAAAAAGGAAGAATAAAGGGCTGAAGAGTAGAAAAAGCTCAGATTTACCATAAACGATAAATCTTGTTTAGTTTACAGAGAAGTGCTTGTTAAACTAAATATGGGACTTGGGTCTCGTACAGAACTGACTCTGGATTACAATGAGCCACTTTATCGAAGAAGACTTTACTAGTTTCTACAGAAACCTCCCCCGCACTGAGCTCTGCGAAGTAAGTTTTTGATCAGGACCCAATTACTGGGACGAACTGCACAGCACAAATTGGATAATGTCTGGAACAACACAGACACACTTCATTATGGTTTATTACTTACTTTGCACAATCCCATCTAATGCACACACTATACCGCTAAGAAGTACAAACCACGTCAGCTTTTTCATATTGACCATCAAACCCACTTTCAGAATGATCCTGCCGGCAATCCCAACATCCTTTGAACTCTTGAGTGCTACCAAACTGTTGCCTGTGGGTAAAAGATTAAATAAGATTCCTTAACATCCCTCAACCATCTTATCGGTTCCTCAATCGACTGATTCTCCACCAGCCCCACATTTTGGATAGTTTAATTGTTTTATTGTTCATGTTAAACCACGGAAGTAGTGCAGCTCTAGGGAAGGCAGTGTGTCACCGCTGTGGTCCAGACTATTACATGGATGTAACTGTACAGATGTTCATTTTACCCAGAGGGAGAATCCTATTCGACTTTGGTGCTTTCCACCAGCAGATGTTGTGTGACAGACTTTTTAGATTGGATTGGCATAAAGTTTGATACAGATATACAGAGGATAATGCAGAGGACCTTAGGGATCATCTGTGGGTTTGTTATCTTGCACCAACACTATGATCTTCATGTGCTCCGCAGGATGAGTCATAATTGCTTTTTTCCTGACCTAATGTCCTTCTCATCCAGTTCTACTTTGTGTTTTGTGCTGCATTAGCGTGTTATCTCACTAAGCTAAGATGGTGAGCTCGGAATAAGCATCTGCAAAACATCAATATGTTTGCATTCATTGTGAGCATGTGTGGACCTTTGCATTTAGAACCTCTGGCACAGCCTCATAGAGCTGCTGTCATGGCTTCAGGCTCGTTGTGTTATTTATGTGATGGTTTTGGTTAAATACACTTGTACCCCCTAACCCTGTTTCATTTCATTTTCAAGGGTCCTAAAGGTTATCCAGGCCCCCTTGGATTGCCAGGAGAACAAGTAAGTAGTTATATCGGCGTGTACACAAGTTGTGTATCGCCAGCAATTCACATCAGCAGCGATGGGACATTGTGCGTCAAAAAGACTGAACCTTTCCAGTTGAGGATGCAGTCATTGTACTCACAGACTTTATTAACAGTCATAAAACAAACAGGATTAGTCCATTAGGGCCGAAGGGACGAGAGCACATGGTTCATTCTCAGCCTTTAATTGTGCGTAAGACTAACATTTCGCTGTGATGGGAAATCTCTTCATCCCATCAGTTAATGAACCACGTTACACAGACTCTCCATACACATCAGAAGACTACACACACACACACACACACACACACACACACACACACACACACACACACACACACACACACACACACACACACACAGGTTTGCAGAGGAAGGAAAACATTCATTTCTGTTAAAGCTGGAGATTGTTTACATGTCAGTTACACTCCTATAGTTCTATAGATCTGAGGAAAAAATGAGTTTGTCCTCAGTGACTTATCTGTTACCTCGTCATTGAGCCCTTTTACAAATCAGTGATAATTAATGGAAATGACTTTAGAGTGCAATTAGGAAAAGTAGCTAATTATTATTGCAACCAACGATCGATTTAAATTGTGGCATCAGCTGAATGTTTAAAGTGTAAAGTATAATTTTTACAGTTTGCTGAATGAACAGTAGAGTGAGCCGCTGAGGAAAGGGGGGGGTTAGAGAAGGTTGCAGAAAGGTAAAGTTAACAGACAGGGTTGTCTTCGTCCAGGCTGTCCACAATGAACAGTGCTTGTTTTATTCCTCAGTTGGCAACGCTGGGAGAGGGTCTGTGTTTCTCCTCTTTCACTTTATCCATCCATCTAATCTCCCCATTCACAGTTCACCCCCTCTCTCTGTTGCAGGGCATACCAGGACCTCCTGGGGAAGCGGGAGCTGCAGGTTACCCTGGCAGGCAGGTGCAGTGAAAAATACAAAAATATGCTTCCAGTCCCTCCATCGATCCCCTGAGATTCTCCATATTGCTCTGCTGAGCGCTCCGCAGAGAATGCGATAATGATAGCTGCATGAATCACTCTGCGTTTTGAATTAAAGGGCCAATATTATGCCTTCAGGGTTTGACCTTTACTTCAATGAGTGTTTGTGCATGTTGTGTTAAAGGTCTGCCAAAGTCCAAAGAGTGGTCCTTTCCTGCAGGAAATGCTTCTCCCGAAAAGCCTCTTTTACAGTCTTGGCATTCCTTTACATTTCTCAAAGCATCTATGTCACCAAGTAGCATGTCCGCCTTCGTACAGTTTTACTGAGAGGTTACACAATTAGTTAGATCTGCATGAAATATAAACTCGGCATTGTGAACTTCCTGATTTAATCGTATATTTGTTGCTTTGA
Source organism: Reinhardtius hippoglossoides (assembly GCA_006182925.3). Lineage (NCBI taxonomy): Eukaryota > Metazoa > Chordata > Actinopteri > Pleuronectiformes > Pleuronectidae > Reinhardtius > Reinhardtius hippoglossoides. The sequence continues at coordinate 22,946,881 of CM031683.1, read as the reverse complement.
GTCTGTCGGCCGGTTCATCCTGATTTAACATCTGTATTGACTTTAAACTTCCAACTCAAATCGTCTAGAATCAATGCCTTTGTTATCATGGCTTTTTAAAATTTTGTTTTTTGTTTTTGCTGAAAGAAGGTGCATGAAATTTCCGACATGCATTCTAAGCTCAAAACAATGAGTCAGCTGGAAATCTGATCAGACTTTTTTCCGGGAAACTAAATGATGCAAACCTGTTCTCGAAGACCCCCCAAGTTAAAACAACAAACCTGTAAACAAACCTGCAAATACGGGAACTTTAAATTTGAAACTATTTGCTGTTTCCACTGAATTGGAAATGCAGTTTGCTATGAAATACATGGATCAATGAAATTAGTTTCCTGATGTTTTTCACGTGTGAAATATAAAGTATAAAACCTGTTTTCTTGTCGCTGTCAGTCCGGCTCGCTGTATCTATTACCAGGCCGCTGTCGGACTGTCGTGTCTGTTGTGTTTAGGTTCGCCTCACATGTGCTTGAGCTTGTGTGCGCTGTGACAATAAGAGCTCCTCACCAGAGTCTTTGCTTTGTTGCAGGGCTCGGCCGGGCCACAAGGTAACCCAGGTCCTAAAGGTGTCCGCGTAAGTACAAGTAGCTCTCTGCTCTCATTCCTCCCTCTTTCACTCTGGCTGCATTGGATTGAACACTTCATTTCCTGAAAGGATTAGGACAGTGTCAGGCCTCTCACCTTCAGAGACTCTGCTCGGGATCTGAGTAGAATTCCTGTCATGCAATCTGACAGGGACATGCTGCCTGATGGGGAGAATGTTTTTCGGGGGGTCTAGTCCTGGTTCTGGGTTGCCTCTGTGAAGGCCGACTGTTTCTCCTTACTATGGCTCAGTCCCTCATCAAGTAGGAATGCCCCCCCCCCCCCCCCCCCCACACACACACACACACAACAGGAGAATGGAGGGAAGAGAAGTGGAAGACAAACAGATGGGAGCGTATGAAAGTATGAAAGCACAGGGAATGAGGTCAAATGAGCTAGTGAGACAAGGGACTTAAGTGGAGCGGTGCAGCGCATAGAAAGAAGAGAGCTGGGATTACTGTGTCAGACTGAAGGAGGCATTGTGAACGAGAGCCACAGAGACTCGAGAGCGAGGCTGAGACAGGGGCTGCACGGATGACTCACACACGCTGTCGTATAGCAACTGATAAAAACCAATCATGTCCAAAATGACAGCTGCAGGAAATTGTGTGTTGTCTTTACAAAAAAAGAAAAGGTCCTAACCTTTCTCTGTTGTATCTGATATTCCCGTGACTGTTTCACATGTATATTTAACCTGCGGTGCATGCACAGCAAATTACAATATGTAGGAAGTCTCGTCCTTAAGCAGTCAGCAAGTACCAGAACAATGGGAAGTTTGAGCACTGATCCAACAACTCCAATGTAAAACATGAACAACTAGTAAGATAGATTTAACTTGAATTACAAATTTAAAGTGTGTGTGTGTGTGTGAACAGAAATAGCTCAGCAGTCCAGCCTGTGGGGGTTTGTGGTAACGTTTTAGTGTTTTGTGGTAATATTCAGGCATTGTGTGTTGTCATATAACGTGTTGTTAATTTGCAGGGTTTCATTGGGCCTCCTGGTGTTGCTGGGCCATTTGGACTGGAGGGGGAGAAAGTGAGTAATGATTAGTAAGCACTCACCTTTTCTTCATGCTGGGTTTTATTCCTATTCTCAACTATCTTTAATAAATGCACGACTTTTAACCCCCCACACACACACACACACACTCACACACACACACTCACACACACTCCTTTGTCTTATATTTATCACATACAGATGTATGTTAGAGACTCATTTATTTATTACTTATTTACTAGTGAATTGTTTGTTTTTATATTTAATTTTTTGAGGCAAAAGTAATATTTTTATGTAAAACTTACATTCACAGCTTTAAAATGATTAGGTAACAGAAGAAAATTGGGCAAAATGTCGCATTTTCACTCATAAATATGTGAGTTTTTCCTCGACTCTCCTGATTCCAGCCTGTAGACCTCTGAGCCCTGAAGCTGCATGTCAGCTTGGCTCAATATGAGGACACATTTATTGAATACTGGCCGAACCAACACTCTTCTATAACCTCTCAAGGTGTCTACGTTTTAGTGTCGTGGCTAAAACACACATCCCCCCCCCTGGGACACGACACGATACTGCAACCAGAGATATTCATCCTGCTTTTTCTCTTCTTCTAGGGAATTCCTGGTCCCGTTGGAAAACCTGGCCCCAAAGGAAGACACGTAATAATGAATCAATTGTGATTAATGGAAATAGTTCATAAATGCTTCTAAGACAAACATTTTTTTTTATAGATCTTTGCCATCTGTCAATAACACGGGGATCATCTGCAGCCATCATTATCTGCGTTATGTCATCGTAAAAAAACAGGATTGTAAAAGCCTGTGAAAAGCTTTCCGTCCAGTCCTTTTGAAGAGCTCTGCGTGATTCCCGAGAACATCAAATCGAGATTAATTTGTATTCCGCATCTGTTTTAAATGTGCTGACGCAGCACAACACCGAGAGCCAATGGTTAAATGGTCCAGAGAGAGAAAAGAGGAAGAGGAATAACTCTCTCCGAGGGATTAACACTATTCAAGATGCGGCAAATCCGTCTGGAAACGTTTGATGGCATGTACTGAGACTAAGAAAAGAAAATCAGGCAGTTTAAGATAGAGACGGATGGAATGTCTCGGTTGGGCTCTCACACTGTGAAAAGTTAATGTTCTAAAAACAAAATCTCAGCTGTGTTAAAGTTGCCAAATGGGCAGACGGCCCAGTGCCTGTTTTATCTGAAGGGGTTTTTTTCTGGCCCACTAAGCTGGATCAAAGTCTGCTGCCCAGGGGCGGTTGTATTCCACCAGCTCGCCGCACACCGGCTAATTTAGCTTTATTAAATTAGCGTTGTTTTCACTCTATGTCAGTGCGAATTTGATCTCGATCAACAGCTCGATAACTACTGGATAATGTGTAGAGCAGGAAATGTAGATAGAGTTACAAGGAAATCAGAAAAGGAGATCGTACAAAACAAACTGATCCACTGTCGCTTTGACTCTTAAATTGAATGTAGGTGTTCTTCCCTTGCAGGGTGTGGTGGGCGGTGTAGGGGAGAGGGGGCCTCCTGGTCCTGATGGAAATGAGGTGAGATGTTTTCACGTTTATTTCCTTTGTCTTATCGTATTTTATTCTCCTGCCTCCTTGGGTCTCCCTGCATGTCCCGTGTCCTCTCCCATCACGCAACTGTATTTATCAACTCATAACATCCAGTTGTGCAGTTTTCACAAGGAAATGCATGAATTGGTCTGAAGGTTTTTCTTGAGTGGACAATTACTCGTATTACTGGGCTGCCTTGCTTCACTGAGTTGCATGAATATGATGAGAGGCAGGAAGCTGCAGCTGAAGGAAACCCAGTCCCACGTACAGTATTTCCAAAGTAGCCTCAGGAAAGAGAACTGCCTGATACTGTAAGTGTCCTGTCCTGTGTACTTAGGATGTTGCTGTGATGTTTCACAGGGGCCTGTTGGTGGGATTGGCATCAGCGGCTTTCCAGGTCTAAGGGTGAGTATCGGTTATTATTTTTGTATTATTGTGTTGTATTTTCCCTCGCTTCCCCGTCCATCTTTCGTTCTGCTAGTCTGTCCGTCCTTATTCGATTGTGGTTCGGATGATTGATAGCAGGATGTGCTGGGTTTTATTTTGATGGAGGATGAGTGGGAATTTCCATGCCAGCTATTTTTCGCTGAGAGTTGAGCCAGCGTGTTGTGTGTGTGTGTGCGATTGGCTGTATTGTATATTTCATTGTTACATATTCTCACTGCTGAAATCCCTTGACTACCAAGGGTTTATTGTAGGAAGCTCATGCACTTTTAGAGTTTGGCTGTGGGGGAGGCCTCTAGTAATCCACTGGCACTTAATTGAACAGAATAAAAATAGGAACCATAGTGTTCTCCGGGGGGGGGGGGGCATGACACTAGAATGGCACAAAGTATAATGCATATTTCCGCCAAGGTTAAAGAAAGTGATCCAATTTTCCTGGATCCACTTTGTCCGGCTCAGCAGCAACATTTTGTAAAAAGGAGTTTTCTGACAAACAGAAACTCTCAGTGGACATAAAGAAAAACTCAAAGTTAAAAAACAGTTGATGATTTGCAGCTGAGAGGTTTAAAGGAAGAGGAAGGATCCAATCACCAGTCGATGTCCCACATGCATCGGAAGGCAGATGTTCAGAGAGCAGAGGTCGGACGTTACAGCAACAACGTCACACGGATCCAGCTCCATTACATCATATTCTCATATTTTCTATTCAGTGAAATTGCTAACAGCAAAGTAAAGTCATTGGAATTGTCTCATTTGCAGACTCTACATTTGACATCAGCAGCAGAAGGGATCTGTCTTATCACTGCAGTGAGGAAACAAGTCTGTCTCCGGCCTAACAGAGAGCACGGTGTCTTTCTGCTCTGTGGGTCTCGAGCTGTTGAAGTTCAAAGAGGCTGTTTTTAAACCAAAGGACCGACAAACGTATGCGACACCTTTTCCCGTGTCATCAATCCAAGCTTTGTTTCCACTGGTGTGCGGTCCTCACAGCATGGGGGGGGGGGGGGGGGGGGGGATGTATCAAGGTGTTGGAGGGGTCACCGGGTGGCACCAGACACATCTGGATGGATGGATACGAGCTTCTTTAGATTTACTACTGACAGGAAACATCCTGACACAAGTTTTCATTGTTGAAGTTTTGACTTAAACATGGTCGTCATCACAGAGAAGGGCGACATCGCTGCATCCACTGTATACCAATAAAACATTTTCATTTCAGAGTTGCAGACCAACATGAATTCACTTATTGTATATCATGGATTATGATGCAGAATTTTCCACTGAAAACTGGTAAAGATTTTGGGGACGTGACACAGATGTTCACGCACGATTGGTCTTCACACTATTGACAATGGGCGAGATTCGAACCAGACTTTGCACCAGTGGTGACGCAAACTAAAAAAAATTTGCTGAAGCAGGTAGAAACCATGAAATGAAAACCATTTGTATGATTAAGCCTCAGGATTATATTGTAGATTATTGCCTTGGAACCTGGATATGGCACGAAAAAATAAGCAATTTTCCCATTTTCCATTTGGTTGAAATTTTGTATTAACCGATTTTCATTTTGTTAAGCACAAAGACAGTGATTTGTGGTTTACGTCTATTGTGATGATTTGTAGTTTTAAAGCGTCTACGTCTGTTTTCCGACATTGGAAACGCTGCTGGTCCTGGTTCAGTTTAAGAATCTCCGGGGTTGCATTTTCAGTTGGGACGGACAAACTTTGGATTTTGGAAACTATGATGTTATTACGCACATTGACTTCCACGTGAGGTCCTTTCAGTCCCGACTCGACGACCAGCGGTGAATTCACATTTGAATAGTGAATATTGCTCAGAATGAAGCTCCCAGTGTTAAGGTGGGGTTGTGCACAAAGTCTGGTTCAAGTCCTGCTCCATGTTGGTACCTGGAGCAGGAAACCAGTCCGTCTGCAGTGGGTGGCCTCCTCCTGACTTGTAGTGGGATAGGCAGAGAGAGCTGTGCAGTGGAAAATCCTTTGAGTTTAACAAATGGCTGAAACACGAGATTATTAGTATGATTCTATCAGAGGGGAATAAATCAATTATCAATCATGAGATCTGATGCAGTTTACTTTATAACATTAATTGATGGTGAGTAGTTGCACCACAGAGCCCAAATACTCCTTAATCCAGTCTTTGATGTCGATCCTATGCAGTTGGTTTTCCAGCTGACTGATTTTGACAGACGATCTCACTAAGAACTTTAATTTGACATCTAAATCTCATTTTCACTTCCCGGTGTCAATCTCGCCCCCCCGCGCCTTCAGCTTGAAAGGCACATTACACAAAGTTAGTTTAACTTTAGTTCAGTAATCAGCCGGAGAGCAGCGAGTGTTCGCTCTGGTATGCACTTGATGTCTTTGCCAGTGTGCGACTGAATGAAAAACACAAAGGTGAGACCCGAGAGGGAAACGGTCTTGAAATGCTGTTCTCTGTGTGTGTTACTGGTTTAATTATGATATGATAGTAATAAAGCAGTAATTAATACTAAATAGTAGACGTAACATTTGCAACAGTAAATGCTGTACTTTCCCATTGGCATGTTACAATAAAGTACGTTATATCTTATATGATTCACCAGATGCTTGATCCGTTTGTCTGAAGCTGCAGCGGAACATGTTAAAACACCGCGTTGCAGCGATCTGGTTTTTGTCAAGTCTGTAATCACTTGTCATCCCGTGTTCCAAGGTGAAAATGTTTTCGGAGGATCTCCGACCGTCAGTGCCTTGTCAGAGCTCGGAGGAAAAGCTCTGTTGATGTATCAAGTCACTCAGGCGAAGGCTTTTTTTTCCCTCCTCCAGTATGTCGCTGTTACTGTGATCTCCGCCGAAAGCTTGTTTTGATGGAGCACGTGTTATCTCTGCACATGTTTTACTTCCGCAGAGCACGAGACTTTTTTCTCCACGTGAGGAAGTGCGCAGTGTTTGAACGTTGCAATATCTCAGTCCTCGCTAAAACGTGTCTCGTGCAGGAGAGCCAACGATAACAAAGGGAACGCTTGTCATTTTGACGTTCCCCCCCGTGCGTTGAGTGAGGTTGAGTCGTGTATTTTTTTCTGCGTCTGCAAGTTTGCAAGGCTCTGCTCCCGGTTCCAGTCATGTCCACTTCGTCATCAGAGGGTGTGCGTGCGGCTCGGTGCGCATTTATCTATCCTGCTTCGCTTCATTTGTGATGCATTTGCAAAGTAACATTACAAAGCCGGGCCTTTTAAACTCGGACAGCTCGTGCTTCATCAACAACGACTGCTACAAAAAATGGCCTGCTGTAGTTTTCATAGCCTGCTGGATAAGCTTGACCTCTGCCAGCGCTGCAGCTTTTCCTCAGAATGGATGTTTTCCAATGCAGCTTCGTTTGTCCGTTAAGTGAGTAAATGAAATAATTCAAAACAAACTAAAAGGCCAGTAAAATCAGTTACAGTTGATAAATGTATGTGAGCTCGCCACCGGAGGAACAGTGGTTATCTAACCTTTGGAACAAGCCACAGTTTAAACCTGCTTCATGTGGGGGGGGGTGCGTTCTGGTACTTAAACAATCAGCACTACACCGTTGTGTCCATCCATTTCTACAGAGGAACTGCAACATCAAACACGGTCCTTACAGGTTCCAGATGGACTCTGAGCTCAAACCACATGTCCTTGATGACGTGACGTGAAGCCGTGTTCTCTCACTCCCCCCCCCCCCCCCCCCCCGCTCAGGCTTTTCTGTGTTCTTGGAAAGAGAGCGAAGGTTTGAGTGTGGATAGAAACATTTTCAGCATATGGCCTCTTTCGGCTGAGATGTGAGTTAAGAAGTTTAAAGGTTCTTAATTAGTGTTGCATGTGTTTTCACTATTTAGCACATGGCGCTGGTCAGAGGCTTGGAGCAGGTTTCTTCCTTACTCCTACACCACGTAACAGTTCTTGTAAAGTGAGATGTATCATATTTCGTTGACTTGTGTTCATAACATTATCCAAAATGTTTCTATCAAGTTAAACCCGGAGAAATCCCCAGTTTTATTCAAGGTACAAGGACGTTTGAATTTGGTCGCATGTCGCTTCACCTGTGACATTGTCCGTCTCTGCTGTAACTTCAGGGGCGAAAGACGTATGACGAAGGAAAAGCAAACGGCCAGTTAGCCATTTAATATAAATAGAGCTTAATACATGAACATAATTTGCGTTTTTAAACCTTTGGAAAGAGGAAAAACCTTGCCTGGTTTTCATAGAAATACGTTTACCACAATATCAAATGAATCCAAATTTGAACCCAGTTACATTTATTTGTTACTAAAGACTAAAAAGTCTTAAAACCTTTTGGACCCCACTGTATGTATTTGTAAATCTCTGCCCCTGACATCGTCCTGACAGTCACTCTGACAGCCACCCAGTCAGCTGCCAGCACACTGCCTGTCTGCTTGTAAAGGGCAGTGTTTCCATCCAGCCACACGCTCCGGCTGTTCCCACCTTGCCTCCATCAATTAGAGCGGATGTTGTGAGCAGGGCCGAGCGCAGACCCACACACAACAAAGAGGATACTCTGTCCGCGCCGCTCTGACAAGAAGGAATGCTCTGTGATGGAAAACGGCAGATATTGCTATGAAGAGATCGGAAATTTTTTGGAGAGTGAGAAATGCCGTTCAGTGTCAGGCATCTCCCTGTGCCAGGATCACCAGTATCAGTTGTGGGTTGTGTCTTTGTGATGCATAAATTCCATTGTGTGCCTCCTTCTCTCCACAGGGGGGCTCAGGGCCCGAGGGACCACGAGGGCTGCCTGGTATGATGGGACCTCAGGTAGGACAGACGGCGGCTACTGCAAAAGCTCTAAAGTTTAGAAAGTTTACTTCACAGCCCTCTTGGAATCTGTTGAGTATAAAGTGTACTATAAAGTATCGGGGGGGACAAACTAAAGGAAGAGAAACCAAGAGGAGCCCTACAGTCACCTGCAGGCTCATGAGAAACCTCCCCAGAAGACGTCAGGACCTCTTAAAGGACATATGGACCCAATAGAGGATTTGTAGAACCTCCTCAATGGTCACTACAACTTTAGTAAGGATGTTAAAACCTTGTCAATGACCTTTGGATCCTCAAAAATGACGTCTAGACCTCCTATAGGACCAAAGAAATCATTTTTAATGACTAAAACCTAATAAATTAAAAATTACTGCTCATAGAATCCCCCCCTCCCTTTGTTCTTTCTCTTCCACTCACTCACTCTTCTGCTTCTCCTCCCTCCTCTATATCGGTGGCAGGGCCCAGCAGGACGAGCCGGCCTGCCTGGATTGAAAGGTGATAAGGTGATCTAAATATTTATATTATTGCAGTGTATTTTTTTTGATATAACCTGTCACTAGCCCAAGTTGTCTGTTGTTGTTTTTCGTGCCATTTATAGCAGCGTGACTATCGGCAGCATCTTGTTTATAACACCTTACAAGAGTTGCTAGTTTATGGATATAGTGTTCCCTGGAAATATTGCCTATCTATGTTTTTTGTGTAGTTGTGTTGTGTTATGATCACTGTAGCAGGGCAGTGTTGTGTTATATCTCTGAATAATACTGTGAACTTCAGGATGAAGTTGGACAAAGGGGCGAGCCAGGAGAGATGGGTTCCCAAGGTGACAAGGTGAGCACCCTGTCACACAAATCATACTTTTAAAGGAAATGAATTAGTGAACATTATTTGCACGGAAATGTAACTTGCATATTCGATTATATACGATTAATAACTCGACAATACTTTTGCAACAAAGGAAATTGTTTTTTTTCCGTCTTGATTAAACATGTAAATCGTTTCCTTACGGCTTTGAAAAATAATTGCACTGTCGCAGAATTTGAAACGGAGCATTAGTTTTTTTTGCTAAATCACGAAAACATCAGCATATCCACAAATCTCCATTCTCTCTGTGTGTCTGACTGAATGCAGATGTCGATTCCTTACTCACTTGAGGTCGCCACAAAATGCCTGTCCCATGTGAATATGGGCACATGTGCGTTCAGACATGGACTCAATTACACGCTACCGGCCGCTAACAGACACACAAAGTTGCACAAAGATCCTGAGAGGGGGTGTGTTTGTGATTTCAGGGAGCTGCTGGTTCACCTGGTCCTGCCGGGCCAAAAGGGAAACCAGGACCATCGGTATGTCCGTGTGAGTGTGTATGTGTCTGTGCAGCTTTTATAGACAAACAATGAAATCTGGACCCTATTTGTGTCAGCTTGTAAACTGAAGTCAGTTCGGTCTCGGGCACATCGGCGTAATCGTGCACTTGTTGGGTCGTGAGCTCCGACAAGGGAAGAAAGAAGTGGAATAAAAGCTTTGAACATGTACTTGTCAGTGGAAGCAAAACAAATATAAAACACTTTAAACTCCCTGAGTGCATCATAAACAAGTCCAGATGCTTTTTGTGTTCCAGACGTTTCTGTGCGCGTTACCACAGTCAGCAGAATAACCAGCTTGTTAATGTTTGCCCTGCGTCACGTTAAGAAGAAGAGGGAAAGGATTTACTGCGGTTGGGTGTATGAAATATTTAATAGCAAAGTAGATCATATCCAAAGGTTTTGCAAATGCATATAAAATATACTCACACTTAAAGGCAGAGAAGGAGATAGAGAGTAGAACATAAGCTGGAAAAAAATATCTTATATATGTTTTATTCGTTTGTTCTTTTGTGAACAGGGTAACATTGGTGAGCTCGGGGGACAAGGACCAGCTGGGCCTCCAGGACCAGAGGTAAGAGGACATCAGAGTATTAATATTCAATATGTCCTTTACCTGGTTGTGTCAGGAGCAGGACATGATCACATTATGTAAACAATGTTTGGTGTTTGAAAGCCTAATGCAGAGAAACACTTGGTTATTACATACGGTGGTATGATTGTGATGATAACAACTTATTCCAGTTATCTACAGTCCAGACAACTTTACTCAAAGTGAACTTGCAAAGGTACAGGACAGGAATCATTCTCTATTTCCAGGATAGTAAACTTTATTTGTTATATTTTATTACATTTTGGGGATTATTGTGGCAAAATACTGAAATGGAAAAAGGAGCATGATTGCCAAAAAGACAAAATTGAAATTTGAAAGTTTTAAGTAATGAAGCGAAACGGCCCAAACACAGACGCAGCTATAAAACACAGTTAACCTGCTGTATCTGTACTTTCCTATGGGGGGGGGGGGGGGGGGGGGGGTGGCTGTGTGATGTAGCTTTCTATAAATCACACATATTACAGCCTCGGGAAAATGAACATATAAAACATGGTGTTACATAAAAACCTGCAGCTTGAGTTCCACCATCACATCAAATCATGAACTCTGTCCACAGGAGGATTTAAATGATTTGTTTTGAGTCCAGTTCTTCTTTTACCAGCTCCAGAACAGAATCTCCTCTTTCACATCTCGAACTCGAATGAGCGAACAACTATGACATGTAGTGACTGTGATGATTCCTCCTTTTCACTCAAAGAAATCCCTGCATATGATATACATAACACACAATGTGCATTACAAGACCTTTTGTCTTTACATTTGCTGAACGCAGCCTTTTCACTTTAAACGTTCCTGAGGTTTCATCGTTGAGCCGTTGTAACAAGACGGTTCTCAGAACATCAAATTATTAAGTCTGAGCCCTGTTAAATTGTTCATAGTTGAATTTTACGGTATTTGTATCGTACCACAATACCAAAAAAAAAAACTTAAGAAAGGGAAGCGAATGGAAATTTTCTTCAGGGACTTCAGCCAGTCTCGTTAAACTTCTCATACTTCACTGACACAATTTGATTGTGGGCAACAGAGGCACTAATCAAGTTGTCTCTTCTTTCCCTGGAGCTTGATCATGTCCATGTGTTGCATCAGAAACCACCGTCCCTCGCGCTTCCTGCTCTGGCATCCCCCCCCCCCATGCAGCATGTCTGAACTCTGGATGTAGAATAACTCACCTTGTGTCAGTGAGGTCATTGTTTGACGCTGCACAGTATGCAAAGTGTCAAACACTCCGCAACACCACCACAGGTCACACGGGACGTGCACCCGGCCGGCCTTCTTTCTGCTGAGATGAGCGATTGTTTCATGGAAAGTTTGCCTGAAGGTGTTCAGCTTTTATCACCTCAGCATCAATCCATCACTATCTTCACTGTCTGATACAGATTTATGTGCAGGACGCGGCCTCCAGTGGTTTCCACTGAGGGATTATTGTCGTACATCAACACACAAACAGGCTGTCTTTTTATTCCGGTCACATTTTGAATGCAGTATAATCCCGCCCCTCCTGTAATGCACACAGAGTTGCAGTGAGTTGATTTTATCTGGGATCAAGCTCAACAGATTACTCAAATGACTCATGACAGGTGAAATAATGACATAATCCGTACTAATGTCTCTCCTCCTCCTCCTCTTCTGCCAGGGGTTTCCTGGGGACATCGGAGTACCAGGGCCCAACGGTCCACCTGGACCAAAGGTACCCTTCAAACCAGCGTCTCACTCTCTCACCCTCCGTTCATCTGTTCCCTTCATCCAAAGTAACGCATTCACTCGGTTGTGTTTCAGGGTTTGCAGGGAGCCCGAGGGCCACAGGGTCCGCCAGGGCCAAAAGGAACAGAGGTGAGACGATTCACCTGGATTCTGCTCATCAGCTCCGTTCTTACCTCACTGGAAAACATGGCTCATCCAGAGATTTCCACTGGGATCATTAGTGTAACATCTCATTCGGCCTCTACGGGGGTTTACACCTCAAACAGTGGCGGCTCAGTTCTGCGATATCTCTCGGGGCATGTTCCACTGGGTGATTCACCTTTGGGTGCTTATAAAAACAAAGCTGACACGTTTCCATCTCCTCTAGAAAAGACACAGGATTCTCAGGAAGGTGTAAAACACACACACACATTCGTATCATTGACCTCTCAGCCACTCAGAGGTGTCGGCCGCTGTCGGCTCATCATCTCTCTCTCACACGTTTTGTTGTGGAAATACAAACCTACAGAGACGAAGCTGTTTGAGAAGTTTGAGAAAATTAGTAGCAAAGTGCATTTGCTCCAGCTGCCATCAACATTTAAATAGATAAACTGAAAACAATTAGTGAGACGGCCAAATAAGGTTTTAAAGGATTACATCTATCTGACAGCTGACGTTAATATTGTGTCTCTGGTTTTAGAAGCTGTAGGAGACTTCAGTAAATCAGTTTTATTACCTCAGCTTTTCCTCGTGGGGATCGTAAACATCCTGATAGAAACAACACAGATATTTAACGAGTTATTCAAACAACTGATTATATTACTTTCCGTGCAGGGTTTTTTGTTTTTTAGATATTTAGCTGGATTTAGTATTAATAATAGAGATTCAGACTTATTTATATATTTAAATATCAAATATAATGTGGTTTAAAAAAAGGTCCCTGGCCAGAAACGAGCCGTGATCACTGAGGTTCTATGGATCAACATGTATCTTATGACCTTTTGACTTCTGTCACCGAGCAAAGACATGACCCGTCCCAGATGGAGCTGTTGTTACAGTCGTGCATGTGAAGCTCTGTTATACACAAGGGGGGGGGGGGGGGGGGGGGGGACATACACTCAAGCCTGTGCACTGTTGAAAGCACTTAGGTCAGGTGGCTGCTGTGACTGGACTTTGGAGCAATACATGACTTTAACTTGACACTTTAACTTCCCGTGGCAAATAATGGACAAACTGGACTTTGCACAATCCCCCCCCCCCCTGGTGCTTATAGTGCTTGTTTAATTTTGTTTCCTATTTTTATATTGTTTATATTCATACTTGCACAAAAACACCAGAGAAAATTCCTTGTATGTGTAAACCTGCTTGGCAATAAAACCTGATTCTGATTCCTGTTGCCCAAAACCACATCAACTGCATCTTTGATGAGTCTAGAATCAATAATGCTATGAAATGTGAATAGATTTTTGTTTTCTTATCTGTAAATGGTCTGGTAGTCGCAGTGAGGATGTATGTACTGAGAGTATTAGTACACATAACTGTTCTGTGTCCTGCAGGGGGATGAAGGACCACTCGGCCCACCTGGCAGCGCCGGCCCAACTGTAAGAACTCCCATACTAACACACTGTATGCACACAAACACACATGCACACACACACTTTACCTTATCGCATGTGGGGGGGGGGTGAGTGATAGTTCACCTGGAGGTTGTGTCAGGAAGCAGCTGGATGTGATAAACCCATTATGAGATTTACTGTGTTTTGATCATTACTGTGTGTGTGCGTGTGTGTGTGTGTGTGTGTGTGTGTGTGTGTGTGTGTGTGTGTGTGTGTGTGTGTGTGTGTGTGTGTGTCTGTCTCTTTTCAGGGGAGACCTGGGAGGAAAGGCTACATCGGGGAACCTGGACCTGACGGTTTACAGGTGAGTAACTTAGATCCTCGTTTGTTGCAGATGAACTAGTTTCACACCGTTGTTCTTTGTATCTTCTTTTCTGTACTCGCTGCGACACATGGATGTTTAGAAATGACTTCCTGTGTATGTCGCCTGTTGTCAGTGAATCCAAATGAACTGAATACCTCATGTCTTTCTACCACGGTGACAGTTTTATGGCTTCTACTGTCTGGTTAATTATCTAACTGTCACATTGTTTGTTTTGCTTAAAAAACAACCATAATATGCCATATCTCTTCCTCTATCTATGGGCTATATATTTAGCACGTGTACCCACCACAAATACAGCTGCGTGCTCATGTTATCAGCGTGATTCAAGATTTAATGATTCTAAATTATGGTCTGTGGTCTGGTTCTTACCACTGAGTGCCACTGTCGCTTAGGCGTGCTTCGTTGTGAACATGCTTTTAATTAGAGGAGAAAAAAATGATTTCTTCCCGGAGCATCATCATCATAAACCACAATGAGAATCAACACAAAGCGTTTCAGAGTCCCATACTGTGTGTGTGTGTGTGTGTCTGTGTGGTGTGTGTGTGTGTGTGTGTGTGTGTGTGTGTGTGTGTCTGTGTCTGTGTGTGTGTGTGTGGGCCCTAATGCCAGTAGTATGTGGCAGGATTGCAAACAGAGATTTCTTTAATTACAGGAAACTAACCGACGCACTGTTTGATGTGTTCTGCTTTCAGGGAGAGAAAGGAGACTTGGGAAACGTCGGAAAAATCGGAACGCAAGTAAGTTGCCCCTTTACTTTCTAATGATGCGATTATCCCCCCCCGCAGGACGGCTGGTGATTAGCAATCTTTCATTAAATCCTCCTGCAAATGTTAGCGTGGAGCCTCAGTTTAAGTCTTTTATTACCTTCAATTGTCCTTGAATCCCGTTTAATAGTTTTCCATTAACATTACATCGTGATAACCGTGCAGTGCTTCTGCAGTGGAAGTTTTCAGGGGAACTTTCTGATGTCTTGGCGTTTTCCTGACCCACTTTTTTTTTTACTGTTGAGAGAGACGTTGATGCTCCTTCATCACCAAACAGGGTTTTAATCATGAAATTGGCCGAACAGCACAAGCAGAGATCCTCCGTGGAAGTGACCTCATTTGGGTTTGCACACACGCTGCTGTCCAAGAATCATACTGTTCCATGTTATCAAACCTGAGCAGGAAACGGTGATCCACAAAGATGTTGCCCTTTGCACATTAAGAGACTTTGCAACACATGTTCAGACTAACAACACAATCACAGATTAACATGTGTGTCTTTCATTATTTTTTGCTTGCTTCGCTGCCTTTTTAATACGCAACCTGGATCCTTGAGAGAAATGTCAGGACATGTCTCCCCCCCTTTTTGTAAAATCCTTCAAACGGACACAACCGCTCCGAGCATCCAAAGTATGTCCCTCTTTCCCTGGAGGCCTCGTAATGTTAATATTTGCATTCTGTGCATAGTCGAGGCCACGGAGTGTCGGGCGGCGTTGGGCCGCGTTGGGCCGTGTTGCTGCAGCGCACATATGAGAAGGATTAAGGAGTTACTGACAAGACGGAGCTTTGAAGCCGTGGCGCTGCGCACAGAAAAAATCCTCCACAACATATGGAGGCTCTAATGAATGCCATGACATCACTCTCCTGATAGAGTAGACACTCTGGAGAAAGTCGGCCGGGTCGACGCGAGGAGGCCCGGGGCCGACTGTCACCCCGAGGCCGCCCATAAACAGTTTAAAGAGACATTTTACTGGAGGGTTTTACAGTGTGATGTATTTTAAGCCAATTTAGAACGAGCTGCCGTGTTTCCATTTTTAAGTCACCTCCCGCTCCACGAGTAATAAAACATCTGTCGCTCGTCAATTACCGAAGGCAGCCACAGGTGTTCTTTGAAATACGGCTCACGTGATGAACGGCGCGCTTTGATTCTCATGTCAGTGACTCATTTGAACTTAAACATGTGCACGAGAAAGAGACATGTACGGGGGTGAACACTCAGTTCTCCAGACAGTGTGTGACCCGGGCTGTAGTTCTTTTCCGGAGCTGTTAAGTTAACGGTCGTGGCCGAACATCTGTAACCCAACCTGTGCCCGAGAAACCGGATCACCTTCACAGCGGCCCTGTAAAAACTCTGATGTCAAGGCCCTGTCACATGAAAAGCCTGTTTAAAACCATTTCCTCCAGTTAAACGATGCAGGGTCCCACAGTGTCCCACTCCACGTCCCAATTAAGGGATTTGAGGTCAATTTAGAGCCGCTGTTCCCATGGCTGCAGGCTGCGTTCCCTCACAGACACTCACAGACGACTAATCCGCTGCTTTACTCGCATCCAACAGGATAATGGCCTTTAGGTGATGATGCATGAATAACACGTTTGAGGCTCTCGGCCTTTTTAGCTGAGCTCAGGAGATGGAAACAGCAAATGGAACAAAATCTCGTTGTGTTTATTCTAGTGGTCTGTGTTGTGCTCTAAGCTGTAATGTTTCTCTTTAAGTGTCTTTTTCTGTTTCTTGATGTTTTTTTTAAACGTTTAAATAACTGACACCTCCGTCTAATATTTGCATGATAAGAACTAAGACCAAGGAAAAGGGATCAGGTGTGAATTATGTGTTTTATCTTATATTTTTTAGATTATTTGGACACCTCATGAACTTCTGGCAACTAAAGTGTCTCCTCACATCTTAAATCATATTTCTCATTTCATTTTCATTTATTTCTTTATTTGACATTAAACATAAAACTGAGAGAAACAAGATAATCTACAAAACAAATCTCTTCTTAAAACTATGATCTGCAATTGTACAGTCATATGAATATATTATTATGATAATACTGAATATTCAGTTGGGTTCGGATGTTCTGTGAACAGCAGGGACTCTATTTTCAGGAGTTGACTTGACCAGGATGACTGAGAATCTTCACAAGTTTAATTTGACTTGTTTAACAAACCAAACCACGGTGAAGGGGGTTTGAAGATGTCCACTGGCCCTTACTGGTGCGATGTCCACTTGCCCTTACTGGTGCGATGTCCACTGGCCCTTACTGGTGCGATGTCCACCCAGCGCCCCATTAGGCTGCTGGTCTGGAGTCCGGTGGAGACGTTGGCACACGTCTCCACCGCAGCTCCCGTCCCAGACAGCTGATCTGGAAGTGGTTAAACTCCCCTGATAACTCCCATATTTACATCGGCTCGTGTTCTGACCATGATGACTCCGTGTCTAAGTAGTGTGTGTGTGTCTCTTTCGGCGCCGGCGTTGTTCAGTTACCGTGTGGCTGTGAAATGAGCACGCCCACAATGATTCCTCATCAGTGCTGTTGTGCACGAGCAAAGCTTGTTATTGCTCCTAGTCAGACAATATCGTTTTTTCCCTCAACTCATAAAAGCTTTTCAAAGCAGTTGCTCTTTTAGTTCTTGTAGTTTTTAGCTGAGTGGCCCTTGAATATCAATTCCATATGGGTTATGAAAACAGGTTCCTAATCAGTAACAGCGCGCATCTGCATTTCTGTTTTCTTTGTCTCACCCTTAACTTGGAATTGATAAATAAATAAAAAATCCTTTGAAAACGCAAAACAGGTTTTTTCAGTTATGAGAATTAAGAAGAAACCCTCTGTTTTTAGGTAGAGCTATTAAAACTGGACTGTCGGTAAACCACATTTTTAAAATGGAATCAAACTTCGAACTCCTTGGAATCGAAGAAGTCAACTTTCAGGTTTCTCCTCAGCTCCTCCGTCGCTCCTACGTAAGCACTTCATCGTAATCTATGACCTCCTGCATTCCAGGTGTCGCAACCGGTTTTGAGAATAATCCTCAGATGAATGAAGATCAGCTCCTCGCGCTGACATACTTTCTCCTCATGTGTTTGTGTTGAATACGATTTCTCCCCATCCTCTCGTCTCCTCTCCAGGGTCCGGCAGGCCTGATTGGAATAGCTGGTGTGATGGGAGTTCCTGGTGAAAAGGTAACGAGTGTGTTTCTCTGTCATTAGGCCGTCAGTCGGCATCAGCCGCTTACTTGTCGGCAGCGGACCCCTGTAATTAGGGCCGTGCCAAGCAGCCCCGGCTCGAGGCCCCTGAGAGCCGAGAACACAAGCTTAGATAAACACTCAACACTCTCACATCCAAATCAATTAGAATATTGTTCCAGCCGTGTCACCTTTACTGCCCCCGTCTCCGTGTCCTGCTCGACGGGACCTTTTACAAGCAGCTCTGCAGCCGTCCTGCTTCAGGGAAATGCTTTTACAACATCAATCTGGATGTTGAATGAATATGTGGCACGAATATTTGTGTGTGTCATTAAGTAAAATCAAGATAAGACTGAAATCCTCCCTTAGAAATAAATCAAGCTAAACTGGGGGGAAATAGTCCGAAACCTCAGTATCATTTTAGTTTCTTAGTTTCTTCAATATTTTGCTTTTTATGAATCACCTGCACAAAGTGAAACAATAAGCTTGAGGTGCAGAGTCAGATTCAAACATGGCAGCCATCAGTTAAAGGATTAAACTTGGCCATAACTCTTTGAGAATTTGACCACTCATTCTAAATCTTAATATCTTTGTAGAGGTTCTGGTTGGGAACCGGTCAACCAAAGTATTTTTAGCCACAAACACCAAATACTTGAACCTCAATTCACATTTTCTCAGACACTATGTGGGCAGATCTCTGGGGGACTCATGTGAACCCAACGCTGCCAAGTGCAATATTGATTTGTGCCAGCGGGCGCGACCGGTCTGATTAAAACTCAAGATGCATCGGAGCAGTTCTACTCACTGGTGACATCTTGTGCTGTAAAGTGAACACACACAGGTTTTCATCCACACCAGTTGAAGGGGAGACACAACGAATGAAATGCTGCATACAACACATGTCATGATGAAACATATGTTACTGGCTATATTACATGTATATCCACAAAGTAAATACATATTGTGCTGGTCCTACGATCACGTTTTACTGTTGTATTATTAATGTATTATTCTTTTTCAGGCCTAGATTCTTCTTATAATTGTCAAGTCATCATGTTTTATCATTTTGAATCTTTTGTTACTTCAATATTTTAACGATGTAGTGTATATCTTTATCTCTCTTATAGTTATAGTTTCACAACCTTTCTCAAACCCTTTATCTGCCACGTTTAGCCGCTGCACCCCAGAAACATGAAACAGGGGAAGTTCAGACTTGCTGACACAGTTTAAAAGACAAATCAAAACGTATCTTTTCAATATAACGTCCAACAAACAGCTGACAATTTAAATCTGTGTTCATTATATTTTTACAAAGGCGAGTACTGTGCTGGTGCTATTTTTAAAATGATACCATGCACATACATAAACTCTCCTTTGTGTATGGTTTTCAAACCGGTTTTTCTTCTGAATCATGAAGGATTTAAAACTCCTTTTAGTTTGAATGGTGCAATATAAATAAAGTTTATTAATTGGTTATTGACAGACCTCCAAAAAAACACCGTTCCCTCCCTGTATCTCAAACTCTTCCCCCTCCTATCCAGAAGCCCCCTGTGTGTCAGAACATGTTCCTGTAATGGGAAGCGTGTTCTCCGCCGTCTCTTACACAAGGTCCTCCTCCCGATTCAGTCTGTCAGCACCAGCCATACCCTGACAGCTCACAAATTCCTTTCACATTATATATATATTTAATTTTTGAAACCACCCCCTAATTTAGACGAGTTTTCCAATACAGCGCCTGAAAACTATTCGCGTCTACGAGGAGGGCAGCAAGACGTGAAGAGGTACTTGTACAGTCATGAAAGTTACACAATTCATGGAGGATTAGAGCATCTCTGAGTGTTCCTGGGGTTTAGAGAGGCAGGTTTACAGCTCACCCGGAGTTTACCTCTGCTTTTAACACGGCGTGCAGAGAGACACCAATTGGGTTTCAAAGTACCTGCTGGCTTTAAACTGCACTCAACCATCTGTCAGGCTTTACCTTCTGCGCTCAAGAAGCCGCTCTCCAGTTTCTCTTTATTAGGGAAAAGTGTACGTGAAGCTGCGTTAAGGTTTCAGGTCATAGTTTAATGATCCGCTCGCTCTTTTTCTGTTGTGCTGTTTTTCCCCAGGGCGACCGAGGACCAGCTGGGCCGACGGGTCCATTCGGGGAGACGGGGACACGGGTAAGAAAGCTCAGTCACTCAGGGACGCACTGCAGAGTTCTGCCTCTCGTCTGAGAGTCGGTCGACCCTACACACCCGTCGTGTATATAGTGAGGAGGGCTTTTCCAGGAAGTCAGCAAGGCTTCGACCGCTTACGAGGAGCTTTGGATACATGGTTCAGTAAACGAATGTCTGAGGATGATGAATTTAAAACCAAAACACTGAGTACATTTGGCTGTAATTTCTTTGGCTGATGCTACTTCATTTCATGGGAATGAAAGCAGAGTCACTTAAGCACCTAAAGGGTTCCAGACTGCTCAGTCATGTAGAGACAAATCTTTGTCAAAGTAGTTTTTTCACAGTTACTTTGGTGATAGGGATGAAAAATAAACTCGATTCACCAGATCTGGTGCGTGACCTGACCTGTTAAACCGAGGGTTGGAAACTTTTTATCTTGATTTTTTCCGTTTGCCACGAAATATAGAAAAAAGCTGCTGTTTGTAAACAACACAACCTTGATTGGGTTCAAATGAAATTATTGGCCAGCGTACCTGTCTGACACTTACCGACCTGTCTGCCTGCACTCACCCTGCTCGTGCTCTTATGACCTGAGTCGTGAAGCCGGAGAGACGTACACCACTGGAGCATTATTACCAACCCTGGCTTTAAAAGATGGGGATGTGATAAAAAAAGACAGACAGAAACCCCTGATATCCCTGTTTCTGTCTGTTGATCAATGTCATAACATCGAGCCCATAGATTGAGGCTGGCCCTTCTCCCTCTCGGTCCTGGGGCCCTGGATTGAGTCCATGTCTGTGGCTCCGGGCCCCGGTCCTGACCTCGCTGGGTGGCAGACTGGCTAATGGGCCAACTGGCTGTGCTGGAGGAGACAATGACTATTCCTAATGGATGATGATTGATGCGTTGCTGTGTGTGTTTGAGAGGGAGTTTAGTGACTCATGTGAGGAGTTCTGGTGAATTGTGTGAAACACATTTTGGAGGAGTGACATTTCAATATAAAGACTTTGCTTCATTCCTCATCACAACGATCATCCCACAACGTTCTGTTTCTGTTTGGAGACGATTCTCGGGGATTAATGTTTCTGGCAAATCTCAGCCACTTTTGCTGTCACAGATTTTCTTTGTTATCATGGTTTTATTCTTTAATAGATTATTACAGGAAGAGAGGAGGTGGTGGGAGAGCTGTGATGATTTCTGTACTTCCAGCTGTTTTCCAGAGGCACTTGGAGCCAGTGTGACAGAACTTAATATGAAACACAGTTCTACAGAACAGTCCTTATTAACTCCCTTTTCCTCCACAGTCTCACACGGCTGCTGCACAGTTGTTACTCAATACTTATTGTTAAAATCCCCAAATTCTAATATAAAATAGTCTGAATAGGTTATACAGTAGAACAGGGGTTTTCTCTGGGTCTTAGAAAGTCTAACAAAGTCTGAAATTTGGGCAAACTTAAATAAGTTTAGGTCTTAAATACATTTACCTACATTCAACGTTAAAGGTTCAGTGTGTAGAATCTAGTGACATCTAGTGGTGAAGTTGCATGTTGCAGCTGATTACCCCTCACCTCACCCTCCCCTTCCAAACATGAAAGAGAACCAGTGGTGGCTTCAGTTGTCATAAAAACTCAAAAGGTTTAGTTTGTCCAGTCTGGGCTACTGTAAAAAAACATGGCGGCCTCCGTAGAGAGGAACCGCTCCTGATGTAAATATAAAGTATTTAAATATATAGGATTCATTCAAGGGGTAAAGAAAACCACAATTTGTACAATTTAGATGAAACACACTGGACCTTTAATGTTTAATTTATTATGCTCTTAAACCAGAAACCTTGTGGTTACAATATTTATTTCCCCAGTGTAAATACTGAGTCGGTTTCTTGTCCATCTTTTGTTTACTGTTTCTTTCTTTTTTCGTTTTGGACAAATAGGGCTATCCAGGATTACCAGGAAGTCCAGGAGACTTCGGCATGCAAGGGGCAACCGTAAGTACCACGTCCCCGTCACCGTGTCATCACACACAGAGATTCTTTGTATTGACATGTCTGCAATTTCCATTCGCTCCTTTTTTTCTGAGGTTCTGGAATCGAGTCACACACATTAGTACTAAATGGATTAGTCCTCAGTGTCCTGGCCGGAGGCTGTAAATGTTTATGAGATTCACTCTGATACTCGAACAGAAAACAAGTTTTTTTGTAAACATGAAACTTAAGAAGGTGATTCGATTCGTCGGTTTTCACTTTTCCCACAATTTGGTCTAGACGGGTGTAAACAGAACGTCTCCAGCTGTTCCTTATTCAGCTGTAGTGTTCCTATGAGATTCATTTGACTGGTGTTGATGTGGGTTCAGAGATGGATAGAGAGGTTCCGCTCTGTATTTAGAGCTGGTCACAGACAGGATATAAAAACCTGACCACACTACCAATGCTCATTATTTCCCAATCTTCCTTCTTTCTCGCAGGGTCCTCAGGGGCTGAGGGGCACCGCGGGCATCGCTGGGCCGAAGGGCAGGAGGGTAAGAGCTGCCATTACCTCTGGGAACATTCGCTGCGTGGGTCCGTCACATGTTATGCATATGAACGTTTCAACTCAATGTCAGTGACCATGAAAACGTCTCCCATCTGGCCTGTGGTCGTCTGTTTAGCATCACAGCTTCGTTCCCCAAACAAGAGAAAAGTCAAAGTCATTAAAACACACGCGCTTCTCCTCCCACTTGGCCCCATGTTTCTTTATTGGTGCATTTACAACTGTTTCATAAGCCCCATGTTGAAAGACATTATGAGTCAAATGGATGAGGTGCCGTGATACTGGTGGGACACCGTGTGGACGCAGGGAGAACGACACCTTCAGGTGAGGAGGTGGAGATAGATTTATAGATTTGAGTTGTTGAAAAAGCTCCTTGACACTTAAATCCCTGCAGAGAACCGTAGTGTTCCACAGCAGAACAAAGAATAGACAGAGGAGAACATTTAGTTTCTTAACACATCATCTTCGAATGTTAAAACTCTGGGACACCAAAGTTTGTTAAACATGTAAAAGTAAAATCAAATCATTTCTATTCTAGAGGAGCTCAAACGATGTGAGACCTTACAACACATCGGTCGTGGAACAATCTGTAGGGTCATCAAATCATAATAATCGTGTGGATATGCTAATTAATAAAATTGATCATTTTGATATGTTCATTTATTGGCCTTTAGTTTGAAGCAGCACCCACTGTAGTGTGATAATTCCCTGTATTATTTGCTCTACTTTCTGGGATTCAGACACCCAGTCCAGTTTGTATTTTCTATTGGCATATACTGGTTCCATCCCAGTTGCCAAAACATGCTTATGAATATACTTACTTTTAGTGCATTAACATTAAGATGAACCATTGTCTTGTGGCTTGTCATCGACTGTGAAGACGACTGTTGAACTGTTGACTGCACGTTGCCAAGGTTTTGTCCACGACAGTAAAAGGTCGTGTGCAGTTTCTGCTCTTCTGTGCTTTTTAATACTTTTTATTAACTGTTAATTTTCCCTAATCTGGTGGTTTTGCTCGTTGCTTCGCTCCAGACAACCAGACTGTGCTTTGGCCAAAGCTCTTAAGTTCCAGTTAGTGCAACACTAACAAGCCACTCTGCTTCTCACACTTCATCACTCGTCCTCACACGTCACTTTGTTTTATCCTCTATTCACGTGTTTTCTAATAGATGAACATTTTTCCCAAGGAACACATGTGGCAGCAATTAACATGCCGCGGCTTTCTGTTGGAGTGGAAAGCGCTCGCAGTGATCGTGTCTGGCTGAGTCTAATTGATCAGATGATTATTAAAGCCACAGTTTTTTTCTTTTTCTTTCCTCTCATGCAGATTTTAACCTAATTTACATTTATATATTTATTACTTGAACATACGATTATTTTCTATTTACTGCTTTAAAGATAATAGAATATAAACTCTGAATGGTCGGGTTGAAAACATCTCCACCTGCTGCTGTGAGAGAGGAGGGAACGATATTTAACGACGTGTAAAAGTCCATTACAAGAAGTTATATAACTTCTGTTAAAGGTTATTCTGTGCGCACACAGAACGTATTGTTGAACTCTTCTTGGCAAACTAACCGGGCAGTACTTGTCTATCACTGTAATTGTAATTATGTCCAGAAGCTGTTTCATTTAAACTTCTTTAATTATGTAGAATTAAGTAATTTTCAACGAGACACTGGCGAGGAGGGTCGACAAGCTACATTAGCGTTGGTCAACAAGATGCAGACGAGGAAGAGTGATCAGACAGATAACGCTGGGTTTCGTCTGCATGGGAGCGACACGATGAGTGATCCGAGAGTAATGGGAGTCTGAAGCCAGAGGCCCAGACAGACCAGGGGCTGATAAGGGCATCAAAGGTAGAGATAGAGACGAGATGCAAACCACTGAAAGTGAAAAAGTCCTTGACGAGCAGACAGGATAAAGAAGGGAAGAGCTTTGAGTTGTGTTTACAGATCTTTGTCTGTCACCTCACCTGTGATGTGCCGCTACAATGAGCGCTGACATCAGTGTTGAACCCCCATGTTGACGAAGAATAGAGTTACTACCGTGATGTTGATGTTATTCCAGAGTGAAGTGTAAATACAACATGTCCTGTTGTGTGTGATGCTTTGCTGCTGCCTGTATTCCTGTATTCCTGTTCTGCTCAGTCTTTGTTGAGTGATGTTCAAAGGTGTCTCTTGTGTTGTTGTTGCTCAGGGGCCCCTGGGTCCTGACGGTCCACTGGGAGAACCAGGCGCCGAGGGCACCAAGGTAAACACGCCACCCCTGAAAACTACACCATGTGCATGTATGGGTTTGGATACTATACTTTTGCAGAAAATGTAATCTTCTGTCTGTATGTTAAAGGTTCAGTGTGTAGAATTTAGTGACATCTAGTGGTGAGGTTGCAGCTGAATCCCCCTCACCTCACCCTCCCCTTCCAATCATGAGAACCTGTGGAAACCTTCAGTCGTCATAAAAACCCAAAAGGTTTAGTTTGTCCAGTTTGAGCTACTGTAAAAAAAAACATGGCTGCCTCCGTAGAGAGGACCCACTCCCGATGTAAATATAAAGTATTTAAATATAAAGGGCTCATTCCCAGGGTAAAGAAATTAACTTTATTTACTCATTGCGGCAACACTGCGTTTATTGAATAATCCGTCATAACTAATGGACAACTTACTTCATTACTCGCTCTAAAAACAAAAATAAATCTAATGCCTCTTCATTTCTTCTTTCCAGGGCGAACGGGGGGACATTGGACAGAAAGGAGAATCAGGATTCATTGTGAGTTGTCTTCCATTTAATGTATTTCAACCCGCTTGTGTAAAACTCTGTCTCTTCCATTGAGCCTGAGCTATTTTGTAGTGTAAATATATTCATAATCATTTTGCGGTACTTTTATGGCTGAGTGGTCAAAATGGAGTTTTGCTTCTCTCTCCTATCTGGACGAAGGCTTCGGGCTGTGGAGTAAATGAGAAGGCAAATTTATGTGCACCCTCGTTTATCCAAAACAAAGAATAATCATTGTCGTAAAAAATAAATCGTCCTGCAGCATCTTGGGTAACAAGCGCATCCTCCTTGAAACTCAGTGGAAAAGACACGACCGCATTTATTCTCAAACACGACCACAGCTTCCAGTAAATCCCTCCGGCCTCTGTAAAAAAAAAAACCTGTTTGGCCCTTTAATCAGTTTTTATTTGCCGAGAGGAGCCCTTGTCTTCTTGTCTCTATCAGGTTTCACCTAAATGGAAATTACTGTGTACGGCTGGCAGCTTGTTGGGGGGGGGGGGGGGAACCTGAATCTGCTGAGGATGAACAAGATGAAAAACTGATGTAGCCGAGTGAAACTTCAGCTTCAGACTTAACCAAGATGCCTTGTTTTGAATTAGTAAAGTAATGAAGACATTTTCCAACTGAGCACAGCCATGGAGGCAAACGGTGGGTATTGGGCAAGAGGTGGGGATTTCTGCAAGGCCAGAGACAAACAACCACGTCCACTCGCTGTCACTCCAATCGTCAGTTTGGACAATTACGTCAATTAGACCTCGACAGAATTAGGATTCGAACTTCTTACTTTGAGGCGACACAGCAAAAATAAAAACGCTTTTTTAGCACTCACAACAATTTGATTATAAATATGACACATAACTGTAAATAGCAAAGCAATTAATAGCAAATGTTTCTCCTAAAAAAAACAACATTTGTCATTCAAAGGCTTCTGGCCACATTAACAACACATTCAATGTGTTTTAATCAGAGGGAAATTCTCAGAAACCCCTGAAAACCATCCAACCAGGACTCTCCGTGTGTGGTGTCATTGTGAAACCCACAAGACACTTCACCAGACCGGGAGGATTCATGTGATGGAGTCGAGGTGCTGATTGAAACGCGGTGTTAATATATTGATTTTCTCTTTTCAAAGGGAAAAGCTGGCGGTCCGGGAGAGAGAGGCCCACCCGGAAAACCTGTGAGTAAAGTCTCTAATCAGCAGACTCCCTTTAAGGAGAAACATCACTGTGACCACAGGCGTGTGGAACACCTCCACATCCTCCTCTACCTGTGATATATATAATTATGACTCGGAGACATGCGGGAGGAAGTCGTTGTGTAGACGTGACGCAGTGACGCATGACGCTGGTGCTCATCAAAACACAACCTGACGCATCAGATGTGTGCGGCTGTGAGGTTTACGTCCATTATATCAAAATCAATTTGTTAAGATGAACACAACTTACCAGTATTTCCAGTTTCTCTACTTCTGAATTCTTTATATTTTGTTTTAAACATTTTTTAGACTCTTAGACTAGTTTGGTTTTTTTTTGGGGGGGGGTTGTGATGAACCATGTTGGGTCTTGGTGGACGAATGCTCTCCATGTGATTCCAGCTCGAGCTTTAAACTGCCATTACATCTAATGTCCACCTGAAGATGTGCTAAGATGTGCTTTTTTAAAAATACCTTTATATTACAGCTATATACTGATATTTGAGTCTGACACGTCTGTTACAACAGAGCAGGATGTTGTGTGTTTTCAAAATACACTTGTCAGTGCTCCCTGGTGGACAAATGATGTAAAGGTGAAACTATTTCCCCCCCTTACCTCATTTCTGTTTTATTATCTCTCTATATTACATCTCGTCTCCACCGGTGTGTGTGTTCCAGCATCAATACACGTAACCAGCTATTAACAATCGATCGTATCTGCCAGCTCGTCTTTCTTCGTCCGGCTCCGGCTTGGACGTGACTCGCACGGCCCCTGAGGAGAAATGATCTCCCGTTAACAACTACGTCAACACAAGTGCCCCAGAATCAGCACAGAACCCATGTATCCACTATTAAACCATCGAGGAAATGACAGTTTGAAGTTTTGACGGCTTGTTAAAGGATATAATAACTTCGACAGATGGTAGAAACATGCAAACAGCCGATCGAAAGCAGACCGAGAGGCAGATGGGACGTTTTATAGTCGAGAGATGATCCAAACTGTTTTAATGTCCACGGTTTGTTTTTTATTGTGCAGTTTGTTTTTGGATTAATTTACGATGACCACAGGTTGAAGAAAAGCTCCGTCGGCCGCATGTTGAAGCACTTGTTTGGCTCGTGGGATTTTCCTCTGATAAAATGTCTCTTTCTCTAATCATTGTTTTGGCTGAACATGTGATATTTCAGGGTGGTTTGTAATCACAGACACACAAACACACAAACACACACACAGACACGTGCAGGCCTGTGCTTTCACTGTCCTGTGCAGCCGTCGGTTACACACACACACACGGACAGGACACTCGTGAACACACACTTCGTACTTCACGAGTTCATACTTATGATAACAAACTTAATTTGTATAGCACCGTTCATACAAGAAATGCAGCTCAAAGTGCTTTAAGTACAATGTAGATACAAAATAAAATCATGTTAATAGGAATAAAATCATTTCAGAATGTAATTCATATAAAAGAACAGATTTTAAGTGTCATGAGAACATGACATTTAAAAGTGCAAGATCTAGTTAAAGGCTGAAGTAAAGAGAAATGTTTTAAGTTTTATTTCAGTAAAACAATCAATCAATCAATCAAATACATTTTATTTGTATGTCCCCCGTTCATAAATCACAATTAGTCTCATAGGTCTTAACAAGGTGCGACGTCCTCTGTTCTTAACGCTCAACTTGAGTAAAACTACCAAACAAAAACCTATTAACTCAGAGAGAGACACGTGAAGGATCCTTCTCCCGGGACGGAGCTGAACACGCCAGCAAAGGACAGAGGTCCTGAGAGACACCAATCACAAGTGGACAGGGTTCAGTTAGTCTGTTCACACCTGGTGTTCGAATTCATCCTGACTGTGTCTCCTGTGACCACATGGGATCGGATCTCACTTGTCCCTGCTCTGTATGCATTGATATTGTGACAAGAATATCAACATATGGACACAGAGGAGTGAAAATAAGCTCGATTCGTCACGAAGCTGAAGCAGTCGGAAGAATTCAGCTCCGCTCGTGGCCCAGGATGCATTTGGGCTCACACGAAGTGAAGAATGTGGCCCCATGTGTCCCAGACTTCATCTAAATGGGATCTTGTATCAGGACCCACTGAGGACGTGCATTCAGACACGTGCTCCGAGCCGAGGCCGGATGTAAATACCGGCTTTAATGACCTCGTTCACAAAGAGAAATTAGATACTTCCTCTCACAATTGCTTTTTGTGAACAGAGGCAAACATATGTTTATAGCTTCAACTATAAAGAGTTGTGTTCTATTATTGTCTAAACCCATTTATTCTACAGTTCATGGATACATTCACTATCTCCTCCAACTTGTCAGTGCTCGGAGCAACCAGGTATCTCTTACACACAACATAATAATAATGTCTCCTCCGTGTCGGATTGAAATCTTTCTCAAAGTCGTGCGTCTTGTTTGAACTCGGCAGCTCAATCTTTGATCTCCAACAAAGAGATCTTACATCGCAGAGGAGGAGAATCCGTTTTATGTTGCATCAAAGAGTTTTACGTGTTGTGCTCGAAGGCAACACTGAAATATCAGAGTCCCTCGTCATGTTTGCGGTTTTCTCACGCTTGTTTACTGTAATGACACCGACGGACGGCTGTGTTTGTTTTCCAGGGTAAACCAGGTATTCCAGGCAGCGGCGGGGAGAGGGGACCACACGGCGAACCAGTAAGTGCTCCGTCTCCTCTCTGGTGCATTGATGCGGTTGTTTCAGGAATCGAACCACACTCCCTGTGGAAACCCCACTGGAATCTGTAATGACTGTGAGATCATCGTCCACAGACATTTCTCTGAAACGAATCATGTTCAGAATTACTTCCCGAACAGAACAGTGTTGGATTTGTCACCTCGCGCCTCCCTTCTTGGATTAGTCTCCACGTTCTTGATTTTCCTGGAAATCCGCCGACCCCCTTGGGGGGCTTCAAGAATGTCAAACAATCAGATACAAATATTTATTAGGGTAAGAAGTTTCAGTAACGCTCGGGGCGTTGTTTATGTTACGGGTCTCATCTTGCTCTTTGGCTGGATTTCAGTTTTTACTCCCGTCTTTCTCAGTTTTCAGAGATTTAAACCGTAAATGTGTTTGTTTTACCATCATGTGCCACAGTTGTGTATTATGTCTGTTCTGGTGTTTTATCTCCTGGTTTACTGTACACACTAAATTCCATAATGATATTACTGTATAAATAAGCTAGAGTCCTAAAGGCTTCATGTGATTATCTCGCAGGGACCCAAAGGACCTGCTGGAGAAGCTGGACCTGATGGAGAGCCAGGCCCTGGGGTATATTTATTTTAATATTAATAACACTTTATTGATTCTTTATTAAATGGGTTTTATGTTTACATTATATATGTTTCTTTTTTCCTCTGTTACATCTTTGTAGGGTGGGCCGGGTGCAGAGGGGGAACCAGGTGCCATCGGAGAGCCGGGTTCAAAGGTCAGCACAACCTTCCCTCGCACACCTGAATCTCAGAAAACATCTATCGTGTGAAAAGATCAATTTGTACTTGACACACCTGTAACCTTGAGTGAATGAGCAGCTAATTGTGTATTCTAACAAGTAATTTGTGCAGGCTAATATCGGCGTGTGTTTGACCTCCGTGTTGGTTTGTGTGTTGTGTCGCTTCAGGGTGATGCTGGGCCTCCAGGAGCTGAAGGGGAGCAGGGACAGGAGGGGATAAGAGTGAGTGCCTGCAAACAAACCACTAATCCCTTCCTTCCTTGTGTTTGGGTGAATCCGACCCGATTGTATATGAACTCCCTCTCGTTCTGACGAGGACGTGTAATCTCCTGGTCTGCAGAGAGCAGAGCGGAGGAATTGTTTTTGTCTGGTCAACTATATGAACAGTCGTCCCGTCTTGTCCAGAGAATCACACCAGAATCACCGCAGTGTGATTTATACACACACCAAAGGAGAGTGTTTTCCTTGTTGGCCTGAGGTTGCAGGTGTAACAGAACATACCTGACTAGTTAAACACAGCTCAGCCTGGTGTTCAATTACACGAGCTCTCATTCTGACGGGTGCATAAACTGATGAGCTGGAAAATGAAGTAAATTGTGCACTTTATGCATCATTAATGGTTTTTAATATACCGTTAACAACCACACTGATGATCTGGATTAATTGAGACAAACGGTAATCTGAATGATTTATACCTCTATGATCTACAAGGATGCTAATTTCATTCAGAGCTATTTTCGTGGTGGAGAATAAAAACATAAACCACAGAATATAGCATTTTCCCAATTCTCCTTAAGCCGACCTTGATGTAGGATATGTTGTTGTTGTTGTTGTGTCTTTTTCTCACATGAATGTGTTTGTAGGGTCTCCCTGGTCCCCCGGGTGAAGACGGGCCACAAGGGAAAGATGGACACAAGGTAAACGTAACAAGCCCTTGTTTATATTGACTCCACGTCTGTCTCATTAAATCGAGCATGAAAGGATCTGCGTGTTTGTTTTAATGGGAGTTCTCCATATGACAAGAATAACACTGACTACCTCAGTAGATCGTCTTTATTAGGGCATAGAGAATAGTTCAGTATTAAAAAAGTGAACCCAGCGTACACTGCATATTATCACAATAAACAGTATGTAGAATCTAATCTAATAAAGGAAAATCAAAATAAAGCGTCCACACGCCCCCAGGTTGTCTGAATTACGGACCTGTCTCTGTCAGTCCTGTATCTCAGCTGAACTGTCTCTCACTCCGTCTCACTTTCTGTCTCTGTCGTCAGGGGGAGCCTGGTGAGCGAGGGCCAATCGGAGAGCCAGGTGATAAAGGGATAGAAGGAGACCCCGGGCCCCCGGGACCACCTGGAGAGCCTGGAAAACAAGGCTTTCGTGTACGTTTACGAATGACTCACGTTTTTTGTTGTGGAGGGTGAAGAGCAATTACTGCTTATTTTGATATTCTCATTGACTCAACACTTATACACAGTGTAAATTGAAACCAGAGCTGATTAATTATCATTACTTGCAGAAGCTTAAATACCTGCAACTGACGGAGCAGATTATTGAAATACAAACTCTTAACCAGTTAATGCCCTTGTATCCCAGTAGGGGTCAGCCTTCGCTTCAACAAAGACTTCAACCACACTAAAAGTTACTGTTGTAGATAGTGAATTTTGTTTTAGCAGCGTGTGATAAGTGTCTGATCTAAGAGCTTGTTTGTTTTGAGATGCAGATCCAGATCTAGTCGTGGGTGTTGAGAGGCAGGAAGCTCTCTGGTGTCGGGAAGGGGGGGGGGGGGGAGCTTCTGGGCACACATACAAAGCTCTGTGGGAGAGAAAGCAGCATTTCTCAGTTTATAAAAGTACAAGCTGACAAGCGTGGTTAAACTTTTAAAGTGAATTGTCGACTATAAGCTTTTAAACGACCTCAAAATGAGATTCTGTATTTTTTCAATCTGCAGGATCAAGCAGGTAATTTCCATGTACGCTCACGAAGCTGAGGAACTGATTCCCCAGTCATTAAGGCCACTGGATTCAAGATAGATTTTTATGATGTGTGGTAAATATTAAGTTGATCTCCTGTTACAGGGGCCTGAAGGAAAACTGGGGTCACCAGGGAACAGAGGACGACATGGGAAGAAGGTAAAGAACTTATTCGCCAGCTCTTTTCAGCGGGGAGGAGTGGAATCTGGTCCAAGAACCACTGAGTCACCGTGTTTCAGCTGCCTGACTTATCACTCAGGTCAAATCTCTTACGTGTTGACTCACGTTAGGACAAAAAAAAGAAAGTAACTGGAACCAGCTTTAAAGACAGATATCCTGGTGTGGGTTTTTAGTTTTCTGTATGTAGAAAGGTGCAGAGTAAAAAAGATTGATGCTGATGTTCGACGTGTTGTGTCTTTGCAGGGAGAGAAAGGTCCTCCGGGTCTTGTTGGTGAGATCGGCGCCCGGGGAGACATCGGCCAGCCGGGCGAGCCGGGGCTGAAAGGTGCCAGAGGAACCCGAGGAACACCAGTTAGTTCCCCTTCTTCCTCCCACCCAGTCTCAAACTTTAATAAACAGAGATGTGGTTGTGTTTAATCTTTCTTTTGTACTTCAGGAAATAAAGTTTAATACTCAACACTAAATGTAATTTCACATCACATTTACACGTGTCTTTATGAGAAGAGTTTGACAGCAAAGTATCACATGCTCGTCTCTTGCTCCGGGCCTGAGACAGAGAACAAGAAAAGACAGGAAAGGCTTTTATTGTTTTTCTTCCTTATGGAGTCTCGGCAGAACCAGTACGACCATGTTGTGATAGGTTGTGAAAACAAAGCATCACCGATCCACAGTCTTTACTTCATCTTCACTT
This sequence comes from Reinhardtius hippoglossoides, assembly GCA_006182925.3. Classification (NCBI taxonomy): domain Eukaryota; kingdom Metazoa; phylum Chordata; class Actinopteri; order Pleuronectiformes; family Pleuronectidae; genus Reinhardtius; species Reinhardtius hippoglossoides. The sequence continues at coordinate 22,913,946 of CM031683.1, read as the reverse complement.
TCTGCTTCACTTCCAGGGTCAGCCGGGAGTCATGGGGATAGCGGGACAACCAGGACTGGCAGGATACACAGTGAGTAATAACTGTACACATGCATATATATATATATACTGTACGAATAAAAGACATATTCGCCTGTTTCTGATCAGAAGACGTCTTCATACAGGAGAGTTCAGGCTCATCCTGCTCTGCTTCAATCACTGGGGGGGGGGGGCTGTTGTAGAAAGTCAAAGTCAAGCACACGGCTTGAAGGAAAATGAGCCGTTCTTCCATTATCCGTCAAATCCTGATTCTACCTTGAGGAATTAAAGACTCTGAATCATTACAGATCTCATCTCCTCATAGCTGTGGTCTCCTCCCCCTGGTAACTTTGTGCCATAAGCACAACATGTCCCGCAGACATCCTGAGTCGGAGTCTGGCGGAGGGCATTGAACTGCATCCCTGCCATTCCTCTCTTTCCCATTACATGTCACTGTTAATTATTCAAAGTAACAAAATAACAGGGGGGGGGGGGGAACCTCTTTTAAAAACTAGCATACAAATACAAGAGATGGAATTATACACAGGCTCGAGTCTGCAGGCTCATTTTTCCAGGCAGCTCCACTCTCTGGTCAGTGCCAGCAGACACTGGGTTCAGGTTGCATAACTTAAACAGGGCACCTCGAGTTCAGCTTTGCCAGTTTGTGTATGCGCCTGTGTACAAAGGCTTCTTCAAACTTGACTCTGGTGGCTGAGTGATTTCTGAGTCGGTGCCAGAACCCAAATCCTGAAGTGAAAGAAAGCGAGAGCGTCTCTAAAAAGGAATTGTGTTTATATCAGCCGCTCTGATTAATATGCTGACAGCCGTCACAGAGGAACTCTCGGTGCTTCTCGGAGGAACATGCTGTAGCCAGTAGAAGTATGGCGGCTTCTTCAGGTTCAGTAATAAGCTTTCTCTTTGTAGGGACACCCTGGCAAGACCGGGCCCATTGGACCACCGGGGCCTAAAGGGGAAAAGGTACAACGACACCTGAGCAGCTGTTTCAAGTTGAATTATTCAAGTACTTTGATTTGGTGTGTTAATGCAAAGTGCGTCTATGTGCCACCTGGTTGCAAAACTCTTGTCTGCGTGTGTGTGCGTGTGTGATTGTGTGTTTGTTTGCTGCATTCCAGGGTTACCCAGGCGAGGACAATAAGATTCCAGGACCGCCAGGGCCCTTAGGTGAACCAGTAGGTCTTGCTTTCCTTTAAACTCTCCTTTCTGCTGCCTAACACGTTCTGCTCTGTTTAAATCCAAGCTGTAAATACCGGATTGACACTTGGAGTAAAAGTTAATCCATGACCAATTAGCCAGGTTCAGTCTTTTTGACCGGCACAGTAATCCACATGGACCCTTATTATCAACCTGTGTGGCTTTTATGCTTTCTGGTCATTGCAGGTCGAGCATTTATGGAAAATATTTAACATGTTGTGGTGAAACTTAAGCTGAGGAAGGTTTGTGTTTTTAAACGTCCCCTTCAGATAAAAATAGATGTGTCATCTTAACATAAATGTTTTGTGACTCAAGAGGCTCTAATGAGCTGTTTTCAGATATGAGCTCTTGAAACTGTCTGGAAAACTGGGGCCAGAGTTTTCCTTTAGAACATGAAGAACACAGCAGGTGTCCGGCTCCTCTTTTTCATCCTGAGATGTTTGTTTTTCAACCTTCACGTGATAGAAACGTCATCAACGCGCCCACGACATTTTCCTGCTGTATTCTCACATGGGCTCACTTTGATGTTTTCAAGACATTTTACAAGAGGCCCGGCAGGAAAAGTCCCCGAAAAATGTCCGGAGCCACTGACTCTCGACATTGTGCGATCTCGCGCACACCTCACGTACACACGTCTGAAAACAAGTCGACTGTGAATTCATACAAAACATTTCCTGCGGGACCACTGGGGCCTTTTATTCACCTCACGTTACCCCCAGGATTCTGCCCATTCGAGAGCGCCTGAGAAAACAAATTGATTCCTTGACTAATATCAAAAGAGGATCAGTTCATATCAAAGAGGCTTAGCAGCTTTGCAGGGCTCCCACTTATACAACAACACCATGACTTCTCTCCACGTCGACTCGTTTCCCAGCACTGGACACTGACACAGGCCAACACAGCGTGAAGAAATCACATCTGCTTCCATGTCCACACACGTCTAGATAGCGACCTTCCATATGAGTAGTATTGGATTATCAAGTTGGCACCGCACACAGCAGCAACAACACAATGGCCGCCACTGTCTCGCCGCAGCCGCTGACCACGATCGGCTGAAAAGTAAAGTTCAAGGCGAAATGACGTCTTTTCACTTCATCCCAGGAAAGATCCAGACTCGTAGGTCACGTCTATACGTTTCGTGTGTGTTCGCCCGAGACGTGGCTCTTAACTCCTAAGTAGCTGCCCAGGCTCAATCCAGGCTTTGTGGGTGTACATTACGGCATGCGCTTACAGTGAGTGTGTTCATATGTGTGCATTTGTGTCTACACAGGGGCCCCCAGGAGAACGAGGAGAGCGCGGAGAGCCCGGCGATGAAGGGTATCAGGTAGAGAAAAGCCATTAGATCAACACCACGACATACCACGCAGGCACGACTCAGGGCGCTTGTCTCTTTGATTGTTGTTCGCACTCTTCAGGTGCTCGACTGAACTCTGTTCAGATAAGGACAGACCACACAGGGTGGAGAGGAGTAGAACAATCCCCAGAATGAGGCTGCAGATATCTGCTGGTTTTGTCACTTCATGCCTGATGGGCACGGGAGTCTTTAAATCACTCACACACACACACACACACACACACACACACAATTTCTAACTCTGTTTATTAGTTGTGTACTGATACATTTTTTATTCCCGATCATATTCGGAGTACTTTAATAGATTGTAGCTGCTGATACTGAGTCCTATCTGAAACCTTAAAATAACAGAAATAATATTACACCGGAGATGTCACCGCCGACAGTGACAAAGATGTCTCACTCTGTTTTGTGGGCCTGAGGAAGCACTTCACTCATGGTTAACAGTGGATTTACAGAGTGGTGGTTCTTCTCCCATTAACTCACTCTGACGTGCGCTGACAGCTTCGTGCACAGACACACAAACTGACAGCGGCTAAGTTTAATCTGCGACGGCTGATGTGACGAACCGCCGGGAACATTTGTTATTTTAACAACAGCAACGGAATAAAGTGAGAAGCTGCAGCTGAAGGTTTTTCTCCGTTGATTAGCTAACGATTATTGTCGTTGGAGCAGAGTGAACCTGCGTATCCGTCCAATCTCAGAGTCTGACCTCGGTCGCCTGCTCGCTGAAGCCAAATAATGTTTCACCGTCTCGTTCGCTGATTTCCACTGAAATGATTGACGGGTATGAACACCTCTGTTATATGAAGTAGTTCCAAAACTGTCTGATCCGTCCATTCAGACACAGGATGTGACAGGTCCAGCTGATTGTGTAAGAGCGTCGTCTGGCTCGCTTCAGGTTCAGCCAGAGGTTCGCTTGATATTAAGGGATTTTTGACAACGTTGGGAAAATATTGATAAACTTTCTTGTTGCTGCTGAATTCCACAATATGTGTTATTGGCACCGAACACACTTTAGATTTGCACACATCTTTTTTTTACTTGCAAATATGATGTCGAGCCCTGATTATATATTAAACTTATGTTCCAGGGCCATACTGGTACGTTTGGATCTCGTGGGGCGGTCGGACCACCAGGCCCACCGGTAAGCCAGTGAATATCTGTTGTCTGTACTTTTACTGTCATCCCACTGTACCAGTAGTTTTGTGCTATAAATATTGATGTAAAAAAGATTGGAAATGGTGGAAAAGGCTAAACTGACATCAAATGACAATATCTCCAGAGCACATCCTGCTAACAGAGTGTGTATCCAGGTAGCATCTTGGTGTTATTGTGTTGTTTGTGACTGTGTGTGTGTGTGTTTGTATTTCCTCTTCTTGCTTTAAGGGATCACCAGGCGTTCCTGGAGAACTGGGTCCAAAGGGAGAGATAGGACCTGAGGTAAGTCCCTGAAAATCACCTTAACGATGACAATTATAAGGTAAATCCTGTCACTCATGTGCTGAGTAGAAGAAACTTTGTGTCCTCGCTGCAGATATAAACCGTCTCCACCACCAGGCTCCTCTTTTTGTTCCAATTAAGGATTTTACTTATAAATTGAGCTCTGACACTGTGGATAAAGATAAATCCTTCTGTTAAATATCATAAGCATATACTTAGAAGTCCTGGATAAGGAGGGATTTTACAAAACTTCTCAGAGCGAGGAAGGGACAGAAACTTTTAGCCTGTGGATCTGCCATGAACCAGTGAATGCGAAGAAAACCGTAACTGGGAGCAAGTTAAAGAACCAGAGAACCCAGCCGGTCCCGCAGCCAGTCAGTGTTTACCGTCAACTCTAAAAAGTTGACAAGCGTAAAAAAATACGTTTTATGAAGAAAATTCAATTCCGGGGTTAGAGCACAAGCCAAGAGGCAAGCGTGGGAGAATAGTCTGGTTGTGCTGCATCGGTGTGGAACACGTGTGTTTGAGTCCGAAACTGAGAGGGGAGGGGATTACAGCTCACAAATAATAATGTATTTCTTATTATTATATAGTTATTCTTCACTGCTGTTAGTTTTCTAACTTGAGAAACGTTTTTTGCTGCTTAAACTCTTGAGCCTCTTCAAAGTCTTTTCCTGTTCCTCAAAGTTTTCACCGTTTCCAGGAGCTCTCATTAGAAGCTTTGTTTAAAAACTCATCTTAACGATGAAGAGAAATTAGAAAAACTTCCTAAAAAGAGAAACAGGCTGTGAAGGATAGAGCATGAAGTTTAGAAAGCAACTGCAGAAACACGTGTCTTGATGTCTTCGTGGCCACGATTCCACTCGTCTACGTTTATCCATTTTCCCATTGATGTTTATTAAAGAGTCTTTGCTTTTGTTCTTTTATGGCTTGGATCCTGACAAATTCGACCTGCTGGCATCAAAGCGGACGTCTTTCGGGCAAAACTAACTTTTTCCCGAACCGACAGCTTTTCATTTCATAGCAGTCGTGTTGTTTTGAGTCCTCAGCCTCGTCGGAGGCCGTCTGAGTTGCGTAACTTCCATTTCCTCCCCCCGTGAAACGACGCTGAGCCTCCTTCATCAAGTTGCACGTAGCTTTCATTCGTTTTAAATGTTTCGCAGGTTTCCAGATACCCCGGACTTTCTCCCACATGTGAAACAGCTTGTATATGCAAGTGTGATCATATAACCAGAACGCTATAGAAGTGTTTCTGACGCTATGGGAGTATTTCTGTTAATTTATTCATCCTGGCCTGAGCTTAAAGTCCGTTTGAGCAGAAACCTTCACATGCAACATATAGACTGAGCAGTGGAGAGATATCAGTAACTCAACAGTCTGCCAAGAAACACTGGGAACGTATGGATCTTCACTCGTCCTGTTTCAAGCTAACGGCTCCAGTGAAGGATTCCATGAAGGAAATCTGCAGAACTGTAGACGCAACTTATTGTATCAGGGATTCAAAGCATAAACTGAGTTATCAATGTATTTTGGGAATCTCATGAGGTGGCAAATACTATTATTAAAAACCCAATGTTAGTGTTATGCCACATATTTCACTTTAACCTGTGTATATTTTCTCGAGTGTCTGGAGTGTAGAAAGTATTTAAAAACTTCTTCAGGCTCGTATGTAACGAGGGCTTTAACGTCTCTGCTCCTCGAGGGGCGACTGAGATATGTAACCTTGTGTGTTTGTGTAAATGGCCGTGTATGTTTTACTCTTCATGCTTCGTGTTGATCCAGGGCTCAGCGGGGAAAAAAGGAGCACGAGGCCTGACCGGAGCTCCTGGGATTGAAGTGAGTATCACATCGTCTAACGCTCAGCGCTCAAAGAGAAACATCAGCAGGGCACCGCACTCAGAACAATAACTGAGGTGCAGAATTTGGCTCCATCCCAGGAAACCCTCACGCAAACCATCAGACCGTTAATCGGCTAAATTGGATTGTTGATGTAACGGGTATCAGAAGAAGCCCGACATCAGCCACTCTTACTGTTTAGTTGGTGTCTAGGTATTTGAATTTGTTCTAAACTGACTTTCCTTAAAGTTACAAACATTTCAGTGCTCGCACACTTGCAAAATCTGTAAGTGGGTGCTGACAAAAGCAAAACACCCTGGAAAATATATTCGTTTTTGGTTTAGTTGATCAGGAACGCATTCATTTATTTACACAAGAAATGTCATGAGTTGATCATGGCGTGTTGATATCTAGTAAGAAGAGTTGTTTGCTCTTCATCTGTAAACGTCCGACAGCCTGACACTGACTGTGAGCGGCGTTGTCCTTTTCCAGGGGCCGAGTGGTTCACCTGGACTCGTGGGAATGATGGGATTCCCAGGGCTCGACGGTCCCGCAGGACTGAGCGGTTTCCCAGGACTACCAGGAATAAAAGGACGCCAGGTAACGGACAACATAACCACATAGACAGAAATTCATATCTGAAGATATTGGGAGTTTTATGCTACGTCTCAAGTCCCTAGCACCATACATGTAGGTCGTAGTCAGAAGATTTGCTTTTATAACTGAACTTTTTAGACGACATTTGCTTTGCTCCGTGATTAAACCTCGATCCGAGACCTGTGGTCAGTGATACATCCTCATCTTAACCTTGTGAGGACCTTGAGTTCACAGGTTCTTTCTCATATATATATTATGTCCTGACACAGCAGTGCCCTGATGGACGGACTAGATACATTCCACATTGAATAACTGTGGTGCCTACTTGATCATTTACAGCAAGTGTATTGATGGAGTGAGTTCAGTATTATCAGCTGAAGACGATCAGTGGTATATAAAGACTTCACCACAGCGGCCCAGGTTTGAATCTGTCTGAGGCTGTAACACGTCCTCTTCTCTCTCTCTCTCTCTCTCTCTCTGGACAAAAGATAAATCCCAGAGAATATCTTGAAAAGAAGACAGAGACATGTGGCGGAGATAGACTAATCATTAGATGTCTTGTTTGGTTTGATTGGCTTCCTCCGCTTGTGACACACTCGGTTTATTCAAATAAATGTGCAGCCAGAGCGGATTGAGATTTCACGCACGAAGGCCAAGTCCCTTCTGTCTGGCTTTCATTTCCACAATATGACTGTGTAAAGGTCAAGTGAGTCTAATTTTGGCCTGTGATGTTTTTCACTTGGCCTGAAGTGGGAGAGTTTCTCTCAAGCAGAACTCCGCGGGCTCTTAAATCACACAAAATACGTATCATTTGAAAAATACACAGACAGTAAATTCAAAAAAATGATTCTTCCTATTATCCATATTATTTGTGAAATGTTTTCTTGAGCCAACAGTCTGCCTCTATGGTTTTTTTTGTGATATTTTAATAAGCCTGTCTGAGCTGTTGCGTTCAGTCGGAAAGTCCATTATCAGTCTCACACGACGTACTTCCACTGTGGCAAAGATACTGGAACATGGCTTCCTGCAAACCAGTTCCCATCAAACTGCGCGTTGTACTTGTTAGTCACTATTCCCATAACTGTTTATTTATAGTTTTCCTCATTATCTGCTCACGTTGCCAGTTGGATGCATTCGCACAGGGAAAGGGAACTTGTTTGTAAAAAAATTTAAATAATGGGAAGGGAATGCAGAAGAGGTCCTGAAGGTAATGACTCACCAGCAGGGAAACTCAAAGAATTGTTGGAGGCTGTAGTCATTTACAAGAAGACTCATCTACCTTTTGATAATGTCATGCACAAAGCCACAAAACACGGGAAACAATCTGAAACAATGAATATCTATAATCTTGCTTCTGTCCCGCTCTCTGTGCATGTGAACGTTTTGATGGAAACGTCAGAGAAACCTTATTAAAGTGACAGTGCGCGTTTTCTTAAGCGCTTTTCAGCACCTGCCGGTTTGGGGGCATCGCCCCAGTAAACCTCCAGCAGGGTAATCCCCCTGACTTATCCGCTCTCCTCGTGGCGACGGAGGAACAGAAGCCCGTGCGCGAGGCCGACGACCCGCTCGCTCTGTTATTCTAATATCAGCCGCTCGCCTCCGCCTCACCACACCGCTGATGGAGCAGGAAACCGCTGTGGTCTGCGGCGTGCGAGAGCAGCTCGGTGACAGGCAGTCAGCTTTATGGGCACACTTCAGGGGCATGCTGTCAAGAACTGTTATTACAGGCAGAGGCCGGCAGATGTGAACACTGTGGTTTGCAGACATGACTCTACAGCAAATTTACAAATGTGTTGGGGGATTTAAGGAAATTTTACATCACGAGAGCCTGCACATAATGTACATACAGGAATTCATCATCAAGCAGTTTGGTTTTCTAATAAAGTTCCAGCTTTACAAAAAGACATTAAGATCAATGTTTTGTTTTTCTTACATTAAAGGACATTAGCACTGATTTGGCACGTTTTACCATATTAACTACATGAAGACTCAAGGTCAAGTCTTTAAATGTCTGCCCATGGTTTGCCCTTGATATTTAAATGCAGCCACACACTGGACTGGACGTTTTCCTTTGACACTGACACACTCTGGTGTACTTGCAGGGTCCCAGAGGATTGTTGGGACTCGAGGGAGCTGCTGCAAGTCCAGGTCCCAGGGGAGAGGTTGGACTTCCTGGACTTCCTGGAGAAAGAGGACCAACTGGTCACAAGGTAAATATTGATCTAATGTAATAAAAAAAAAAAATATGTCCTGCCACCATTTTTGAATGACCTTGAATGACCCTTTGTTGTTTCAGGGGGAGACTGGTCTGCCGGGAGACAGGGGGGCGTCAGGAATCAAAGGCATAGAGGGGGCTTCTGGGGACCAGGGCAGGACAGGGGACCCGGGACCCAAAGGACAACTAGTAAGTGTATAAGGACATTTGTGATTTAAAAGCAAACTCCATCAAATAAAATACCTTAAAATAAGATTCAGTCTTGTGGGAATTGTGGCGGGATTATTATTTATGATTATTAAATATAGGGATATTGACACATATGTTCTTATCTACTAGAAATTGTTCTACAACATTTGACATTAATAAGTTTTGAAAAAAAGCTAAATATGCTCTAGGAAAACTACTTACATGAAAAAAAATTGAAAATTGTTATTATTAATACTTGACCTTCATTATTTTTAATGTTTATTTGAAAATTGCTGACCATCACAAAGTTGCGTAACGCAGGAACATGCGTTTCTTTCATAGACTGAGAAACTACGAGCTCCATTCTCTCCGTTAAGTCAGTGTATCCTTAAAAATATTCATATTTCAAGGTGAAACTGTTGCATAATGTGGCTTTAAATCGACACCAACCCCGAGAAAATTCTTATCACGGGGGGGGGGTATGAATGTATCCTTGTTGCTCTAAATATAGCTTCGGGGATATTTGGTGGCCAATCTGTGGTTCGGGATGAAAATGTGTGTGTCTGACACTTTTCCACCCTGAGCGCAGTAACTAATTATGTGGGCGAGACCAGGAATGGAAACATTGCGCCTGGTGAGTTATATAAGGTCCTCGCACTCCAGAGACCTGAGAAAGAGGTGCTCCACTTCACTTATGTAACTCCTCAGAAGAGGAGAACAGTCAGTCCCCCCCCCCCCCCCCCCCAGCTATCTCCATTGATGCTCAGGGAACAGAGAGCGCACTCAGGCCCTCTGGTCAGATCCTCTTATGCTGTTCGCTGAATAGAGTTTCGGCCAAAGTCGCGGGGCTGAAAGCGGAGCTGTCTAGAGGATGTGATTGACTGGCTGTACAAACACAGTGTCTGCCACCCTGGAGCAGGGTGCAGACACCCAACCCCACTGTGTGTGTGTGTGTGTGTGTGTGTGTGTGTGTGTGTGCGTGTGTCCAGGAGGATGTGTGAATGTGGTTTGAGGATAGCTCCAGACGTGAAGCTGTGTGTGTGTGTGTGTGTGTGTGTGTGTGTGTGTGTGTGTGTGTGTGTGTGTGTGTGTGTGTGTGTGTGTGTGTGTGTGTGTGTGTGTGTGTGTGTGTGTGTGTGTGTGTGTGTGTGTGTGTGTGTGTGTGTGTCCCAGTTCTTTTGAAATAGACATGAACTCACAGCCTCTCTTCTGTGTGTACATCATCAAGTTATGATGGGAAAATCACACATGAAAACACTTGTATGTTCTTTATGGTGTTGGTCAAATGCATAATGCTGCTGTACAAAAAAGAGATGAGGCTCCTCTGTAGCTGTGATGTGATGTTTTCTTCTCTGCTTGCAGGGAGAATCTGGAGATCTGGGGATGGTTGGTTTGAAGGGGTTTCCAGGGCCGAAGGTGAGGCACTGAGGAGCGAACCAGCAGCCAAACAACCTCAGGAACAACGAGCAGGACGATAATAGAAGATGAGAGTTTATTGTCTTCTTTAATAACATATCTTAATTCAAACAGGGGCCGAATGGTGATTTTGGATTTCGAGGATTCCCTGGCCCGAAAGGCCCGATGGGAACTCTGGTAAGTTAAATGAAAGGCAGAACCAGTACATCACAGAACTGCTGGTAATACAAATATATCGTATTACAAAAAATAAATACAAACAAACTTGAGTATTCAGCCTCAATCGTACTGTTTCTTTCAGGGATTCTCTGGACCTGTTGGCCCTGAAGGAATGATCGGCCCGATGGGGAAACCTGTACGTTTCTGTGTGTTTGTTGTGTGTGTGTCTGTGTGTGTGTGTTTTCACAAGATAAGTTCTCACCAGTGTGATGATATACTTTATATTTCTTCATGATGTCATTTGTCTTTTCCACAGGGACCACGGGGTCCAAAAGGAATCTACGGTGAAATGGTAAAGTCTGATTCAAACTGACATGATAACGATTTACTGTCCATATGAATACATGCTGATAATCTTCTGATGTGTGATCGTATCATGGTGACAATACGTCCTCACTGTCAAAGCACTGGTTCATAACGTTACCCGCTCAGTGTAAATGTCTGTGTTTAGAGACGCTTGTACTTCAGGTACAGTGGTAGTTTTGTATGACTGCATCATGAGGTGACGGCCGATCGCCGATTCGTGGTTGTTTCTCGGCGTCTCCCACACTTCGCTGCCGACCCACTTATGTAAACACTGTAAAGGAAATGCCTTGTCAAAATGTTGTGAAATCCGCATATTCACGTCTATATCCAGTCCGTAATATAAACAGTAGGGTGATTCCCGGCTCAGCTCTAAATCCCTCTGTAATTTACACAACCACAAACACACAATGAGCCTTTCTTCGAGCCTTTTCCTCAGACACTGATGTCAACTATGTGTGTGTTGACATGAGCTACCTGAAACCCCACAAACAGACTTAATAAAGTCCAGCTGCCCCTCGTACAGTAGCTACTACGGAACTGTATCAGATCCCCGGTCAGCCAGAGGGGGCAGCAGACGACCACATACAGTACGACACACAGTCCCACACGTACAGAGAAAGGGAACGAAGTGTCCACACGACGTAAACAAATTGCAAACGAGCATTCACTTACTCACGGAGAATTCAGTTTCGACATATTTTTTGCCATTTTAATGAATTGATTTCTTTCTGCCTCACACTTCCAGGGGCCTCAGGGACCACAAGGAAATCCAGGACCCAGAGTAAGTGTTAACCCCATCATCACATTTCAGTTTGACGCTAAAAATATAAACTGTAATGATAAAGTTCTGTGACGTTTCTATTTGTGAAGATTCACGGATGAGCTTCGTTTCACTTTCAATCCAGACAGATTTTTGCATGTGCATAAAAAAACTCTGGAAGCGTTGCATATGAATAATCTGTAACAATATAGAAATGCACATATGTGAAACAAAATACTGCTTTCTTTCTGTCTAACTTCACTTGGGCCCTCACACATCTCCCACTACTGTAGCTTCACAGAGACACAGACTCCATGCACCAGAACGTGAACTGAACTCAACCACAATGGGATCATTTTTCACTGGGTCTTTTTCTGTTTCCCCTCCTCAGGGACCCCCTGGAGCTCCCGGTCCAACAGTAAGTGCTTCGTGACACAGACACAGTCAGGATGACCCAGAAGCAGGAGCAGGACTGTTGTTTTGAGACTGATGTAAAAGACAGAAATATAAGAGAATGGCCCAATGAGGTGTTATGTTTTCGGGGGGGTTGTACGTTTGTCTGTCCATCATTTGTCCGTCCCTTTCTCATGAATATCTCTGAAACATCTGGATGGAATTTTATTATATCTGCCACAAGCATCCGCTAATGGCTGACGGCCAAAGATCAAAGTCAGAGTTAAAGTGCCAATTACAATCGATTTTTTTATGAAATGAGTGATATTTTGTACCCAGACGGTCAAAGGTCAACTTCACGATGACATCATATCTTACTGGTGATTGTTTAACACCATAACTCACGGAAGGGGAGACTGTTTTCCTGTGGAGTTTCTGTTCCATCCCGTCCTGTAACCCAAGATCTTCCCCTGTCACGATCCGTTCCTCCGACCGCAGAGCAAAGCCAGGATCATGTGCGAGAGCCAGTGCGAGAATCTTTTGCTGCTTATTTGCTAAACTACGCTCGAGCCAACAAATCATCCAGTCATCATCCTCACATCTCTAATCCGTCATAACCTCTGGATAAAGTGTGTTTTCTGTCTGAATGACGTTTTCCTGTTCAAACTATTCCAAGAACCCAGAGGGGAAAAAACCATGAAGGGATCCAGAAGTCCGAGAGGGGACAGCGGTCTCAGACTTATGGACTCCTCTGTGTATCGGACTCCTGTCTTGTTTACACACATTATGTGATAACTTCACTGTTTATGTTGAGTGGAATGTCTTGTTCTCCCCCCCCCCCCCCCCCCCCCCGCCGGAGTCAGGAATGTGACGGTTTATTGACGGAAGATTTATTTTACTGTTTTCTTCTGTTATTAAAAGTGGATTCAGAAACTGAAACTGCCCAGGCTTTGTGTAAACTATCAACAAGCCCGTGGATTCAAATCTCTCAGTTTAATAATGAACAGGATACTGAGCGTGTTGTGTTGATAACCATGATTTTCACTCCACAGAGGCGGATCTACGATGACTCGGTGTTCTACGGTCGATCGGACTCTCATGCTGACCTCAGGGCAGAGGTGAGACACGGATTCTCTGTCAGCACTGAACTGTGTCAGTGGGTCAGATTGTTGGATGGATGGTAAACAAGTTGGCAGATTTATGGCTGGGTCTCCCTCCAATTCAATTTTACACTCCTCTAACCAGAAGGTCGGCGGTTCCATCCCAGTCTTCCCGAGTCCGCATGCTGAAGTGTCCTTGGTCAAGACCCTGACCCCAAAATTACCCCTTCTCATAGAGAAAGTGATGCACATAGATGTTCTGTATGAATGTGTGTGTGTGTGTGAATGGGTCATCAGGACGAGAAAACAGAGCATTTACCATTTCACCGTGTTTTACCAGAGTTTCCAGAACACAGAGGTGAGCCTGCCCGACCAGAACACGGAGATCCTGAAGACCCTTCACTATCTGAGCAGTGTGATCGAGAGCATCAAAAAGCCTCTGGGCACGAGGGAGAACCCGGCTCGCGTCTGCAAGGATCTGCTGGACTGTCAACACAAAGTCCAAGATGGTGAGAGACTCGACTAACTGGTTCCGTGCACTTTTTTTAATAAAAAAACCTTTTAATAAAACACTCATCTTGTTCTCCTTGTTCTTTTCCTTCTGTCTGAATGGGGACTCGCAGGTTGGTTCTGGGCTGATCCCAATCTGGGCTGCACCTCTGATGCCTTCAGGGTCTTCTGTAACTTCACCGCAGGAGGACAGACCTGTTTACATCCACTGGCCCCGAATAAGGTAACAGCTGCACTGAGCTCGGACCTCCACCAAGGCCAAACCAAAAAAAAACTTAGTGTAAAAAGTAAACAAAACTTCTAAGGAATGAAAGCTGTTTGAACCCTGACTCTCGTGAAGCTTAAATACATGTTTTTTAATCTTGGGGACAGGAAATATATATTTTCTCCCATTTCTGATTCTTAGAGCTTTTCCCTCAGTTGAATGCATCCCAAAGGTTTTAAATCAGAAATTCCTCTGTATTGTGTTCTCTATGTTGTGTCATTTTTCCAAGTCTTTAACATTAGACAACTTTAATTGCAGATTGATCACACTAATGCTCTTACATCCACAGATGGCGTTCGGTGTAGGCAAAGTCCAAATGAAATTCCTTCACCTGCTAAGCACTGAGGCCAGACACAGCATCACGCTCCACTGCCTGAACGATCCACCCAACGGCTTCACCTCCACCGGCGCCGAACACAAAGAAAACACCACCCTGCTGTTCCGTGGCTGGGACAAACAGGCGTTCGAGAAAGACACGCTACTCGAACCCATGTGCTACAAGACGAGTGCAAGGTAACAGGAAGGACAAAGTGGTGACGGGATTCAAGTGTGTGCTCTCAAATCCTGGAATGTCCCCTTGCTATGATTATGTTTATGGAAATCGGGCTGAGGTGGTTTCACTGTACAGCTGTTGTTATGTTGAGGGAAGTAAAAGTTCATTTATTTAAGCCTGATTGATACAAGATGTCATCGTAAGCTACGTTGATCTATCAAAGATAAAGTGATACCGACAAGTAACATAATTCAGAAAAAGTAGCTTGAGGGCAATTTATAAACTGTCTCTCCTGGTGCGATTGATCCCATGTTTTCCATTTTCAATAAAACTCTAACACATAATCTAAAGACTATCAACCAATATATGGGCCCCAAAAATCCAGTATCGCTCCTACTCTAGTTTGAATATTTCCGTTGTTTGTTCGTTAATTGTCATGAAAGGGAACAATAAACTTATAGACTCAGTTTCACAACAC